>JAMXBD010002246.1:0-220697 GCA_024138025.1 Combretum micranthum
ACCAAAGAGATGAGAGGACTTGCTTTTTGGATATTAAACTGAAAACCATGAAATATCGTCTAGACAAGATCACTGATGTCTTAGTTTTTGGAACCAGACAAGATTGTGTGAATGAAAGAACTGAAGATAGTAGGTGGTAGTTTTGTGTAAATATATCCGATTTGCATATAATTTTATTTATATTATTTTTTTGATTTTGATGAGAACTGTCAACTTTTTTTTATCTATATTATTTCTTGATAAATAATTTGTTAGAAAAAAATTTGAAAAAAGTTATGTATTTGCCGAAAAAAGCCAAAACAACAGACCATTATTAGAAGTGGGATGCCAACTGTAATGAATGATTAATAAGGTCAAATAAAATTCCGATACTTCATTTGCCATGTAACAAGAATTTCCTCAATGTGATGACTTAGGCAACCATATAATTATGAGTAGATTCCATGGGTATCCGAAAATTTTAGAATTATATGGATCTTCAAATTTTTTAAAAGTTAACACTTATATTTTTTAAAAATAAGTAAATTGCACAGACCTCCCTATAAAATTTTAAAAATTGTATAGACTTCCAATTTTTTTCAAAAGTTAATATTTATACCCTTAAAATTAAGGTAATGATGATATGTAAATTTTATTTATTTGATTTTATTGTATTATATATAATATTTGAATGTTTCAAAAAATAATTTCAAAATTTAAATATTAAAAAAATGAAACTTTTTTAATTTATTTTTTGCCTTTCAAACCTAGCATCGAAAGAGTAATTTAATAATTTCTTTATAAATAAAAAACATGTCATGAGATGTGTTTTAACATAATGAAAAACTTTTTTGATATATGTTTCGTGCTAAAGTACAATTCTAGAAGAGAAAAACACAATTAACTTTTTTTCTTAAAAATTTAATTTTGTAAAACTATAATAAAAATTTAAATATTTTTTATTAAACATATTATATATGTAATAGCACGTTGGCACTAACTAAATAAAATTCACATATTATCATTAGCATTATTTTTTAGAGATGTAAGTGTTGCTTTTGGAAAAAAAAAAATTAGGGACCCATTGAATTTTCAAAATTTTTAGGTGAGGTCAATCTATTTACTTGTTTTTAGGAGAAGAAAGTTGTGAATTTTAAAAGACCCGAGGGTCATGTAATTCTAAAGTTTTAGGTGAATCCGCATAATTTACCCTAAAATTATTAAAATAGATATGGTATTAAGTATTTTTGTATTTTAATGGTTATGGTTGGGTATAAATATAATATAAATAATTAAATAAGCAACACAGATGGTCCCGATTAAAAAAAATTTCGGGAACCATAGAATTTTTTGTTGAGACACCTATGATAAATAGTTAGAAAAGCTTTTATATTTATTTAATTTTAATATTTATTGTTAACTAGTATTTCACTATTAAATGTACCACCCCTAATAAAACCCCTCACAAATATAGTTTAGACCGTTATATGTCACGATCTATTGTGCTGTTTATAATTGAATTTTTATATAAACAGACTGCATAAGGGCATATATTAAGCCAAAACATCTTGTTCAGCTTTATACCCTAATAAAACCTCACAAATTACACTGAAAAAATTAATATTTTATCTAATATACTTCGCACATGCATGCTCGGTCACGACGGTTAGTTTTGATGTGCTAGACAAAAGGGTTTAGATATGATTGTGATACAGCGTCCCTTGTAGTGGATGAATATCACCAACGGCTCTCATAATGAGACAGCGATTGGTTTCTCCTTATTTACCCTTTTTCTTTTCTTTTCTTTTTCCCATTCAAGCTTCAAGTCCTCTTGGGAATATTTTGATTTATTGTATATATATTGCTCATGTTTCTTTTGTGTTCATTGTGCTTTTTTGTGTATAAAACACTTTTTGTTTTAAATTATATATTATAATTTTTGCGAAAGAGAAAAAAGAATTTGTGTTAGAAGATTAGTATTCATATCACTTATCGCTAGTTTGAATCTAGTAGAACAAGAAAGATTACTAGATTGGAGACGTATGTTTGTTCAGCCTGTAAAATAGAGCATAGTTAATGATAATGGAGTTGACTTGATGTGGGAACTTCGATGCTCAAGTTACTAAGCATGTTGTCATACGAGTGAGTATTAAGTATCGTACGAGTGAGTGTTAAGTATGAGAAAAAGTCCTGACAATATTTCCTCTCCTATGGAGTAGGAGGGGAGTACTTATAGTGGACGAATACCTAACAGTTGAGCACGTTATCACGTTATGAGCGAGTAGGTGGTTGACAAAGGTGACCGTGAATGAGGGGTGAGTCCACTAATCTACATTTGATCATGCCGAGCTCTAATGAAGGAAACATGTTGAATAACTCTTGATCAGGTGCCGTCTGGATGCAATTGTGGATAGTTGGTATTCTATCCCATCTAGCTAATAGGTTGGACTGGATCTGAGAAGCACATGAACTATTTATAATTTTTTTGAGAAATTTAACTTGGTCAAAAATTCTCAAATAAGGTTGGTAAATTTCATATTTAGTATTTTAACTTTTTTTCTATTTTTTCCAATTTACTCATCTAAGTTTGAAAGTGTGATTTTACTATTTAAAATTTTTTCAAGAATATTTATAATAAATGGACTAACTTACTTAATTAAGCAATTAAGAAAATAGAAAATTTTAGGTTAATTAATTAAAAAATTAGACAAAGTTCAAACATCATCATACCAAATTGATAGTTTTCAGTAGATAAAGTTTAGGCATCAAATATGACATTCACCCAACAAGCATTTAAAACATTTTTTTTTAAATTTAAAATTGCATGATTTGACAAGATATGTAATCCCTGAGAATTTTCACATTAGTATACGATAATAAAATAGAAAAAGTGAACTAGATAGTAAGCTTAGAACCCGATAAAAATCCTAAAATAGATCTATGAGTTGTAATGAATTCATTCATAGTTTAAAAACCCGAATAAAAATTTCTTTGACCTTAATAGATACCAAAAATAAGATTTTATATCTTGAGCTGGTAATTCAAGATATAATTAGAAGTAGCCCTAAATTTCAAACTTGATAAAATATAGTCTATTAACAAAACTTATTAGTATAAAACAATAATCCAAAAGTAAACTGTTAGGATTATAAATATGAAGTAGATGCTAATACAGATCAATAATTACAAGTCTAGATCTCAAATAAAAATTTTGAAACCCACTGTTATACTTGTTAAGGAATTATGAATCCATTAAGACTTAAACCCTAATTTGACCAAGTGGAGCTGGAAAATTTAATTGCGTAAGTTAAAATACTAAAAATAATTAATCGTGTAAACTTTAAATAAAAAATTTTAATATATAAATAATCTAGAAATTTTATAGAAGCTTAGGTAATTTTGCTTGATAAAACTCTTACATAACTGTTATAACATACACATATAAATTAAAATTTGTTAAAATAATTTAGTTAACTATATTAAGCAAATAATTAAAAAATCAGGACAAATAAAAAAAATAAAAATAAGAATCGGTGTAGATTTGGAATCACGGCCGCATCATGCATATCACGTCCCAAACTTAAGCAAATTGCACTCTAAAATTCAATAAGAAAATGACACTTAAACCAATCGAAAAACTCGACATTTGATCCATATTAAATGTAAGGAAATCCAGCTAAATACAACTTGTGTAGCAGCTATAAAAATGGCTGCATTTAGCTCAAACTTTCCGTGGAAGCAACCTCACACACATATATACCCAAGCTCTGATTTAGAGAAATTTGTAGGCTTAGTTGAGTTGATTTTTTTGACCAAATAAGCACCAATGAGAGGTCTTTAAATGGACACTTCAAGCACCAACAATTAGTTAAAAATTAGATGAAGAAATTTGTCCAAAAAACCATGAAAAAATGCAACAGAATTTAGAATTTTCGACTTCAGTTTCCCTTAGACTTTGACTCGATTTTTGTGTAACTTGAGCCTAGATTTACACGTTATAAATGACTATAATCAACTAGCAATAAACATAATTAACGTACTCCAAAAAGCCACGAAAAATCTGTCCAAAATACTTCAAAATTGTCCTCCAACACAGCTCATTCTCTACCCGAAAATCACAGCTATAAACATACATTTTTCAAGCCCAAAACACCTTCCCTACCCCTAGCATCCTAACTTTAGCCTAATCTTAATACATACATACATATATATACATGAATAAACTTAGCTACAAAACCAGCTCATAACTCTCACAAACTCAATATGAAAATTGAGCTACAGTAGAGTAGCGAACAACCTCTATTATTCTTCACTTGGATAGCTTTCAAGACTTCTAAATAGAGCATAACCTCTGTTTTGCTTCTATATATTATCTAAGTATCAGACACATCAAAAACCCCCCAATTCCCTCTTTCAAAAACAAACATAAAAACCAAGCCAAATAGCCTTTGGTTTTGCTTTAAACCAAGCTGAAAATTCAAGCTCAACATGGTAAGAAATCTTAGTTAAATTAATTAACTTCTAATATATCTAAAACTCACTATCCAACCTTTGATATAAGTTGGTTCTTGTCAAGGAAGGGAGTTGGGTATCCTTTGCCACATCTAACTAACGTATTCCTATCTTAACATTGATTTCTTGTTACATTTATGTATAGACATTAGGTTGGAATGAGTATTAGAGAAGGTTATGTGTTTGGGAAGAGTAGTTATTCAATTGATGAATTCAACTGGATGAATTATTGTTGTATTAGTAATTCTTAGATGTTGAGGGCTATGGAAACATCAACTTAGACATTTTATAAACCTAAGTTTAGAAAGTTCAGATCTAGTTGAATGAGCAAAACCATGCCCAAATTTCAACTAAATAGTCTTAAAATTTATGTTTAATTGTCCGTAAGTCCTAATATGAACATAAAACTTGATAAAACAAGCCTTAAATGCTAACTAGGAGTTCTACATTACAAGAAAAAATAATATGAATAATTCTTAGAAATTAAACATATGTTGATAATTTCACAAGTTGTGAATAGGATGAGGAAATGAATAAAAGATTAGATGGTGAAATAAGATCCTCTAAATAATACACATTTTAATTAAAGACAGCAGATAAGGTTGACAGACAAAGTAGAATAAATAAAAGGCTACTACTAACAAAGACATTAAACAATGCAAAACTTGAATAGAAAATTAATAGAAAAATTTAATTAAGTTCTTCTTAGATATAAGAATGAATGATAATTTAAATCAAAAGAAAATCAAAGAAACTACATATTTAATGATAAATACCCGTTTACTATAGAATCAATACCTTAGAAGACCAATATGAGCAATAGGAATTATATCAACTATCAACATATGACACTTAAACACTCATAGAAATTCAATATTCTATTTATAAATATTATTGAGGAATATTTTCATCTCAATAGGTAATTTTGACACTGTTGAGGACTTTCCAGTTGATTACTACAAGTAAATAGTATGAATAGGTGAGTAACTCAGACTTATTACATTGTTTGTGTTTGTAGTTTAGCTACCTTATAAAACAAGAATAATAATAATGAACTCGTGTTGTATATAGGTTAAGGGCATTGCTTGCTGTTTGAATTACTTGGTCGTTAAACAGTACTAAATAAAAGTGATAATGGAATTCTCGTGAATTTGCTGTAAGTATAGCATGTTGATTTCCTATATGAAGCTTGAGCACTTTTAACCTGACTATAAAGTATTGGTATCATAAATAAAATAAAAATGCATTGCATAAATTGCATATACAACACTATGATTATGTGATAGCCTACTACATGTTAGAATTTCGGTTCTTTGGTAATACTTGGTTTTCTAGGCAAGCAGCTATTAGTTCTACATAAGATTACCTTTATTCTATCGGTTCCATGGGAACTAACTGATAATGAAGGACACCGTCTATGGTATCATTGTGAAATGTCTAACACTTAGTGGAGTTTTTAATGCTTAAAAAAGGAATTGGGTGCTTAAAACAAAAATTTAACATAAAGAGATAATTACAGTGAGAATTGTGGCATTCCTGTAACTTAGTCTCTCATGGGTAGGTGGATCATAGATAGATTTCCTTCAACCTCGATGAGAGGGCGTAAATCTCCATCTTGTTTGGATTCCGGATTGTCCAAGCTTGTAATTGATCATATCCTTGCATGTTGCATTACATATGTTTAATAATAACTTGCTTGTTGTATGATATGTTTTGGTTATCCACTAAGTCCGTGGTTTATGCTCACACTCTTATAGTCTTTATAGGTTAACTCTTTGTCCTTGGTTTGTTGCTTCTAGGAGCTTAGCATCGGTAAGGTTCTAAAGCTGAAAGAATTCTTGGGATAGGTTATATGGTGTTGCCTAGTTAATGTATTAGATGATTTTAGAATGTCGCTTTTAATATTTGAGAACTTAGTTATATATCATGGTCTGTAATATTTTATTATTAAGATAATAATTAGAAAGATCTATTTATGGTAATGTATTTTTAATCATCTTCATTATTCTTATCAACGCAACTGAAAAGGTCCTGTTTTGTTTAACCTATGTCATTTTCCAAGATAAATCTAGTAATAACATGTGTATGTGATACTGTTGGGTCATCAGACTGTATCATAATTATGTGTTACTACTAGGGTATCCTTAGGGCATGATAGGATCAAAGCATGTTCGTTTTACCACGTTATAACACTTAGGTGTTATATACTAAGGCTACCTAACTATTTATTTATTGTGATCGTTGCTATCCAATTTTAGATTCTAAAATTATTTGATTAGGTTTTGAAAATGTTTTTTAATTAGGTAGTAGAAAAAAGAACAAAATATCAAAGTAGATAAATAGTTATACAAGATATCTGATAAAGAATTTTACATCTAAAAAAGAAAATACAAGTTTGAAAAGCCAAACTATAACTTTTATTTAATAAAACACATAATCTCATGTTCTTAGTCACTCTATTCTTCAAGCTCATATCGATCCATCCCAAACCCGAGATACACATTAGCATCAAGTCAAAATCACAAGCATCTCAGAAAGAAAAGAATGAGTCGAAGCCTAGTACACAGCAACACAATCACATACGATATGACATACGCACCTAGACTATATGCAATACAATAATCAACAGTTTAAGGTTATTATTTAAGATGATTCAAACAACACAGGAGAACTCACGTTCTAAACAATAAGCTTAGGAACTTGAGGGTCCTGAGTAGCAGCAATTGGTTAAGAGGTCGATCTAGGTAGCCTAAATACTTATATCTTCTATAGAAACATCTAATAATAGCCTTGTCTAAGATTCACAACAGTTATGCATCTCAACTTATCTTAGTCCATGCTACAATCCAGCTTAACTGGTCCCATAAATGTAAACCAGATTGTATTACTTCTCTTTGAGCTTAAGTAGACGTTATCTCGATACTGTTTGCCCCATCAACTACCTACCAAGCCACTAACGATAGCCTAAGCGCCTAACCATCATGCTGGCACTACCTAACAAGGTTGTTACTTCTCGGATCAGATTAAACGACTATAAGCACACTCAAACAATTAATTAAACCTTCTTCAAGTATTAGTTCATTTTAAAATGACTACCCTAACAAGCAACACACAAGTCATTGTGCACCTAATATTGAAATAGTAAATGATAGAGAATCACAAGTAAGACAATAGGTTGATTGAATTTTTGTCAAGAAAAGTTAATTTGTATAAGTATTGAGTATACAAACTAAGGATTCAAGTCATATTGATTAGTCAATTTAACGTAAGGTCTTATGTAGTATAAGGCATATGGTGATTGAATTAGGTCTAATTAGGATAGTTGCGCTTAGATAATTTGGACTAAGTCCATAGAATTCGGAAATTGAATTTATTATTTAGATGAATTGGGCCTTCAGGGATCCTAAGCTAGACCCAATAAGAAATGCTGTAATTATTTAACCTTTTAGGGTAATTGGCTTTAGAGTTTAGGAATTGAGCTCATTAAGGAATATAAATAATAAATTAGATATTATTAGGCTTTATTTTGATTTAGGTCCAATTAGAGTAATATTGGTTATTGGATACAAGAATTATGTACAAGCCCAATTGGAATTCAATTTAGACCCTATTTAAGCTATTGGGCCTTCTAATATCCTATATAGGCCCATTAAAGATATTTTAGGGCTTTTAGTCCCATAGAAAGAATTTGAGCCCAATTAGGTTTTCAATACCTGGAATCAATAATGGATTTAAATATATTAGGAATAGACCCAATTAGAATAGGTAAAGGTGTTGGGCCCTTATTATGAAATTAAGTTCATAAAGCGTAAAGTTATGGTATTGTCTATATTTGAAGGTTTATGCCCTAAATAGCTAGGAAATACTTGTTATGATTTAATTTGGAGCTATTTACGTAAATTGGCTAGTTGGTTAGAAGTTATGTTATTGGGCCTAGATTGTGCTTCTAGACCAATTTATCTAATTAAGCACATTTATAGTTATTTAGTCAATTTGGATCCTATTTTATCATTTAAGCCTATAAACAATTATTAAAGCCCAAAATTGTTAATATTAGCCAAGTGAGACCTAAATTAATTTTTAAGTCCATTTTAGATTATTTAGGTTAAATTGGACCTATTCTTACTATTTAACCCATTTAGGTTATTTTAGTGCATCTGACCTAAAATAATTACTAATTCTTGAAGTCCCTCTAAGTTCAATTTTATATAAGAGTCCATTTTGATATTAAAAACTTGTTTTAAATCCATTTAGACCTAAAATTATTAACTACATTCATTTTAATTCCTTTTAAGTCCAAAACATCCATAAAGGTCCATTAACTTCAATTATTTTTTTAAGCTAAAAAAATTATCTAATTCTATCAAAAAACACATTCGACTAACTTTTATAGTCGGCACTTTAAAATTAATAATGTTTATTGCGGTCCATACTTGTGGCAATATCCTGGCTGTCACGCCCCGAGGGGTACCCTAAACGTGGCAGTCCGCCGTACGCAATACTAAAGTCTAGGAATGACTACCTCAGTCATGCAAAGGCTTCCATATCATGTACAAGGCGTACATCACAACCAAGTGAATGCATCAGAGAAGCGCAATTTATATTGATAATAAATAAGTAACAAGGCAAAGAGAATACTTATCATAAAACATAAACATATTAAATTACAATTCTTAAGGGCATATCCCTTTATTGTCTTCAAATAAACATACATCACTAATCATATAAGTCATTACATATAAAGAACCTTACAAAATTACTTCATCTTATGATTCCATTTCCTTCATAGAAGCTTAACATCCTTCCATGACTTCCTTAATGTCATGATCCCCAATTTAAGCTACGAGTATACCTGTTTCAAAAAATCTATAGGGGTATAAGTACAACTAAACTTAGTGGATATTCCTTTTCATTCGCACCATATTTTCAACAAGTTCATTTAGACTTTCACTCTATGCTATGCATATAATGCAACAAGCGTGATTATGCAAATATATATATAGTTATCCGGAAACCATATATAGAACGGATTATTTACCCCTCCGTATCAAGGTTAGGTAATCGGGTTCAAGTTCCTCGATCTTCTACTACTAGTCCCCAGGTCCTCACCTACAGCATTCTGTTGGCTCGGCTCCGAATCTAGAGTCGCACTCCCCGGGAGATTTGGATTCTCTAGGAAGGAACATGGCTCGTGTCACCGCACGATCACAGCCAAATCAACTCTACGTGTAGGAGTAGCAGCCTTCCAAAAGAGATGTGACTCGATGGATGCTATATGTGAGCGTTTTATTTTTCTTAAGTCAAACCTTATTAAGTATATTAGGGGGTGATCAATCAATTTAGCAAATAATAAACAGTCATACGAGTAAATAAATAAAAACATTTAAACAGGCAGTTTGAAGTTGCGATATTATTAATTTTCATTTCACGCATACATAAAGAATCACATATATATTCATAATCTTGAATTCCCCAAATATATATCCATTTTTATCTTTTCTTAGTATACTAATGCTACTACTTTACAAGCACAAGCAAGGTAACGAAATTAAGAGGAATAACTAACTCGTCCATTTCGTGATCTTCTTAGTCATAGTAATCGTCGGGTAGGATAATCTCGTATCTTTCGTCACCTAGACAAAAGAAATACCCGGGATAAGTATTTCGTAGAAATTCCACTTAAACATTCTAATTCTATTTCACTATGTTCGTCAAAATCGTATAGAATGAAATTCCAATTTTAAAATTGCCACAACTTGCTCATTTTAACTCGGAATTTCGCATATAATATACCGTTTTCTCTATTCGAAATGCTCTATCCATTTCTAAGGTTATCTTTGTCATATAAGGTCATTGGGTTCCAAAAACATTGGATACAAATTAAAACGAAATTTCTAGATTTTTGCAAAAAAACCATTTTTCTACTCAATCTTCATTTAAAAAAAAAAAAATTCCTTTTGTAACAATATATATATAAATATATATTGATAAATACTTTCAGTATATAGGTAAGCTCACTTTATATGCAAAAATTCTAATGGTAGTGTCTCAACAATTTATTTCATAAAACAATTCATTTTGAGTTGTTAAAACTTTAACTTTGATAATTTCTTTTCAAGTATTTGAAGAATCTTTATATTTTCCTAGGTTGTTATAAATGAGTATATTCTTATTTATTTTCTTTATTCTTTTTCCAAAAACAATTGAATTTTCTTTTAGCCTTAGTCTTTCATAAGTTTTACTTCTAGTTATAAAAGATCAAATTTATCAAAACTGTATTAAGTTGTTGAAAACCTTTTGTTATTTATAATGGTTTAGACATGAGTCTTGTTTTCTTATATTTATTATAAGTTTTTGTTTTCTAAAACTTGTTCTTTTATTTCCTTTGAAAATAATTTTCTTTATTGATAAAACCCTTTGTTTTAATCTTATTTATTTATATTATTAGAAAACAAGTTCATTCTTTAGAAATTTAAAAATCATTATTTTTCTTAAGTGGGTTTATAACTTTATGGGTTAAATTCATCTTAACTTTGAAAACTAGTTTGTTTCTTAGCTTTGTTATGGAGTGAAAAAGAGTTTAAATCTTAAGCTTTTTGTAAAAACTTTGAATATTAACAAATTATTTTACTAAAACTTCGGTTACCATAATATACAAAGAAAATATTTATTCCTTATATTTCTTTGATAAAGTTATTTTTGTTATTTTAGAAAAACTTGAGAAAACTTGTATTACTTTATTTTTATATTGTTGATAATAACTTCATTATTTTGTGACAAATTACATAATAGAAAATTTGGTTTTAAGTTCCTTTAATAAAGTAAAATTCTACTTTTAAATTGGTTGAGACAATATCATCATGTAGATGCAAGTATTATGAGCATATAAAATAATAATAAGAACATAAGAAAATACTAGAAACAAATAATAATAAGCAAAACAAAAATATCAAGTATTAGGAATCTTAACTTCATCAAGGTATCCCGGTCAAGTATTGGGAGCCTTAGCTTCATCAAGGCATCCCGGGACTAAGAATGGACTAGTCCCAAAAGATTAAAGAAAATAAATAAAAGATTGCTTTGACTTGATATGGACAAGTCCAAGACTAGAAAGACTAGTCTTAAAGAAATAGCATGAAATAAATAAATTGCAAAGCATGAAATTAAATAAATAATAAGTGAGCTTATATGCTCTAAAGATTATATATATACATATAAGTATATTAGTTATATATGAATAAGGAATTAGCATTATAACAACAATAAAATCAACATAACATAATAAAATAGGAAGTTTATGTATAAGAACAAAACAAGAACATGTTGTTGCTTTTACTACTCATATGAGTTTCAAAACAACACCATAGTCATGTTAAGTTACATGACATGAGAAAATAAATGGTTGAAAGAAATCTTTACCTAAAGTGTTTATGTGGTTTGAAGATGGTAGTGAATGTATGGTTATGTGGTTTATTTGAGAAATAGTAGTTGTAGAGAGAAATTTTATGAGTAGTTGGTGAAAGAGAGTTTTGGTAGAGGAAAAGTTTATGGAGAGTGTTTGTGTAGAGAATTTGAGAGAATTTTGGTAGTGAAATGAATTGTGTGAAAGAATGAAGGAGGAAGGGGGTATTTATAGAATTTTGGAGTCAAAATTAGATGTAATTAAATAAATTGAAAAAGAAATAAAATTGAGATTGATGGAGAAGGGGATGTCACGCCTCAGTAGGTACCCTAAACGTGACAGCCCGTCGTACGCAATATTAAAACTCAAGAATGACTACCTCAGTCACTCGAAAGCTTCCATATCGGTACAAGGCGTACATTCACAACAAAGGGAGACCGGTGGAGTAATGCATTTTAAGACATTGGCAGCGGAACATGCAAAATAACACTTAATATATTTCATTGAAATAAAAGTCTTACAGCTTCTAAGGGGCATTCCCCCGATAATTCATAATAACATGGTTCTAAATATAACATAACTAAAGCTAGAAGATTTTAGAAGAAATCTACTCTATAACTTCAAAATAGATTGCCTCCAAAAGCTTCTCAAAATAAGGATTCTACCCGGGAAATCAAGGTGGTCTCGGGTGCAAAAGATAATCCTGCAATATCAAAAGTCTATAGGAGTATAAGCATGACTAGCTTAGTGAGATATTCCTTACGCAATAGTACTCATAACAACAATCAAACAAGTTTATTAATCAAGCATATGAATGCAACAATCATATGATCAAACATTACATACGACTATCCGGTTTCGTATGTTTGATGGATTTACCCCTCCATCGGTGGTTAGGGAATGCTTTGAACTGGGTCCCGAACAACCTCCTCAAGTTTGCGCGCGTCTTGGGGTTCCAACGAACCGTACTACTAGTCCCCGGGCCTTCCATGCCCAAAGCGATCGATCCGGCTCGGCTACACCTTGAGGCCGTATTCCCCGTACGTCCTAACCCTCAAGATGTAGCTAGGCAGCTTACCTTTCCGGTCCCACGCTGAGGAGTAGTAGCAAAACTTCGAAATGATATTCTAAGTGATATGCATGAGCAATTTATTATATGGGATTTCAATATGACATTAAATCATTTAAAGCGATCAAACAATATTTGCACACATAACAATACATACATGGAAACATTTATATCACAAATCGGGTTCCGATATACTTATTTCATTGATCGCACACAACGAATCACATACATAATTCCCATAATATCCCACATGCATATCAATTTTATCTTTTCCTACATCTAGTGCTCTATTCTACAAGCACATGCGCGAATACATAAGCGTAAAGGAAACTCACTCGTCCATAGCGCTCTAGGAGTCGAAGTAATCCTCGGGAAGACAAGATCGTGATCCTCGACACCTAAACAAAAGAAATACCCAACATGAGTATTTCATCCAAGATCTATTCAATTCTATACTTCTATCTTAAAGAATTCGTAAAAATCGTATGGAATGGAAATTCCAACTTAAAATGGCCATAACTTGCTCATTTTAACTCGGAATTTCGCATATTATATACCGATTTCTACCTACTCGAAAAGATCTATCTATTTCTAAGGTTATTTTCATCAAAAGAAGTTATTTAGGTCTCGGAATAGTAGCGTACAGATTTGATACGAATTTTCCAAACTTCAAAACTAGAGTTTTCAAACTTTACTTTACTCAAGGGCTTTTGTACAAAAATATAGATATATAGTATGATTGAAAAATCCCTTGAATATATGTATACATATATGTATAATCTCATACTATATGCATGAATTTGGTGTTGTCTCAACAATGGTTTTGTAAAACATGTCTTGAAAGTGAGATAAGCTTAAGGCTTGAAAAGAATTTTATTTTTGAAAATTTCCTAAGTTATCATAAATGAGTATTTCCTCCTTTTAACTCCATTCCTTCAAAAGTTATTTTAATCTTTCAAGATTTCCATAAATTTATTTCTAGTGTTTTGGAAAACAAAGTCTTTCTAAATACTTTATGGTTAGTTCCACTTTTAAAAGAAATCATCTTATAAGTTATTTTGAAAAACTTATCTTAGACTTTAGTGTTGGTGGAAAACTTTGACAATTGAATCTAAGAAATCCTTTGTTTAAGTCTAAAGAAACTTTCTTATTTATTTGAAAAGAATTTATATTAACTTTACTTTATGTATTTCTTGGTAAAAACCATATATGTTACTATCTTTAGAAAATATTTGTTTAAGATAAATTTCAAACCTTTAAGGAAAATAACTTCTTATGTGACAAAAATATTTAAAAAGAGTTCTTATTCTTATTTTAAGAAAACTCATTTCTATTATGATTGAGACAATAACAACATATTCATGCATGAATGAGAATATGTAACCATGAAAAATATAAAACAACTAAATAAATAAGAGCATAAAAGTAAAGTCAAGTATTGGGAACCTTAGCTTCATCAAGGTATCCCGGGACTAAGAATGGACTAGTCCTCAAAGAAAAGAAAAGCAAGAAATAAAATTGTTTTGACTTGATATGGACAAGTCTAAGACTAGAAAGACTAGTCTTAATATTGCATAAAACAAGTAAATAAATAAATTGCAAGACTTGAAAATAAATAAATAACAAGTGAGCTTATATGCTCTAAATAAATATATATATACATAATACTTTATAAGTTAGGTTAGAAACAATAATAATAACAATAACATATAACATAAAGAAAAATAAGAACATGAACAAAAACAAAACATGAATAAATTGTTGCTTCTTTAACTCAATGAGTCTAAGAAACATACACTAAACTCATGTTAAGTTATATGAACATGATGAGAATAAGAGAAGTTTTACCTAAAGTTTATGTGTTGGTTGAAGAAGAAAAGAATGGGTTGTGTATTATGTGGGAATGGATTTTCTAAAGAAAAGAGAACTTGAGAGAGATGTTGGGAGAGGAATTTTGTGGAGTGATTTTGGAGAGTTTTAGTATGAATTTTTGTTGTGTGAAAGAATGGAAGAGGAAGGGGGTATTTATAGATTTTTGGAGTGGAAATTTGTGTGATTAAAATTAAATGAAATTGAAATAAAATGGATGGAAGAGGGCATAGGGGCGCCGGTTTTGAGTGTAGGGGGAGAAATTAATTATTTTGTTTGTTTTGTATTAAAAGAAGTAATGTGTAAGTATGATGTGATTAAAGTTGTATGGGGAAGGTAAATTGTAAGGTATAGGTATGGTAGAGTGTAAGAATAGAGTGTAAGAAAAAGTAGAGATAGGTGAATAGTAATGAATAGTAGAAAAGTACTATGAATAGTAGACTAGACAATTAAAATACCGGTAGTAAAGAAAATACGCGTAAAAGGCCTATATCTGTTATTTTTAGATACCGAAAAATTCTAAAACTGATATTTTTGAAAACCTTATATTTTTACGAATCTATTGGTGTTGTCGGAATATTTTTGCTATCCGGTGCTCCGGGGCACGGTTTTCGAAAACTGATCCCGATCGGATCCGAAGACACTAGAAAAATTCGAATCTGATATTTTTAGGCTTCCTATGTTATTACGAACCGTTTTCCACAATTATTTCAATTTCGTTTTCTAGGGTTTAAGAACACGGGAGTGCCGGATCTAGATTCACTAGACTAATCATAACTAGGTTAACTTTAGGGTTTCGTTTCAACTTCCGGTTCTTAGGGTTTGCTAATATTATCGAAAAATCTAGGGGCTTACAACCTACCCTCCTTAAAGAAAGTTTTGTCCTCAAAACTTGGCTATCGTACCTGATTCCTCAAAAAGATTCGGATATTTGCGTCGGATCTCATCCTCGGCTTCCCAAGTTGCCTCCTCGGGTGTGATTCCTCCAGAGGACTTTGACATATTTGATCTCTTTGTTCCGAAGCTTTTGGACTTTTCTATCCAAAATCTGTAGGGTGTTCCTCATAAGTGAGGTTCTCCTTTAGCAACACTGGCTCCAACTCTACACTCGTTCTGGATCGCTACATGCTTGCGTAAGACCGATACATGAAACACGTTGTGCACACCTGACAGGTTTGGTGGCAAGGCTAGGCGATAGGCTAGATCTCCCACTCGTTCAAGCACTTCAAAAGGTCCAATGTACCGTGGGCTCAACTTTCCTTGTGAGCGTACTCGATGTATACTCTTGATTGGATTTATCTTTAAGTACATGGTCTCCTACTTGAAATTCGAGAACTCGCCTTTTCAGATCTGCCCAGCTTTTCTGTCTATCTTGGGCCTCTTTCATTCGCTGTCGGATTATCCTCACTTTGTCTGCTGCATCTTGTACCAAATCGGTCCAATAGCGAGCTTTTCACATCATCCCAAAAAGAGGCGATCTACAGCGTCGTCCGTACAAAGCTTCATATGGCGGCATTTGTATGGTCGAGTGATAGCTGTTGTTGTAGGCAAACTCTATGAGCGGCAAATGAGCATCCCAGCTTCCTTTAAATTCCATAACACAGGCACGCAACATGTCTTCCAAGGTTTGGATCGTCCGTTCCGATTGTCCATCGGTTTGGGGGTGATAAGCTGTGCTAAAGTGCAACTTTGTCCCCATACACTTTTGTAAACTTGTCCAAAACTTAGACACGAATCTGGGATCTCGGTCTGACACAATCCGGCAGGTACTCCATAAACGTACTATTTCCCTTATGTACAGCTTGGCTAGCTTGTCCATTGAGTACGTCATGTTGATTGGTATGAAATGAGCCGATTTGGTCAACGATCTACCACGACCCATATGGCATCATCCTGCCGATGTCCTTGGTAGTCCACACACGAAATCCATCGAGATTTGATCCCACTTCCACTCAGGTATGGCAAAGGCTTTAGCAATCCTCCTGGCCTTTGATGTTCCACCTTTACTTGTTGACAAGTTGGGCACTTCATCACATAATCAGCTACATCCCGTTTCATTCCATTCCACCAAAAGTGGCTCTTAAGATCTTGATACATCTTAGTTCCTCCCGGATGTACTGTGTATCCTGAGTTATGTGCTTCACTCATGATTTCCTTTCTCATATCCTCATCATCCGGCACACATAACCTTCCCTTCATCCTCACTACATCCTCGTCATCTACGGTGAAATCAGTATACTTTCCGCTTGTACTTCCCGTTTGATCCTTTGTATGACTTCATCATATCGTTGAGCTTCTTTAATTCGTTCCACAAGGGTTGGTTCCATCACCAAGCTAGATATTTCCACCTCCACATTTTCCAATGAATTCGATACTCAGCCTTTCGAATTCTTTTACCAACTCCTTTTGGTCAGTCAACAAAGCGGCAACTTCCTCATGATTCTTCCGACTTAAGGCATCCGCGACGGCATTAACTTTTCCTGGACAATAGTTGATTCCAAGATCATAGTCCTTTATAAGCTCTAACCATCTCCGTTGTCTCATATTCAACTCCTTCTGAGTGAATAGATACTTGAGGCTTTTGTGATCCGTATATATTTCGCATCTTTGTCCATACAAGTGATGCCTCCATATCTTGAGTGCGAAAACAACGGCAGCTAGCTCCAAGTCATGCGTCGGATAATTTTGCTCGTGTGGTCTCAACTGTCGCGAAGCATAAGCAATCACTTTTCCTTCTTGCATTAGCACACATCCAAGACCATTTCTTGATGCATCGCTATGCACCGTGTAAGGCTTCTCAGGGTTTGGCAAAACGAGTATCGGTGCGGATACAAGCTTTTGCTTGAGCTCTTGAAAACTCCTTTCTCTTTTATCGGTCCAGATGAACTTCTCATTCTTTTGAGTAAGTTGCGTTAACGGCTTGGCTATAGTCGAGAAATTCTTTACAAACTTTCGATAATAGCCAGCTAGACCAAGAAAGCTTCTTACTTCCGTTACCGTCTTTGGTTGCTTCCACTCCATCACTGCTTAATCTTTTCAGGATCAACCGATATGCCACTTCCTGAAACAACATGTCCTAAAAAGGAATCTTATCCAACCAAAAGTCACACTTTGACAATTTGGCATACAACTTATGTTCTCTTAACGTCCGAAGCGCCATACGGAGGTGTTCCTCATGTTCCTCTCGTGTGGTTGAGTAGACCAAAATGTCGTCGATGAAAACTATAACGCACTTATCCAACAAGGGCTTATAGATTCGATTCATCAAGTCCATGAAAGGCAGGTGCATTTGTCAATCCAAAAGACATACTAAGAACTCATAATGTCCATATCGAGTTCGAAAAGCAGTCTTTGGTACATCCTCCGGCCTTACTCTTAACTGATGGTATCCAGATCTCAAGTCGATGCGTGAAAACACGCTTGCTCCTTGCAACTGATCAAAGAGATCATCAATCCGGGGTAATGGATACTTATTCTTGATTGTAACCTTATTCAACTCCCGGTAATCGACACATAACCTCATGGATCCATCCTTCTTCTTAACAAAAAACTGGTGCTCCCCATGGTGATACACTTGGGCGTATAAATCCTTGATCCAGAAGCTCTTGTAATTGCTTCTTGAGTTCCTTTCAACTCTACCGGTGCCATGCGGTATGGAGCTTTTGATATCGGCTCGGTATTTGGCATCAAAATCTCAAAATCGATCTCCCTCTTTGGTGGCAATCCAGGTAATTCCTTAGGAAAAACGTCAGGAAACTCATTGACTATGGGTATATCCTCCACCTTTGGTCTTCACCTTCTTCTTCTATAGCATTGATTTGTTGGTCAATCTCCTCCTCATCCGTCACCAACTGAGCGAACTTAATCCTTGCCTCCTTACGACCGTGGATTCTCCTTTAAACTCAATATCCTTCCCATTTACATCCTTAAAATTCACCTTCTTCCTCGACAATCTACCGTGGCTTTAACATGGGTCAACCAACTCATTCCAAGAATTACTTCATACTTATTCATCTCCAACACGATCAAATCACTTGTCGTATGGTGACCTTGGATCTCTAAAGGGCATTCCTTCAACATCTCTTGGGTGGTTACGACGCTACCGTGGGTGTCTTTATCTTGAAGCTGGTAGCGGTGGTGACTATAGGTAATCCACTCTTCTTAGCAAGGTTGGGGGTGATAAACGAATGGGTGGCTCCGGTATCAAACAAGGCGTAAGCGGTCTCGTTAGCTACTCGTATACTTCCTGCGTTTAACACGCACTATTACTAACCATACTATTTATCTAACTTTTCTAAAGCTTTAGGCTAAAGAGGTATAGGGATTCTATTGCGACAGATTAATAGCGTAAAAAGATACTATAAACAAAACGAAAGCTTAAGGTTAAGGCTAACCTGCAACGAGTCCATGATCATAGCCTTCGTCCCTCCAAGGCAGCAAACTCACATCCTTCCTCCTCATCATCTGCTTCCTCGCACATCCACTGGCCCTCCAGGTTGTAACTCTCATTCCATGCATCGAGGTGCCAGAGCGGTTCCCATTTCCATTGCCATTGTTGGTTCTGACAAGGGCGGATCCTCCCGAGGTGTTGGATGACCTCACAAGAGCATTTTTCCTCTTTGGGCATTCATTTGCAAAGTGCCCTGGCTGCTTGCACACATAGCAGACACTGGTGTTCTTCTTGGGACACTCCAGATTTTATGATCTGGGCTGCCACAAAAGAAGCACTTGTTTTGCAATTGTGGGCAGGACTTTGGATAATGCTTCCCTCGGCATTTCCAGCATGTGACATCTACCTTGGTCACCTCCCTCTGATTGCTTCCACTTCCTTTGAAACTTCCAAAGGTCTTAAACCTCTTATTTTTGAACCCAGAACTTGGTCCTTCATATGGCTTCCTTCCGAACACAAATACACTTCTTCTCCGGAGCTTTTGTTTTCATCTTTTTGGCTCTTCAATAATTCTAGCCTTTTCCACTAGCCCCTTAAAACTTTAACATCAAATTCCACCAAGCGAATCTTTAGGTCTTCATCTAACCCATTCAAGAAAACTTGTCTCTTTAACTCCTCGCTGTGCTTATAGGAGTCAGGAGCATACTGCAACAAGCGACTGAATTCGGTTTCGTACTGCTCGATGGTTCTCCCTTTCTGAGTAATGTTAAAGAACTCAGCACTGTACCGAACTCTAAGACTCCCTGGAAAGTAGTTCTCCAAGAACTCTTCTCGAAACATAACGTAACTGGAGCAGGCAATTCTCGCTTCTTCGATTCCCACCATATGCGAGCATTGAACTTCAACATGAATGTCCCAAAACTGACTCTTAAGTGGTGGGGTACTTCATAACCATCAAACGATCTCTCAATCTGGGCCAACCAATCTTCGGCCTCAGCTGGTTTTCCGAAGGTTCCATCAAAGTAGGTATTACTTTTGATGAAATTGGCGAGCAAGTTTTGATGTGATCTGGCGGTGGCGGTGGTGGAAATGGTGCAGCATGTGACTGTTCGCCGGGTGCTTCTACCGTAGCTTCAGGAGCATTCTGAGGTGGAGCAGGAGCTGGGTTATTTTGATTTTGTTGCTGAATCAAAATAGCTAATAACTGGTTCATCTGTCCAATGGCAGCTGCAAAGTCATTTTGCTGGTTCGGGCAGGAGCAGGGTTATTCTCGGTTGGTTACGCGGGGTACTCCTCGTTCAGCTGGTACGTTGTTGGAATCTTTGTTCTCTATTCCTACGTCTTCTTGGACGGCTGTTTAATCGTTTAGATTTTAGTTTCTATTACGCTCCATACTAACGTTTACCGAAATCACGGAAATCTCAAATATAAAGACTAGAAATTTAAATCAAGGTACAAAACTTAAGGAAATAAATTGACAAAATAGGGATTGATAGGAGTTTAATAAGAAATTATGAAATTCAAATACAATTCAAAGAAATTACAAAGTAAGAAATCAAAATCATGCATGTTAATCACAAAAAGAGAAATAATATAATAAAACTAAAACAAAGGAATCTCATTATCAAGAAATCATTAGGTTACTTTTATTTGTTAAAACTTAACTACATCTTTTGATTAGTTGCGATTTAATACTAAGGCGTTGCGTCTTGGGTGAATACGACGTCTTCTTCTCATCATGGCTCCTTACTTCTGTTCTCGATCCTTTTGTTGAGACTTGAGGGAATCTGGGGTTGGTTTCACCTTCTTGTCACCTTCGATCCGTTGATGGCGTCTGCGTGACTCGTTTCCGGCGTTACCTAAGGTTGGTTGTATAGTCTTTTACGTAAACGTTTTTCTTTTAGTTTCAGAAAGCAAGTTAACTCTGTTTTCTCCTGGTTGTACTTACGAGGGTTGTGTTCCTTAAGGCTTAAAACGGTTTGGAAATCCTTATTTTCTTAAGGGTAAATTAATCCTAGGGCCACTTACATATCTTAGGTATGGTCATAGAACATGTGTTTCCCATAAATCCCCACTTCCTATAATTCTAGGATTCTTCCTAAAACTCTTATGGCTTAATCTTAAACTTATCCTATTCTTAAGACTTCTATTTCTAACTACTGTTTCTTTCCCTAATCTTGATGCTCTGATACCAACTTAAACTGTCACGCCCCAGCGGGTACCCTAAACGTGACAGCCCGCCGTACGCAATATTAAAACTTAAGAATGACTACCTCAGTCACTCGAAAGCTTCCATATCGGTACAAGGCGTACATTCACAACAAAGGGAGACCGGTGGAGTAATGCATTTTAAGACATTGGCAGCGGAACATGCAAAATAACACTTAATATATTTCATTGAAATAAAAGTCTTACAGCTTCTAAGGGGCATTCCCCCGATAATTCATAATAACATGGTTCTAAATATAACATAACTAAAGCTAGAAGATTTTAGAAGAAATCTACTCTATAACTTCAAAATAGATTGCCTCCAAAAGCTTCTCAAAATAAGGATTCTACCCGGGAAATCAAGGTGGTCTCGGGTGCAAAAGATAATCCTGCAATATCAAAAGTCTATAGGAGTATAAGCATGACTAGCTTAGTGAGATATTCCTTACGCAATAGTACTCATAACAACAATCAAACAAGTTTATTAATCAAGCATATGAATGCAACAATCATATGATCAAACATTACATACGACTATCCGGTTTCGTATGTTTGATGGATTTACCCCTCCATCGGTGGTTAGGGAATGCTTTGAACTGGGTCCCGAACAACCTCCTCAAGTTTGCGCGCGTCTTGGGGTTCCAACGAACCGTACTACTAGTCCCCGGGCCTTCCATGCCCAAAGCGATCGATCCGGCTCGGCTACACCTTGAGGCCGTATTCCCCGTACGTCCTAACCCTCAAGATGTAGCTAGGCAGCTTACCTTTCCGGTCCCACGCTGAGGAGTAGTAGCAAAACTTCGAAATGATATTCTAAGTGATATGCATGAGCAATTTATTATATGGGGATTTCAATATGACATTAAATCATTTAAAGCGATCAAACAATATTTGCACACATAACAATACATACATGGAAACATATATCACAAATCGGGTTCCGATATACTTATCGTTCATTGATCGCACACAACGAATCACATACATAATTCCCATAATATCCCACATGCATATCAATTTTATCTTTTCCTACATCTAGTGCTCTATTCTACAAGCACATGCGCGAATACATAAGCGTAAAGGAAACTCACTCGTCCATAGCGCTCTAGGAGTCGAAGTAATCCTCGGGAAGACAAGATCGTGATCCTCGACACCTAAACAAAAGAAATACCCAACATGAGTATTTCATCCAAGATCTATTCAAGTTCTATACTTCTATCTTAAAGAATTCGTAAAATCGTATGGAATGGAAATTCCAACTTAAAATGGCCATAACTTGCTCATTTTAACTCGGAATTTCGCATATTATATACCGATTTCTACCTACTCGAAAAGATCTATCTATTTCTAAGGTTATTTTCATCAAAAGAAGTTATTTAGGTCTCGGAATAGTAGCGTACAGATTTGATACGAATTTTCCAAACTTCAAAACTAGAGTTTTCAAACTTTACTTCACTCAAGGGCTTTTGTACAAAAATATAGATATTGTATGATTGAAAAATCCCTTGAATATGTATATATATGTATAATCTCATACTATATGCATGAATTTGGTGTTGTCTCAACAATGGTTTTGTAAAACAAATGTCTTGAAAGTGAGATAAGCTTAAGCTTGAAAAGAATTTTATTTTGAAAATTTCCTAAGTTATCATAAATGAGTATTTCCTCCTTTTAACTCCATTCCTTCAAAAGTTATTTTAATCTTTCAAGATTTCATAAATTTATTTCTAGTGTTTTGGAAACAAGTCTTTCTAAATACTTTATGGTTAGTTCCACTTTTAAAAGAAATCATCTTATAAGTTATTTTGAAAAACTTATCTTAGACTTTAGTGTTGGTGGAAAACTTTGACAATTGAATCTAAGAAATCCTTTGTTTAAGTCTAAAGAAACTTTCTTATTTTTGAAAAGAAATTTATATAACTTTACTTTATGTATTTCTTGGTAAAAACCATATATTGTTACTATCTTTAGAAAATATTTGTTTAAGATAAATTTCAAACCTTTAAGGAAAATAACTTCTTATGTGACAAAAATATTTAAAAAGAGTTCTTATTCTTATTTTAAGAAAACTCATTTCTATTATGATTGAGACAATAACAACATATTCATGCATGAATGAGAATATGTAACATGAAAAATATAAAAACAACATAAAAAATAAGAGCATAAAAGTAAAGTCAAGTATTGGGAACCTTAGCTTCATCAAGGTATCCCGGGACTAAGAATGGACTAGTCCTCAAAGAAAAGAAAAGCAAAGAAATAAAATTGTTTTGACTTGATATGGACAAGTCTAAGACTAGAAAGACTAGTCTTAATATTGCATAAAACAAGTAAATAAATAAATTGCAAGACTTGAAAATAAATAAATAACAAGTGAGCTTATATGCTCTAAATAAATATATACATAATATACATAATACTTATATAAGTTAGGTTAGAAACAAATAATAATAACAATAACAAATAACATAAAAAAAAATAAGAACATGAACAAAAACAAAACATGAATAAATTGTTGCTTCTTTAACTCAATGAGTCTAAGAAACATACACTAAACTCATGTTAAGTTATATGAACATGATGAGAATAAGAGAAGTTTTACCTAAAGTTTATGTGTTGGTTGAAGAAGAAAAGAATGGGTTGTTGTATTATGTGGGAATGGATTTTCTAAGAAAGAGAGAGAACTTGAGAGAGATTTGGGAGAGGAATTTTGTGGAGTGATTTTGGAGAGTTTTAGTATGAATTTTTGTTGTGTGAAAGAATGGAAGAGGAAGGGGGTATTTATAGATTTTTGGAGTGGAAATTTGTGAGATTAAAATTAAATGAAATTGAAATAAATTGGATGGAGAGGACTAGGGGGGGGGCGCCGGTTTTGAGTGAATAAGGGGGAGAAATAATTTTTTGTTTGTTTTGTATTAAAAGAAGTAATATGTAAGGTATGATGTGATTAAAGTTGTATGGGGAAGGTAAATTTAAGGTATAGGTATGGTAGAGTGTAAGAATAGAGTGTAAGAAAAAGTAGAGATAGGTGAATAGTAATGAATAGTAGAAAAGTACTATGAATAGTAGACTAGACAATTAAAATACCGGTAGTAAAGAAAATACGCGTAAAAGGCCTATATCTGTTATTTTTAGATACCGAAAAATTCTAAAACTGATATTTTTGAAAACCTTATATTTTTACGAATCTATTGGTGTTGTCGGAATATTTTGCTATCCGGTGCTCCGGGGCACGGTTTTCGAAAACTAATCCCGATCGGATCCGAAAGACACTAGAAAAATTCGAATCTGATATTTTTAGGCTTCCCTATGTTATTACGAACCGTTTTCCACAATTATTTCAATTTCGTTTTCTAGGGTTTAAGAACACGGGAGTGCCGGATCTAGATCCACTAGACTAATCGTATAACTAGGTTAACCTTAGGGTTTCATTTCAACTTCCGGTTCTTAGGGTTTGCTAATATTATCGAAAAATCTAGGGGCTTACAGGAGAAGGCGCTGGTTTGCTTTATGTAAGAGGGGGAAATTGATTTATTTTGTTTGTTTTGTAATAAAAGAAATAATGTATGAGGTTTGATGTGAATAAAGTTGTATTGGAAATATAAAAAGTAAGAAAATAGATATGTAGGTAGTAAGAAATAGGTGTAAGAAAAAGTAGAGATAGTGAAATAGTAATGAATAGTAGGAAAGTACTATGAATAGTAGACTAGACAATTAAAGTACCGGTAGTAATAAAAATACGCGTAATAATGCGATATCTGTAATTTTTAGCTACCGAAAAATTCTAAAACTGATATTTTTGGAAACCATTTATTTTTACGAGTCTATTGGCATTAATGGAATATTTTTGTCATCCACTGTACCAGGGCATGATTTTTGAAAACTGATCCCGTTTGGATCCGAAGGACACTGGAGTTTTGCGAGTGTAATACTTTTAAGCTTCCCTATATTATTACGAACTATTATCAACAATTATTTTCATTTCGTTGTCTAGGGTTTAAGAGCGTAGGATTGCCGGATCTTAAACACTAAGGTTTGTTATAAGTTTTGTTGACTTTTAGGGTTTAGGTTTGACTTCCGGTTTTGTTTAGTTATTCATAAGGTCATATAATTTTCGAGTTTTGACCATTTTATATTTTTAGCTCGCTATCTATGGTTTATCTTATTTTATTTGTGATTGTTTAATAGTTTTTAGTTCTCGAGATCGTTTAACCGAGTCAAGGTTATAAGTTGACTCAGTTTGACTTTTGGTGAAAATTGAAATTTCTGATTCTAAAATTCACCAAAGAATTTAAGATCCTATCATTTCGTTGTTGAGTGTTATTTGGATATATCGTTTGCATTTTAGGAATCGAGTAGATCCTTTGATTAGCGTACGGATGTTGATTCAACCGTTGTTGGATTTTCTATTTTGTTTTTTAGGGTTTCCTATTTCTCAGATTAAGAAATCTCATTTTTGATCTTATTTAGAATTAGGTTTTAACTTGGTTCGCTTTTTAGGGTTTCGTTTCCGGTGTTTGACTCTTAGGATTATTTTCTAAGAATTATGAAATTTTTTTGGATTTACAACCTACCCACCTTAAAGAAAGTTTTGTCCTGAAAACTTGTTACACGTACGTAGGCTTGTAGAACTTGATGAGAAATTATATATCGTAATTCATCAATCTTCTTGATATTTGGAATTTCGTCTCACTTTTATTTGTTGGAATTGTATTATGATTTCATTATGTCGTTTCCTTAGTCTCCGTATATCTTATACCTTATTTAGTTTTACTTCCATAAAAGGGTTTGGGAGTTTATCGTTGTTTTTGAATTTCTTCTATCGTAATTTCTATTTCTCATTTACCTTTAGTCAGTGATATTGGGAATTTTGTTAATTCTGTGCATTTAATATACTATGCAATATAGCATATATAAAAATCAATAAGATTTGGTTTTGGCGACTTTCAACCTTCACTTTTACTTGACCCTTTTTGAAGAGTTTCAAACTCAACCAACATAACAGACAACTGATGATTCGCCACTTGACTTGACTCAATTTTTGAATTGATGACGACTCAATATGACACGACACTGGTACATTCACTTAACAAAGGAAGGTTGTGAATTCGCTTTCCCATTCTTATGTGAGTATATATATGACATGCATGTATAAAATACGCAATGTTCATACTCATTCCATTTTTGAGGATATCGTTGTTTCATTAATTACGTGATCATCTTTACAAGGTTGAGGTCAAGATGAAAAATTTGGAAATTATCTGTTGGGATTTTATCATCATAGGTTCTAGCCTTTAGGCGGTAATAGTTAAGCTTTTGATGTATTTTGTTTCTGGTGTGTTCAAGGTAGATGGTATTCGATTTGATTTCTTCTTTTGATATGTACTAAATTTTTTTGATGATTTATATCTATTCATTCTGTATTAGGGGAGAAAGGTGATGATTACAAAATCTATGGTCATTACTAGCAAACGGTTCCTTTGGTCCCAGCGGTATAACAAGAAATTTATCATCTAAAGGTATGTCGGTAACCTGATATTGAATCGCATCCATGACTATCGTCCTCTTCTAATGTAGCGAATTCTATCTCTTTGTGGTCGGTTTCCTCGCAAATCCATTGTCCTTGTAGGTTGTACACACGTACTCCTTGTGGGGGTATTACCGAGTATCTCCCGATCCTGTTGTTATTTCCATTTTTTGTGTTATCCGTACTTTTCTTCCTAGGGCACCGCTTGGCAATATGTCCTGGTTCCTTACAGATTAGGCAGGTGACAGAGGTTTTCTTTGGACATCTCATGACTTTGTGATTCGGACTTCCGCAATAGTAACACTTGTGTTGTAGCTTAGGACACTGTCTTGGTTGATGTCCCCTTTTGCATTTCCAACATTGGATATCTAGTTTCTTTTTATCCCTCTTTCTAGTCGGGTTAATCGATGTTTCGAGCTCATTGATTTTGAGGCTTTAAACTAGGTTCACTTATAGATTCTTCCTCAATTGTCATGACATTTCCTTCCATCCTTCTCCTTTTCTTAGCACCTTCCACAATTCGTGCTCTTTCCATTAATTCTCGAAAATCTTTGATGTCAATTCTATCAACTTGATACGAAGGTCTTTATCTAACCCTCCTAAGAATACTTGCCTCTTTTGTTTCTCACTATTCTTATATGATTTAGGGGCATATTGTAACAGCTTACTAAACTCTGTTTCATATTGTTCAAGACTACGGCCTCCTTGAGAGATACTTAAGAAATCTGCACCATATTGGACTCTCAAGCTTCCAGGGAAAAAGTTCTCCAAGAATTCATGCCTAAATATCCCATGTGATTGGCGGTAGTAGCTCCCTACTTTTGGATTCCCACCATATCCTTACATTGAATCTCAGCATAAAAGTACCATATGTAAGCTGAAGGTATTATGGGACTTCAAAAGCATTGAAAGATCGCTCTATTTGTGCTAACCAATTCTCGGCTCCATCCGGTTTTCCAAAAGCTCCATCAAAATATCGATTGCACTTGATGAACTCTAGCAACATACTCTGATAAGGTTTTGGTAATGGTGGCTCAGCTGGTGCCGTTTCAATCGATGGTGTTGGAACTTCGGGTGTCGCTTCTTGTGCAGGTACTGGTGTAGGCATAGCATGAGCCTGTTGTGCGAAATTCCTTATGAGGTTGGCAAGTTGTTCAATGTTAGCTTGGTCCATTCTTGGTTGATTTGGTTGTTGAGGTCCTTCAGGGTTCTTAGGTTCTTCAGGGGTATTTCTGGGTTGCGTTGTGCACGAGTGCGTCTCCTATTTGTTCTATAGATTTTATTAAGCTAGTGTGAGATTCTTGAACTTTATTAAGTCTTAGACGTTTTTTGGAAAAACAATCAAGAAACATGCTAATAGCAATCGAGTATAGAAATGAGTAAATATATATATATAGAAGAAATATTGAAAATTGACTGAAATCATAATAATGAAAAAGGAAAATTCATATCATTAAAACAAATACATGGAAACAGAAGGAAGACTTAAATACTTCCTTTACAAAAGTTCAAAGAAAGGATGCAAAACATGGTTAAAATTTCAAATCATTACATAGACAATATATACATCATCGTTAATTCTTTAACAAAAGCATTACTCCTATCGGTATATTAAGGCTTTTACGGGAGGTTTAGCTTCCGTCCCTGCTTCGGATTGCATCTTCACAGGGTAGGAACATTTCCTTGATAATTTGACCCTATTGATCCCTCGTCTTCATCATCAGGAGCTTTTTCTTTTCCCTTGTGGTGAGGTGTTGTGGTAGGATCTTTAGACGAAGTTCCACATTCTTTCTTGGATGAGTCATCTCCTTTGGTGGGATCATCCCATAGACCTTGCGATTTTAGATCTTCACGTATATAGAGATACGTTACTTTGCACATGTAGCACATTTCCTTGGCATTTGTGGGGTAATTCTTGGTCCTACAGATAAGGCGCCTGCATATGTAGCATTCTCTCGTTGTTGTTGGGCAAATGTTGGCACCATGTCTCCCCTTTGCATAACCAAAGCAGAAAGTACCATTCTTCTTAGGACAATCACGGATTTTGTGATCTTTGTTTCCACAGAGGTAACACCTGTTTTGCAGTCGCGAGCAACGTTTGGGAAAATGTCCTACTTTACACTTCCAACACTTGAACTTAGGAGTTACGAGATCCTTAAGAGGTTGGAGTTGTTTATGCTTCTTTGCCTTAGGTTCTGGGTTGGCCATGAAGAAAGGCACTTGCGATACTGGTGTTGCTTCGAGTTGGGGTCTTATAACTGGCGCGGGTGCAGAGGTTGTGGGTGCTTGTTGTATATATGCTCTTATCGTCTCTTCTAGACGTCTCATGGTGGTCAAGAGTTCTTGAGTCAGATCTGATGGTGGGGGTGCTCCTTGTTCTTGTTGTTCTTCGAGAAGGATGCTTGATTATGGCATAACTTCCTCGGGTAGCTTCCTAAAACCAAACGAAGAGGTCGTATTAGATATTTTCTTCAATTCAGGTTTTATGCACATGTTATTTGTTTTTAAGGAAAAGAGAAGCGTTATAGGTTTTGTTCGTCTAATTAAAGGTTAACGTAGGTAGTTAATATTATTTACCAAGGGGTCTTACCTATAAAAGAGGCATTACACTTTTCTTAGTTGGTCTTAGCTAGGAGTTGAATAGGGTTACTATGCATCAAGGCTTATTGAAATTGCTAAGGTAGGCTTACTTTATTCAATCCATATCTCAATTCTTTGTCTCCTTCATGTTTTATCCATATTGTTCTGCTATGTTCTATCTCTAAGTCATTTCTACCCTTTCTCAATCTTGGGTCAACATTCTAGGGTAAATCCTTTTTATTTGATACTTCCATTTCACATCTTCCTAAATATCCTCTGATTCTTGTATAAATATTTCCTGCCTTCTTCTAATATTCTCCAAGATAGAGTTCTACTCTTAAACATAAGGATTCTTAAACATAAGATCAAATCCTATCAATCTATCCTTCTACTCTTCTTTTTCCTAATTCCCAAAACCTTGTTGCTTTGATATCAACTTAAACTATCACGCCCCACGAGGGATACCCTAAACATGGCAGTTTGCCGTATGCAATACTAAAACCTAGGAATGACTACCTCAGTCACGTAAAGGCTTCCATATCATATACAAAGCGTACATCACAACCAAGTGAACGCATCGGAGTAGCGCAATTTATATTGATAATAAGTAAGTAACAAGGCAAAGAGAATACTTATCATAAAACATAAACATATTAAATTACAATTCTTAGGGCATATCCCTCTATTGTCTTCAAATAAACTAATCACTAATCATATAAGTCATTACATATAAAGAACCTTACAAAATACTTATTATGATTCCATTTCCCTTCATAGAAGCTTAACATCCTTCCATGACTTCATTAATGTCATGATCTTCAATTTAGCCACGGTTTATACCTGTTCAACAAAATCTATAGGGGTATAAATACAACTAGCTAGTGATATTCCTTTTCATTGACATATTTTCAAACAAGTTCTTTTAGACTTTCACACATTGCTATGCATACAATGCAACAATCACGTGATTACGCAAATATTATATAGTTAATCGGATACCATATAGAACGGATTTACCCTCCATATCGAAGGTTAAGGAATCGGGTTGAAGATCCTCGATCTTCTACTGCTAGTTCCTAAGTTCTCACCCACAGCGTTCGGTTGGCTCGGCTCGAAACCTAGAGTCGTATTCCTCAGGCGATTTGGATTCTCAGGAAGGACATGGCCGTGTCACCTCGATCACAGCCAATCCAACTCTACGTAGGAGTAGCAGCCTTCCGAAGAGATATGACTCGATGGATGCTATGCGTGAGCGTTTCATTTTTCTTTAGTCAAACCTTATTAAGTTTATTAGGGAGTGATCAATCAATTTATCAAATAATAAACAGTCATACGAGTAAATAAATAAAAACATTTAAACAGGCAGTTTGAAGTTGCGATATTCTTAATTTTCATTTCACGCATACTTAAAGAATCACATATATATTCATAATCCTGAATTCCTCAAATTATATACATTTTTATCTTTTCTTAGTAACTAATGCTACTACTTTACAAGCACAAGCAAGGTAACGAAATTAAGAGGAATAACTCACTCGTCTCCATTTCGCGATCTTCTTAGTCGTAGTAGTCGTCGGGTAGGATAATCTCGTATCTTTTCGTCACCTAGACAAAAGAAATACCCGGGATAAGTATTTCATAGAAATTCCACTTAAACATTCTAATTCTATTTCACTATGTTCGTTAAAATCGTATAGAATGAAATTCCAATTTAAAATGGCCACAACTTGCTCATTTTAACTCGGGATTTCGCGTATAATATACCGTTTTCTACCTATTCGAAAAAATCTATCCATTTCTAAGGTTATCTTTGTCATATAAGGTCATTTAGGTTTCGAAAACATTGGGTACAGATTTAAAACGAATATTTCTAGATTTTTGCAAAAACCATTTTTCTAACTCAATCTTCATTTAAAAAAAAAAAAAAATCCTTTTGTAACAATATATATATATATAAAATATATATTTGATAAATACTTTTAGTATATAGGTAAGCTCACTTTATATGCAAAAATTCTAAGGGTAGTGTTTCAACAATTTATTTCATAAAACAATTCATTTTGAGTAGTTAAAACTTTAACTTTGATAATTTCTTTTCAAGTATTTGAAGAATCTTTATATTTTCCTAGGTTGTTATAAATGAGCATATTCTTATTTTATTTTCTTCATTCTTTTTCCAAAAACAAGTGAATTTTCTTTTAGCCTTAGTCTTTCATAAGTTTTACTTCTAGTGATAAAAGATCAAATTTATCAAAACTGCATTAAGTTGTTGAAAACCTTTTTGTATTTATAATGGTTTTAGAACATGAGTCTTGTTTTCTTATATTTATTATAAGTTTTTGTTTCTAAAACTTGCTCTTTTATTTTCTTTGAAAATAATTTCCTTTATTGATAAAACCCTTTGTTTTTAACTTATCTTGTTATATTATTTGAAACAAGTTCTTTCTTTAGAAATTTTAAAATCATTATTTTTCTTAAGTAGGTTATAACTTAATGGGTTAATTCATCTTAACTTTCAAAACTAGTTTTTTTCTTAGCTTTGTTAGGGAGTGAAAAGAGTTTTTAATCTTAAAGCTTTTTATAAAAACTTTGATATTTAACAAATTATTTTACTAAAACTTAGGTTACCATAATATACAAAGAAAAAATTTATTCTTATGTTTCTTTGATAAAGTTATTTTTGTTATTTTAGAAAAACTTGAGAAAACTTGTATTACTTTATTTTTATGTTGTTGATAATAACTCATTATTTTGGACAAATCACTAATAGAAAAATTTGGTTTTAAGTTCCTTTAATAAAGTAAAATTCTACTTTTAAATTGGTTGAGACAATATCATCATGTAGATGCAAGTATTATAAGCATTATAAAATAATAATAAGAACATAAGAAAATACTAAAAACAAATAATAAGCAAAACAAAAATATCAAGTATTGAGAACCTTAGCTTCATCAAGATATCCCGGTCAAGTATTGGGAGCCTTAGCTTCATCAAGGCATCCCAGGACTAAGAGTGGACTAGTCCCAAAAGATTAAAGAAAATAAATAAAAGATTGTTTTGACTTGATATGGACAAGTCCAAGACTAGAAAGACTAGTCTCAAAGAAATAGCATGAAATAAATAAATTACAAAGCATGAAATTAAATAAATAACAAGTGAGCTTATATGCTCTAAAGATTATATATATACATATAAATATATTAGTTATATATGAATAAGGAATTAGCATTATAATAACAATAAAATCAACATTACATAATAAACTAGGAAGTTTATGTACAAGAACAAAACAAGAACATGTTGTTGCTTTTACTACTCATAGTTTCAAAACAACACCATAGTCATGTTAAGTTACATGACATGAGAAAATAAATGGTTGGAAGAAATCTTTATCCAAAGTGTTTATGTGGTTTGAAGATGGTAGTGAATGTATGGTTATGTGGTTATGTGGTTTATTTGAGAAATGGTAGTTGTAGAGAGAAATTTTGTGAGTAGTTGGTGAAAGAGAGTTTTGATAAAGGAAAAGTTATGGAGAGTGTTTGTGTAGAGAATTTGAGAGAGTTTTGGTAGTGAAATGAATTGTGTGAAAGAATGAAGGAGGAAGGGGGTATTTATAGAATTTTGGAGTGAAAATTAGATGTAATTAAATAAATTGAAAAAGAAATAAAATTGAGATTGATGGAGAAGGGGGAGACGCCGGTTTGCTTTATGTAAGAGGGGGAAATTGAGTTATTTTGTTTGTTTTGTAATAAAAGAAATAATGTGTAAGATTTGATGTGAATAAAGTTGTATTGGAAATATAAAAAGTAAGAAAATAGATATGTAGGTAGTAAGAAATATGTGTAAGAAAAAGTAGAGATAGTGAAATGGTAATGAATAGTAGGAAAGTACTATGAATAGTAGACTAGACAATTAAAGTACCGGTAGTAATAAAAATACGCGTAATAATGCGATATCTGTAATTTTTAGCTACCGAAAAATTCTAAAACTGATATTTTTGGAAACCATTTATTTTTACGAGTCTATTAGTATTAACAGAATATTTTTGTCATCCGGTATACCGAGGCATGATTTTTGAAAACTGATCCCGTTTGAATCCGAAGGACACTGGAATTTTGCGAATCTGATATTTTTAAGCTTCCCTATATTATTACGAACTATTGTCAATAATTATTTTCATTTTTTTGTCTAGGGTTTAAGATAGGGATGCAACCGGGGCGGGTCATTATAGGGTACTCGCCCCGCCCGAACCATTAAAAACCCTATAGGGTCGCGGGACAGGTTTGGAAAATTACTTGCTGATCCTATAGGGTTTCGGGGCGGGTTCGGGTCACAAAAAAAACTCGATGGGTAACCCAAACCCGTCATAATATAAATAATTTAAAAAATTAAATTTAAAATTTAAAATTCACAATTATGTAATATTTTTATTATTTCATTGACGTTAGTGCGGTTATGCGGAAGAAAAAGTGGGGGCATAGCGCAAATTAATAACCTATATGTATATATATATATATCAATTGACTTTGTATATATTGGAGGTTATTTGGACAGACACCAGTTCATTTATTTATTTTTCCTTTGTTTAATATCTATTTGTTGCTTCTTCGACATTTTTGAACCCTAAGGCCTAAACGTAACCCTAGCCCTAACTCCGACTCTGCCAGGTTCTCTCTTACTTGCAATATGATTTCTCTTGACTTTTACCTAATATCTTTGTTTCATCTCTTCCTTATTTGATTTCACTTAATTTCTTCGAATCCTAATCCTAGTGTTGTTTGTTGTACTCTACAGGATCTGCCGCTGGATAGGTTACTTCTTAAAGCTTCAGGTTTGTTTATGAGAATCTAATCAATTTATTGCTCTTGATTTCTGCTTTCATGTGCGAATCATTCTATTATGGCATGTTTGAACCAATTGTATAAGGTTTTTGAGTACTGAATCTTCCAGGAGCTTGTTTTCTAACCCCCAAGATCCGTACAGTATGAGTCCTGGGTAGGTTTTTGGAAGATGCCCATTTGGGCATAACATTGAGAGCTAGGGCTTATAACTGGAATGTTCATACATGTGTCAATTTTTTTTTTTTTTTTGGTTAGCTAGCCATAGTGAAGTTTGTCTTATAGTTAAAATGCAGAGGGATTGAATGTGATGGTAGTGGGACTTTTCATAATTGAAGCGAATATATGAATATTATATCTGGGGGCTTTCCATAAGGGTCGCAGTCGTCCACTTTTCTGGGGAGCTAGGCCAATCAGCATTCTATTTATGTATATTGTAGATGTAATTGCTTGGATGTTTAATTAATTTAAGTGCTTTTCAAGTATTCAATCGCCCTTTGGCTTTGGGTAGTGAAACCCAACGTTGTTACTTTCCTTTTTATGTCAGATCTAGGGAGACGGACTATTTTTCTTCATGGACTTCTGTTCAAATAGATTTTTGAAAACGATGCATCCACTATGATTCCTTATGTTTGTTTTCTGTAGCACATGGAATAGAAAAAGATGCAAAATCAACTTCACTGATAAGTTTGTATCTATAGACGTGCAATTTCCCTGTTTTCTCTCATGGATTCATCGCATTTTCTTGTAGGTTCCACATTTTAATAGCTTTTTCTGCACTATATTCCCAATAATCGATTCCTCAATTTCCTGAAATGTATAATTAGATGGGTTGTTCAATTCAAAATTATTTGTATTTCGATCTATTTGTGTGCTAGCTTTTTTTTTCCTCGTAATTTTCACCTGGTTACTGAACCAGAGTTTAAAGTAATTTATAAAATTTATTTTATTTGATTTCGTAACAAGTTTATCATTAAACATCTTTCTTTGGGTTCACTAAACTAAGTAATTGATTAATAGTGCTCAGTGATGATCGTATTTGCTTTAACCACACCAAGAGTGACAGAGAGATATTGGGCTCGTCATCGGGTTAGAGGAAGCGTCGTTTTACTGGAAGTGTTTCGGTGGTGCGTGATGACTCTATTCTCTATTTGGAGATTAGACGAGCACGCTGTCAGGCACTACAAGTGGGATTTTTATCTTAATATTTCAATAGTATAATTATGATATTTTGTTGTGTATAATACTTTTATCTCAATAACTGATATTTCATTTCAGGTGGTGATTGATTCATTATTAGGAAATGGATGGATATGAGATAAAATGGAGGAAAACGTCAATGACCTTCAATGTTGATGGTCCTCTCCAGCACTTACTGTAATAAAACCAACATCTACTTCGGGTTCTCGTATAGCAAGCACAACAAACGAATCGGACAATCCTCACAAGCATAAGCAGACTTCTACCGTGTGGAATGAGATGGTTAAGAAAACAATTAATGGGGAGGAATTTGCTATTTGTAACCATTGTGAGAGAAAGTTGAAAGCAGAAAGCAAAAATGGTACAAAGAACTTACACAATCATTTGTTGAGGTGCACAAAGAGAAAGACTCAACAGGATATAAGACAATGTCTTCTAGCTATGGAGCAAAAGCAAAGTGAGGGTGAGAGTAGTGTGACAGTGAAAAATTGGACCTTTGATCAACACATTGCTAGGAAAAAGCTTGCAAAGGCTATTGTTGTGCACAAGTATCCCATTTCAATTATTGAACACAAGTACTTTAGAGAGTATGTGCACAGTATACAACCTCTTGTGCAGCATGTGAGTTGTACAATAATAAAGAAGGACATCTTGAAGATGTACAATGAGCAAAAGGATAACTTAATGTTGATGCTTAAAGGGCTTAATTCCTGGGTGGCTGTAACAACTGATATGTGGACTTCAAATCAAAAGAAGGGATATATGACCATTACAGCTCACTTCATTGATAGTAGTTGGAAGCTCCACAGTCGAATCTTGAAGTAAGTTTCTTTAACAATGTATCTCTATTTCATTTAACAGAAAATTCTAGTCCTTTTTTTATCTTGTTTACCTTTCTTTATGCAGTTTTATATATGTGCCCGCTCCGCACACAAATGAAGCTCTATGTCAGTGCTTATTCGATTCACTAATGAAGTGGAATTTGGATAGAAAAATCTCAACAATCATTGTGGACAATTGTTCAACAAATGATGCAATGATTGCAAACTTAATATTGAAGTTAAGAAAAGATGATCCATCTTCGTGGCAAGATAATGCACATGCGTTGTTGTGCACATATTTTGAACTTGATTGTAAGGGATGGTGTGGCCGTGATAGAAAATTCAATAGAGAAGATTCGTGACAGTGTTCAATTTTGGTCAGCAACACCATCAAGGGTTGAGAAATTTGCTGAAACATGCAAGCAGCTTGATGTTCCATATAGTAGGAAACTTTGTTTGGATTGCAAAACAAGATGGAACTCTACTTATGACATGCTTGTCACTGCAATTGGATACAAAGAGGTCTTCTATAGGGTTCAGTTAATGGATAGACACTACAAATGCCTTTCTTCAGATGATGATTGGGACATGGCTGAGGAGATTTGTAATAAGTTATCTATTTTTTATGAGGTAACTAATCTTTTCTCTACACCCGATATCCCACAGCAAACTATTTTTTGGGTGAAGTATTTACAATTAGGAAAGCATTGATTACATGGAAGAATTCTTTGGACTTGAATATTAATGCAATGGCTGTGAAAATGTTTGAAAAGTTTGAAAAGTATTGGGGAGATGTGCACACTGTCATGGCTTTCTGTACTGTATTAGATCCACGCTCTAAGATTAAGGGTGTAGAGTTCGTGTTTCAAACTGTGTATGGAGAGAATGCTACTATAGAGTTGCAAAATGTGAAAACACTTGTTATGAATTGATTCAAGAATATCAATCTAAGCCTAAGTCTCGCCGTGCTCTATCAAGTGGTTCTTCTTCAATTCCTTTAGGAGGTGGCAGTAATACTGGTATTGCATTACCATGTGATCCTATGGTGGAGACAGATGAATTTGAACAATATTTGATAACTACTAGCAAAGATGATATTCAAGTTCATGTGAAGTCTGAGTTGGACCATTATTTAGAAGAGCCCGCAATTCCTTAGATAGCAAATTCTGAATTTGATATTCTTAGTTGGTGGAAAATGTATGGAATGAAATATCCTACATTACAAGAAATAGCTAAAGATTTGTTAGCTATTCCGGTGACGCCAGTTGCTTCTGAATCTGCTTTTAGTACTGGTGGACGGATAATTAGCTCCCATAGGAGCCGGCTCAATCTAGATACAATAGAAGCATTGATGTGTACTCAAAGTTGGCTGTTAAATTCTGGAATTGGTATGAGATTGTTTAATTTATTGTTGAAAGTTCTTTTTACCATGCATTTTTCTAATATATGTCATGAATTTATTTTCTTTTCCTTTTATTCTTTTAATTTTGAAGGTTTAGAGATACTTGAATTTGAAGAACCTGAAGAAGGGGTGAAGAAGTGGAATACAACGATGAAGATGGCAAGCGAAGATAATGATTGATGATGACTTCATAATTATGCTATTAATTTATTTTGGTTGATCCGATGATGTTGATGCATTGTTTATTTTGGTTGGTATGGTCTGAGCTGGAGTTTATGTTTATTATTGGATGGTTCATTTGATGATGTTTGTGTTTGCTTTTGTTGTTAATGTATTTTGAAGACAAGTGTTCACCACAAAACCTAGCATCCTTTTTTTTTTTTTTGTAATTTAATTCAAAGGAAAGGGCATCACGTGGTTTCTTGTGACAATAGACCATCTTGGGAATTAAATTTTTTTTTTTTTTAGGTTTATACAATACTTTTTAAGATTAAGGATGACACGTATTCCCTTTCAAGTTAAATTTTGATAGAATGCTATACATTATTCAAACTATTACGTCTTCTTTTTTTTTTTTTCCTGTTTTACATTTACATTTGTTGATAAATGTATCCAAATTTTCATCTAAATTTTGAAATTTATAATCTTATACCAAATATGATTTTGATTCACCAAAAATTATTAATCATAGAAAGATATTGTGACAAATATTTATCTGTAACTTGTTGAAATGTGAGGTGGATAATAAATCTAAATAGTTGAGTATAGAAAATTAGCGTCGCAAGGCGGGGCGGGTTTGGGAATTGAATAGAAAACCCTATAGGGTCGTGGGATGGGTTTGGGAAACCCTATTGGGAAGCAGGGCTGGTTCGGGTCTTATATGACCCGTCCAAACCCGCCCCGGTTGCATCCCTAGTTTAAGAGCGTAGGATTGCCGGATCTTAAACACTATGGTTTGTTATAAGCCTTGTTGACTTTTAGGGTTCTGGTTTGACTTTCGGTTTTGTTGAGTTATTCGTAAGATCATATAATTTTCAAGTTTTGACCGTTTTATATTTTTAGCTCGATATCTATGGTTTATCTTATTTTATTTCTGATTATTTTAGTTTTTAGTTCTGGGGATCGTTCAACCGAGTCTAGGGTTATAAGTTGACTCAGTTTGACTTTTGGTGAAAATGAAATTTCTGATTCTAAAATTCACCGAAGAATTTAAGATCCTATCATTTCGTTGTTGAGTGTTATTTGGATATATCATTTGCGTTTTAGGAATCGGGTAGATCCTTTGGTTGGCGTACAGATGTTGATTCAACCGATGGTTAGATTTTCTATTTTGTTTTTGAGAGTTCCCTATTTCTCAGATTAAGAAATCTCGTTTTTTTATCTTATTTAGAATTAGGTTTTAACTTGATTCGCTTTTTAGGGTTTCGTTTCCGGTGTTTGACTCTTAGGATTATTTTCTAAGAATTATGAAATTTTTAGGGGTTTACACTGGCAATGAAAATATTTGGAGACGAAAATCTATTCTTGGCATAAAAGGTATATAAATATAATGAAATGAACAAATAGTGGTACAAAAAAAGTGAAGTGGTGAACATTCATTAATTGGTGAATCTAAAAAAAAAATTATAGAAAATAACATATGTGAGGATTAATGAAATGGGCATGGCCTTAAAGACCAAATCAATGTGGTAGTTGTCACGGGACAGGAGTTCACCCCTCAAAAAGTTCCCATGCGGCATTCTACTATTCCTCATGTTATCGTTTGTTGCTAATCTGGATTGTGAGCCAGCCTTATCTACCTTAACTTCCCAAGTCTGTTCCGAGCCCCAGATTCTCATAAGAAGCATCCTCTTAGCTTTGTCACGATCCTCCATATGTTTGGGAGGTTCAACTATATCAACTGGTTTCGGCCTGCCGTGGCCTTACCAGGAGAGCGGCATCAACTCCCAACTAGTTCGTCCACGGGAGACTAGACCTACCTTTAGATGTAACTCACACTCTGAACAAACCCTTTGTTGATGCCACTCATAACTCAGTATGCCCAAGTTAAACACTCCCATAAAGTCCTCAACTCTCGGACCATGACACTCTCCCTTACTTAAATTCATGACGTCCTCGTTATGAGACAAATTTACTGCAGCCATTACCTACTCTCAAGCTCTCATCCCTCTCCACACTCGTTGTTAACACATCAAAGATCACCTCACTAGGACTTCGAGCTTCCATAGGTTTCCTCTTGCCCTCACTCATTCATCTATCCTCAAGATCGCCTCTTGTTGAGTTACCCAACAATAGGGTTTGATCATAAGATCCTGCTTCTATCCCAACTTGTGATGCAGCCGTCTTCAAGCAATGATGTCCTTACTCTGGTGGCCGCTCCACTTGAGCTTCATCTAAACGAGCTGAATTGACATAAGATTATGGCAAAATTTGTCTCCATGATTTATGACGCAGCTGCCCTCTAGCAACAATGTCCTATCTGGTGGTTGCTCCTCTTGAGCTTTGCCTACATGAACTGCATCCACAACAAGAATTACCCACTTATTAAGAACTCTGGGTAGCATCTAAGCAATCTGATGGAGCTGGGAACTTTGACTCTAATACCATTTGTCATGGGACGGGAATGTCACCCCTCAAAGAGTTTCCATGCGGCGCTTGACCATCCCTCCAAGCATCGTTTGTTGTTAATCTGGATGGCGAGCCAGCCTAATATTTTCTAACTTCCCAGGTCTGTTCCGAGTCCCACATTCTCATAAGGAGCACCATCTGGACTTTGCCACGATCCCCCATACGTTTAGGAGGTTCAACTATTCTAATTGGTTTTGACCTGCCTTAGCTTCATCAGGAGAGCAGCATCAACTCCCAACCAGTTTGTCTACGGGAGACTAGACTCGCCTTTAGATATAACCAACACCTCGAACAAACCCTCTGTTGATGCTACTCATAACTCTATATGCCCAAGTTAAACACCCTCATAAAATTCTCAACTCTCGGACCGTGACAGTAGCAACAGCAAATATTCCATGCATAATAGTGAATGTCCATCTTTATCCATACATGTCTAAACAGTGTAAAAGTGAATACATACATTACCGTTTATATATATATATATATATATATAAGTTCTTGTACATCAAATAAATCATGATTTACTATTTAAATTATAATTTTTTTCATTTATATACCCATTAATCCACCAACACATGTATCACACCAGCAATATTTATTTTCATATTCGCATAATAACTTCATCAAATTACACAAATCCATTTTAACACCTAGACATGTATTTTAACATAGATGGACCGAAATATTCAAATTTAATTAATTAAAATTAAATCAACATTTCAAGATTATTATTGGCATAATCATACATAATAGGCATTTTAACTCAATCAATAATTTTTAATCCAATAAAAAAATACCTATATTTATGTAGTTTGTCTGACACACATCCTTGCATTGCTAATGCCATTTATCAAAATTAAATTCTAGCAACACGATTACTTCATTTCTCCGCATTTAGCTTCCCTATATGCTTTACACTATTTATTTATTTTTTGTCCTAATTTCCTATTTAAAACTTTAGCATACCACGTCTATATGTTATATCATTCCCCCGATCTATTAATTATTTAACCCCTTTAATCCATTCAAGTCATGTCAATATACATACTTCATTGTTCATACATTCAAATCCGACTAGCACTACATATGGAACAATTCCACCCTTATAGAAGTATATTGAAGTCATACAACATAATGTGTCATTCCGGCACTTCCATTTCATCATTCCATATTGTTTATTTTATTTATTTTTATTTTTTTATATGTCACTTAGTAAAACATTTACTCATCAGCATAGCAGAGCATCCATAATCATGTACGTGTAATGCCGATTTGACCTTGCATACATCTATTATAATTTCCGTAGGAATCAATTCCAATAATTTCAATACGTATACATCTACCTTCAAATCCGGCAATGCAAGTGTATTTATATACATTATATTAGTCAACAATTTTATTATTAAACCTATGTTAATTACACTAGCTCCATAATAATTAAATAGTCTACTTACTTGTATTTGCAAGATATTGAAATTGCCCTTCACTACCCTACTTCGTAGAAATTTGATGAAGCTCATTTTGCCTCTAACCCAAAATCCCCCTGATAACACCTAATTTCAAAAAGCAAAATAGAAAATAATTGGTGTTTTAGATGGTTTAAAGAAAATATAAAACATAGAAGACTTAGTACCTATTGACGTTTTAACAGATGAAATGAGTTTATAGTGTTTTAGGGTTTGTTTTGAGAGAAAAATGAAGAAAAATTTTTTGCTAGGTGGGAAGGTATAGTGCTGACTACTTTAGGGTGTATTAGGTTTCATTTTGCAAAAATAGTGCAAGACAAAAATAAGGACATTAGTTGTCAATATTGGGAAGGTTTTAGAGCTGCATGAGTTGGCAAAATGATAATGTTTGAATAAAAAATTCGCTGAAAATTATTTAGGATAAGAATAGTGATGTGTTAAGTCCTAGAAAATTTTTAGGTGAGTTTAAAACTAAGAGATTAGTGGGTTGAGTTGATATTTTGATTAGAATCTTAAGATGTGATTAGAGGTTAAATTGGCTTAGAAAAGTAGCAAGGTTAATTTAGGAATTTAATTTAGCAAATTTGAAGATGTGAAATAAATTTAGGTAATTAGGTGATTGAAATAGTATTTGGTTATAATTAGGATGTTGAGAAATTTAGATATCGAATTTACAGGAATTTGTCGAAATTGGGAAAGATAGGAAAAAAAAAGGAAAATTGTAATTTAGGTGATGGCTAAATTGATTTTTCGGTTTGGTTTAGTTTATATGTAGAATGAAAGAAAATTGATGTAGTTTTAATCCTATTTCATTTGAAATCAATTACTAGCTTGAAATTATTGCTAATTCACTTAATTTACTTAGTTAATTTTTTTTTGCCAAATACTTAGCTAAATTATCTCGCTCAAAATTATAATTTAGGTTTAATTTAGTTTAAATTTTTCCATAATTTTATGTGATCTAATTCACAACTTTTTAATTAACCATCAAAGTGATGATATTTCATATTCAAAAGACTAACTTTTTGCTGCAAAAATAAGAGATCGAAGTGTACAAAAGTAAATATAGGAGAGTGATGATAAAAATTTAATCGTACGATCTCTTTTGAGCATTGTCTCAAGTTTGTTCAATTCTTTTGGAATCTAATATGTTTAATAATTTTTCCAGTATATTTAAGTATCTATTTAATATTTTAAATTTTTTTACTTATAGTCGTATTGACTAAATATAAAGATGGATATTATTATGTAATTGATGATGTCTATTTAAATCAATGAATATATTTATTCAAGAAATCAAATCGTTGAGGAAAATATTAATTAAAAATATATTTGGTTCAATAGGATGAAATTAATATTCTAGCTTTATTATCACGGAATATATACTCCTTATTGGTTACAAAAAATTTTATCAAAAAATGTTTATTCTGTATAAAACAGAATACATAATGAATCCCAATTCCTTCCATTTACTAGAAGAATGTCTATTCCTTAACAGAAAAAGTATAATTTGTTTCAAAAATGTCCTTAACTATAAAATAAGAAATTACTATACTTTACAACTTTATTCCATTTCAATAAGCCAAACGTCCTTAAGTATTTGGCATTTGAAAGTAATTCAAGAATTTGTTATATTTCGAGAAGATCAAAATGGACCGAGCAACACATGTAAAATGCCATAGGAAAGGGGCATTCCTATGGTTTTTAGCACTTAACTTCCACTTAATTAAAATCACCTCCGTCATTTTTATTTCTACGGAAAGGTACCAGATGAACGAAAACAGGGAAACTTAAGTTTAATGGTTTTCTTTATAGAAACTTAGAAACTGCATCAGAAAGAGCTGTCTCTTTCTTTGTTCACCTCAATTCAACCTGATTTGATCTGTGTTGAATATCTTGCAAAGATCATGGGAAATTTCAATGCATTGAACAATTATATGTTAGATAGTATTGATAAAAGAAGAAAAAGAACAAGGAAGAAATAAAATTCAAAATGTTATTAACGGTGAAGAGTTTTATGATATGAAATGTACTATGAGTAACCACTAGAAAGAGATTGGAGATGATTGTGGTAATAAAAGAGAAACAATATATATATATATTATATATAAGTTTTAGATGCAATGGTCCTAGCTTTAATACTTGTAATAAGTAGAAGTAAGCGCGCAGATGTTTAGAACTTCAACTATTCTATAAATTGAGTTGGCTTCGGGCTAGAATTAAAATTTATGATGGGAACAACAGTGTACAAAGTCGGTACAATATCGAATTTTAGGTTGTTTTAAAAGAAACTTTTAAACTTCAAAACCAAAACCCATCTTATAATTAAGATACATGAATCATCTCAAAACATGTCCTATGGATTCCACATGCTATAACATATCCTATGCAATTTGTAAAAGTTCTTATCACATTTTTTTGATATAAAATTTTTTATGTAACCTGCCAAAAACCTATCAATTTGTTTGTATGCTTTAAATATATTCCTTTTTATCTCATCTTTCACATGAAGCATGTGTCATGAACTCTAAACAATTCGTTACGGAATAATAATAAAAAAATGTAATATATTAAAGGGTCTAAGATCATTCGTTTAAAATATATAACCATATAAAATCCATCATAATATTTTGCTAATATAGGAACATCAGGTGAAAAATATAACGCAACAAATCCAACTCAAACACAATCATTTTTCTTTACTAAGCAAATGTGTTTAGGTTTTGAGCATGTCTTATATTAAAACTATTATATTTATTATGGTCACATTACTAATCAACTTATACTACTTAATCATTTCGCTGTAATTGTAATTTCATTACAACCTTATTCTTTTATGAATAGCTATTAGGATGTCTAGTTGACCATAATACCGATTCTATAAGGAATCCATATACAAAAAATATTGAATAATCATTATTTACTCAAACCTATGAATGACAATTCAATATTGAAATTAACCTTTTTCCCCCCTAAAATACTATTAATTAAATAAAAATTAATAAAGAAAAATCCTATCACATCTTTATTTCATTCCTTGTACTAATAATTTTACAATAGTCTTATTTATTTAGTGAAGTAAACGGTCCGTTAGTCTTTTTTACTTTAGACCATAGTTTCCACATCTAATTTTCAAAAACTTACTCCTATAGAAGAGGGTATGGGATGTAATATTTTCATATTGTGCACCTAACTACAGATTATGTTGTAAGATAAAAATATAAATAAATTTTAGGGTATAGGTCAACATTTCAAGCAATCCCTTCTTAGCTATGAAGCGGCAGAAGATTTTGGTTATATCCAAAAATGATCAAATATTGATATTGTGCTAACAATATGGAGTAAATAATATGAGCATAGAAAAAGAAAAATAGTCAATCTTATATAGCTGTTTCTTCTTGTGAATCAATCCCCCATCCTGTCCTTATTAAGATCTTGTGCGGATCTGGTATTTTAACGAGTTTACTAATATAATCAATATTAGGAGAATCAATACAGTCACAAGCTATATTCCTTATCTCTTACATGTTGAATTGAACGCTTGAGAGTGTTGTATTTACTAGTTGAATATGATGCTTGGAATTGCTATAAATTTGATATTAGATACAAATATATATATATATATATATATTGTGAAGATAGAGGAAGAGAGAGACAACGAAAAAGAGACAACATTCAAAGGAGATAGAGGAAGAGAGGATAGAGAATCCCAAAACCCTAGTTAATTAGAGACATCCTTAGTTTGCCACAAACAGAGAAGAAAGAGAAGGTCGAAATCCTAATTTGATATAGAGAGATAGTAATGTAAACAAATTGTAGATAATTTTTTTCTAAGAGAGAGACTTTCCAAAAATTCCATGGACCATGATGATGAAATAGTTTGTAGATCCACAATCGGAATCCTTATGCCAACACTAGAGATAGGTGTCTCCATTTACACTTCACCAAACAAGCTCCATTGTCACTATTTATTATTCCATACTGTCGAGCCTGGGTTTTTTTTCACTATCTGGTTTATTTCTCCTAACCCGATTCACATTAAACCCGAACCCATTTGACATGAATCCTCGACTAGGGGTTAAAAGAAATTTTAATTTTTGAAAACTTTTTAGAGTCGCCACCCGATACAAATCGGGAAAAAATAAAAAGCTAGGATCAATGGGTCGATTGATCCTAACTTAGCTACTAGTCTGCGAAAAATTTGATTTAAAAAAAAAAACAAACTTTTAAAACCAGATATCATGGATTCGGAGGCTAACCTATTAAAACCAAATGGTTACCACTTTTGGAATTTTAAATTTATAATTTATCCTTTTCATGCTCAAAAATTCAAATAATATATTATAAAACAATATTCACAAATCACATTATTCATTTTTTTATTTTTTTATGTGCTTTTCTTCATTTTTATTTTTTTTTTAGAATATCAATATCAACAAATATGTTTCCTTTTTTAAAAAAAAAAACTTATATTTAAAAAATATTTATTCACAATATTAAAAACAAAACATTTTTTTTTTTATTTTTAATGTCGCCCCACAGGTGCCTACGTACTCGCTAATTGAGATCAGACAAAACGTAGTTCTTTTAAAAAGAACTTTAATTTGTTGATCAATTTTAATTTTTGAACTATTCTCAATTTAAGTTCATTAAATTTTATATTTTTATGAAAATCATTTTTGATGGTCCTATGATCTAATCAATTGATTTTCATTTCATGAAAACATATTTTTCTAAGTCCAAAAATCATTTTTTTTTATTTTGGTTTTGGAAAATTCAATTTTGTTATTTTTATTTATTTTTATTATTTTTTTTATTTTTTTTTTTTTAATAATCATTACATAAATTCACTACATATTCAAAATATTTTACAATATATTAAAATTATTTTTCATGCATTAAATATGCATTTCTAAAGCAATTTATGTATAAATACATATTAAAAATATTCAAAAATATTCAAAAATATCAAAAAATAAATTTTTATGAAAAATAATTATTTTGATTTTTCTGGATTTTTATGAATTTTTCTGAATTTTTCTGAATTTTTTATGAATTTTTCTGAATTTTTTACTATTTTTGAAATTAATTATATAATAAAAATATAATAAAATAGTGCGGAATGACCTGGACCGTTGGATGGAGCGGGTGCGATCTAGATCATCTGATCTGAAGACCAATCCTGGCCGTCTGATTTCGTTGACTCAATTTGAGGCGTTGATCACTTTGATCAAATCTGGGCCGTCGGATTTGGATGATTAAATCCGGACCGTCTGATCTGCTTGATCGAATCTGGGCCGTCTGATCTGCTTGATTGAATCTGGGCCGTCTGACCTGCTTGATTGAATCTGGGTCGTCTGACCTGCTTGATTGAATCTGGGCCGTCTGACCTGCTTGATTGAATCTGGGCCGTCTGATCTGCTTGATTGAATCTGGGCCGTCTGATCTGCTTGACCGTTGACCGATGACAAACCGGGTTGGATTCGGATTCTCGGTCGAATCTCGGAGCTCCGACGGGTGAAGAAGATGAAGTCGCGGCGTTTCGGGGCTGATTCGGCTGCTGTGGTGGTTGGTGGCGCTGCAAGCTTGTCGGCCGACTCCTGGTGCGACGGCGGATCTCCTGGAGGTGGTGGCGTGCACCCAGAACGGCGGCAAGGGGCGGCTCCGGTGGTGGTCGCGCCAGAGTTGTTCAAAAAAATAAAAAAAATTTCAGAGATGATTTTGATTAATTTGATCAAATCCAAGCACACTAAAACAATCAAAATTTGTTTCTAACACTCCTAAACCACTCAATTTGGATTAAATCTGATCCAATCACTTCGAATTTGAAAAATTCGAATCCTACATCCTAAATTCGAAAATTCCGAATTGATATTGTTATGTATGTGTTTCTTCGAAATTGACTTGTGCCTTTTGATCCTAGTACCCCCTATTTATAGGTTGCAAGCTCAATTTTACGTTTCGTACAGTTTCGAAAATGAATCGATTTTTGCCTCTTGATTTTTCACGAATTTAATTCGAAAATTCGTGATTAATTTGTTTGAAACTGATGAATTGATGATTGATTTCTCATATCCTTCATCAAATCATTTAATTTGGGTAGATAAATCATCCAATTTTTATTCAATTCTTGTAACTCCCCATTCATGTGCAATTGAATGCTTTGCAAATTGTATTTTTTCCCAATTTTTTTAGCACGAATTTTATGACTTTTGGGTTGTTTTTACACATGAATTGTGCACTAATCTTTCATATTCCATAACTACTTTGCAATTGCATCATCAATTTCAACAATTAATGTTGTTTTGTCAGTTAAAAACTGATGCAAAGTAAGGCAAAAAGTCACTTTGAGAAGGCAAAAAAAATGAGATGATAAAAAGGCAAAAATTTGCCTTTGCTAGGGTTTGAACCTGTGTCCTTGAGCTTGGGTATGTGTTTGGGTCAATGTATTTAACCAACAGGCCATTTGGCCTGTGCCTTGATCACTTAGCCAATTTCATCAATACTTAAGGCTTTTGGAAAAATGAGTTTAATTAAATTTAAGCCTTAATTAATGGGGTCTATATTTTGAGATTAGCTAAGTCAACTGTCGGACCTAGACTTAGAAAACTGATAGACCATCTCTGGGTCTAGATTTTGAGATTTGCTAGGTCAACTGTCGGACCTAGACTTAGAAAACTGATAGACCATCTGTCGGGTCTAGATTTGAGATTTGCTAGGTCAACTGTCGGACCTAGACTTAGAAAACTGGTAGACCATCTGTCGAGTCTAGATTTTGAGATTTGCTAGGTCAACTGTCGGACCTAAACTTAGAAAACTGATAGACCATCTCGGGTCTAGATTTTGAGATTTGCTAGGTCAACTGTCGGACCTAGACTTAGAAAACTGGTAGACCATCTGTCGGTCTAGATTTTGAGATTTGCTAGGTCAACTGTCGGACCTAGACTTAGAAAACTGATAGACCATCTGTCGGGTCTAGATTTTGAGATTTGCTAGGTCAACTGTCGGACCTAGACTTAGAAAACTGATAGACCATCTGTCGGGTCTAGATTTTGAGATTTGCTAGGTCAACTGTCGGACCTAGACTTAGAAAAAGATAGACCATCTGTCGGGTCTAGATTTTGAGATTTGCTAGGTCAAATTCGGACCTAGACTTAGAAAACTGGTAGACCATCTGTTGGGTCTAGATTTTGAGATTTGCTAGGTCAACTGTCGGACCTAGACTTAGAAAACTGATAGACCATCTGTCGGGTCTAGATTTTGAGATTTGCTAGGTCAACTATAGGACCTAGACTTAGAAAACTGATAGACCATCTGTCGGGTCTAGATTTTGAGATTTGCTAGGTCAACTGTCGGACCTAGACTTAGAAAACTGATAGACCACCTGTCGGGTCTAGATTTTGAGATTTGCTAGGTCAACTGTCGGACCTAGACTTAGAAATTGATAGACCATCTGTCGGGTCTAGATTTTGAGATTTGCTAGGTCAACTGTCAGACCTATAGGCTTTAATTTGGTCATTTGCCGGATCTATGGGCTTTAATTTGGTCATTTGCCGGACCTATGGGCTTTGGTTTGGTTATTTGGTCTTGGTCACCATCTGGAATGGATGGATTCCTGAATTCTGTCTTGATCACCATCTTTAATGGATGGATTTCTGAATTCTGTCTTGATCACCATCATTAGTGATGGATTTCTGAATTCTGTCTTGATCACCATCTTTAGTAGATGGGTTTCTGAATTTTGTCTTGGTCACCATCTTTAGTGGATGAAATTCTGAATTCTGTCTGGATCACCATCTTTAGTGGATAGATTTCTGAATTCTGTCTCCATCTTGAAGAATGGATTTTGAATTTGGTCATGATCACCATCTCGAAAAGATGGATTCTGAATTCTGTATTGGGTCACCATCTCGAAAGGATGGATTTTGTATTTGGTCACCATCTTAAAAGGATGGATTTTGTATTTGGTCACCATCTCAAAAGGATGGATTTTGTATTTGGTCACCATTTCTAAAGGATGGATTTTGAATCTGGGTCACCATCTCAAAAGGATGGATTTTGTATTTGGTCACCATCTCTAAAGGATGGATTTGAATTTGGTCACCATCTCAAAAGGATGGATTTTGAATTTTGGTCAGTACTAGACTATCTGTCGAGTCTAGACTGAGGGGTATTTGTGATTTTTCATCCACTTGGGGACTTGGTTTTTTCTGATCCACTTGGGGACTTGGTTTTTTCTGATCCACTTGGGGAACTGGTTTTTCTGATCCACTTAGGGACTTGGTTTTTCTTTTTTGAAAACTCGAATAGGCTTTAGACTTTTTTCTTTTTTGGAGACTTGGATGGGCTTCAAGCATTTTTTTTTTTTTTGAAAACTTGGATGGGCTTCAAGTTTTTCTTTTTTTGAAAACTTGGTTTGAAAACTTGGGCTTCAAGTTTTTCTTTTTTTGGAAAACTTGGTTTGAAAACTTGGATGGGCTTCAAGTTTTTCTTTTTTTGGAAACTTGGTTTGAAACTTGGATGGGCTTCAAGTTTTTCTTTCTTCTTGGAAGACTCGATGGACTTCAAGCTTTTCTTGAAAACTTTGGAAACTTGGTTCAAACGTACCCTATGAACTGGCGTTTGGTTTTAACATTAGTGCGCTTCTCGAGCTGACACTCGACTTGTTAAGGCGCTCCTTGAGCTGGCCTAAAACTTACAACTTGACAAGGCAGCACAACACTTCCTTGAGTTGGCGATTCTCAATTTGAAGAATAGGATGAAGCTCCTTTGAGCATACGATCCTAAAAAAAAAAAGGACAAGCTCCCTTGAGCAACTATCCTGATGCTGAAGAAATAGGATGATGCTCCTTTGGGCATACAATCCTAAAGATTGAAAGGTAGGATGACGCTCCTTTGAGCGGTGACCCTAATACTTAAACAGAGGATGACGCTTTGAGCAATCGATCCTAAAACTTAAACAAATAGGATGACGCTCCTTTGAGCAGGTGATCCTAAAACTTAAACACAAACTTGAAAATCAAGTTTTGAAAACCGTAGCCTGAATTTTTTTTTTTGGCTAATTTTTTAATGTGGGAAATTCTTCCCCTTTTTTCATTGAAAATTTTTAAGAAAACCTTTGAGAATTTTTTTCTTTTAAAAACCAAAACCTTATGCCCCTTTTTTTTTTTTTTTTTGCAAAGTTTTTTTTTTTATTTTAAAAATTTAAACCAAAGGCAATTTTTTTACTTTTAATGAAGAAAACTTATTTCTCTTTTCTTTTTGACTTTTTTTTTATTACTTTTCAGATATTTGGAAAAAACTTTTTTTATTTTTATTTTTTTGGAAGAAATTCCTTCTTTTCTTGGACCTTTTAAAGGTAAAAAGTTTCCTTTTTTTTCTTTTTGAATTCCAACTTTTTTTGAAAGTTACCAACAGGTAAAAATAATCATAAATAGGGTTTGCCCCATTGATCACTCATTTTTTTTTCAGCCTAAGGCTTCACTATTAACCACCTAAGGTCTTTTATTGAAAAATTTTAATCATTGGGGGCAAAGTTTTTCTTTTAGGACATTAATTTGAAAATTGGGGCATTGTTTCCAACTTTGGGGCAATTAATTCCTAACCCTGAGGCAGACTTCTTTCAAATTGGGGCAAATGATTTCATGCCCCTGGGATGATTCTTACACCAAGGTTGGTTATCTTATTTTAAGTTACCTAATCAAAGAGGACTTCCTTACACTCTCTTAGGCTTATTTTCACACATTTGACTCGGATTCCAAAAATTATGGTCCGGCTTGCAAGTGACACACTTTGGTCAATCTATTAGGTCTTTTTTGGACTATAATGTGGGCTTTTGGTTGTTGGCTTTAATCAAAAAGGATATTTCATAAAGGCTTTTTTGAAAATTTTCAACACATCCCGGGTTTACAAGTCAAGAACCCTTAAGGAAAACTTGAATATGCACTTATCCTAGTTTCAAGAGCATTAATAATCAACTCCTTTGATCCAAAGAGTCTAAAGGGTGGAATTGTGGATGGGCCCATAATATAGATTTTGGACCTTGTGTTTTGATGGGCTTTGAACTTTGAGCATGTGCCCCCAGTGTTTGGGTATGATCACCTTGTGTGATTGTCTTCCATCAGGGTGGAATTGTGGGTGGGTCCATGATATAAATTTTGGACCTTGTGTTTTGATGGGCCTTGAGCTTTAAGCATATGCTTCTAATTTCTTGGTTTAATCACCTTGCTTGGCTATTCATTTTTTTTTTCATTTTTTTTTGGCACTTTATTCATGCATCCCTTTTTCTTCTTTTTTTGCAAGGTGATTTGTATTTTTTCCATTGGATGGCTTATAGCTCAAAGTATATGGATTGTGTATGGTTTGGGATAGAAACTCTTCTTCCTTTCAAAGGAAATGATTTATTTATGTCAATTGACTACTCTTGAATTGATGCAACTAGGGCAAGTGCATATAAGTTAATCCTTTTTCTCCTTGATAATGACCCTGACCTCCAAATTGCCCCGTTGTGGGGTACCCTAATGTAGGGTGGTTCTTGACAGGGCTTAATTTTAAAAAATTCTTCCTTAATAGGCTCAAATGGGTTAACAAAGGATAATGTGTTTAGGACTTTGAAATGAATGCCTAATGTCACTTTGACCTATGTATCAAATTCAAACTAGACCTCCTTTAAGGAATGAGTCCATTTTATCTCTCACAATTCACTCCACTCTTAGTGTGTAGGGTATGTTTGGGATTAAGTTTGCCTCTTTTCATTCTAGGCCACTATTTAATAAGAATTTTTGGGTTTTCAATCATCCATTTTTTTATTGCCTCAGGATATTAACTAAATGCCCCTTTTCTTGGGTTTCTAGATTAAACTTAACAAATGCCCTAATTGGCAATGAATCAAGTCTTTTGGTTGCCCCCTAGTTTTGATTTCATTTGCCTTTAGCTTAAAATGAATGATCATTGAGGTAACAATTTTGAAACATTCTTTTTCTGTTGGCAATTTTCCTTCTTTTCTAATTTTTATTTTTTTATTTTTTGAAAATAACCTTTATTCTCTTTCTCATTTGTTGGAAAACAATTTTCATTTTTTTTTCTTAAAAAAATTGTTGGAGAACAAGTTTGAAAAACTTTTATTCTCTTTTTTTTTTTTTAGACAACAACTTTTTGTTCTCACTTTTTAAAAAAAATCTTCAAAAAAAAAGTTGTTAATGGATATTTACAAAAAAGAATGTTTGAAAATGATTATTTATCCTAAAGTGGAAAAAGGATATTTACAAAAATAATTCATTTTTTTCTTTTTTCTTTAAGGCAAAAATTATTTTACAAGAATAGTGGAACAAAAAAGACCCCCCTTTTTCTTTTAGAAGGAAATTCAAATGGGGGTTGATTTTTACAGGGATGATTATCCTGAAGACAAGGGAGAGGAATACATATGACAAAGGTAATTTTGATTGGAGAGGACCTATAACTATAGGTGGACAAAATTTACTCTATGAGTATTTACAAGTCTACTGTACACATTTTTTATTTTATTTTATTTTTTTCTTAAAAAAGATGCAAAAATGCAAGGATGCAAGCATACAGATGCAATTGGGGATAATGACCTTGAAAATTTGATGAAAAAATTTTGCTGGAGTTGATGAAAAATTATTATTTTTTTTGAAAACCTTCTTTTTTTTAAAAAAGCAAAAAAAATAACTCCATTTTTTAAAAAAAAATTTTGGTCACTATCCATATAAATGGAGATAAGGACCCTGAAAGTTTTGGTGAAAAAGTTTTGTTGGAATTGATGAAAAATCATTTTTTTGTAAATCTTCTTTTTTTTGAAAAATAACAAAATTAATTAAGACTCCATTTGAGAAAAAAAAAATTAGTCACTATCCATACCAATGGGGATAATGACAAAAAAAAACTTTACTTGAAGTGGTATTATTTTTTTTAAAAAAATAAAGGTTTAAAAACCATCTCAATCTAAAATTTTATTTACTAAAAAAAATGTTTGATTTTTGAAAACTTCCTTTTTTAGGAAAGAAACAACTCCACATTTTTTAAAAAAATTTGGTGGACTTTTTTGAAATTTTTTTATTTTTGAAAAAACATTTTTTGGAAGAAAATACAACTCCATTTTTTTGAAAAGTTTGGTCAAAATCCCATGTTGAATGCATGATTTGGTAGGTTCTATAGGTTCCCCGATTTAGTGGTACTAAACCGGAGTGGGAGGACATTTCTTGATCTAGAGGGTGGAAAGCCACAGCCCCCGGACCTTACTTCGTCCTCCTCGCTTAGGCTCTTAAGACGGCCCTGGTACGACCGTATCTAGCACACAATCATGCTAATGCAAATGCAAATGCAAATACTTAAATAAATAAACAAACAAGCTTTTGCCTTCTTTTTTTTTTTTGTATACCTGCAAGGTTAGTATATATTTACAGAACAATTATTCAATATAATATACAAAATCATATATTCACAAAAATTGAGCAAGGATAAATTTAAAATTTAAAATTCCTAAGTGGCTAGCCCTCTTTTTTTAAAAAATTTAAATATCCCCAGTGGAGTCGCCAAGCTGTCGAGCCTGGATTTTTCCACTATCTGGTTCATTTCTCCTAACCCGATTCACATTAAACCCGAACCCATTTAACATGAATCCTCGACTAGGGGTTAAAAGAAATTTTAATTTTTGAAAACTTTTTAGAGTCGCCACCCGATATAAATCGGGAAAAAATAAAAAGCTAGGATCAATGGGTCGGTTGATCCTAACTTAGCTACTAGTCTGCGAAAATTTGATTTAAAAAAACAAACTTTTAAAACCAGATATCATGGATTCGGGGGCTAACCTATTAAAACCAAATTTACCACTTTTGGAATTTTAAATTTATAATTTATCCTTTTCATGCTCAAAAATTCAAATAATTATTATGAAACAATATTCACAAATCACATTATTCATTTTTTTATTTTTTATGTGCTTTTCTTCATTTTTTATTTTTTTAGAATATCAATATCAACAAATATGTTTCCTTTTTTTAAAAAAAAACTTATATTTACAAAATATTATTCACAATATTAAAAAAAAAACATTTTTTTATTTTTAATGTCGCCCCAGGTGCCTACGTACTCGCTAATCGAGATCAGACAAAACGTAGTTCTTTTAAAAAGAACTTTAATTTGTTGATCAATTTTAATTTTTGAACTATTCTCAATTTAAGTTCATTAAATTTATATTTTTATGAAAATCATTTTTGATGGTCCTATGATCTAATCAATTGATTTTCATTTCATGAAAACATATTTTTTCTAAGTCCAAAAATCATTTTTTTTATTTGGTTTTGGAAAATTCAATTTTGTTATTTTTATTATTTTTATTTATTTATTTATTTTTTTAATAATCATTACATAAATTCACAACATATTCAAATATTTTACAATATATTAAAATTATTTTTCATGCATTAAATGCATTTCTAAAGCAATTTATGTATAATACATATTAAAAATATTCAAAAATATCTAAAAATAAATTTATATGAAAAATAATTATTTTGATTTTCTGGATTTTTCTGAATTTTTCTGAATTTTTACTATTTTTGAAATTAATTATATAATAAAAATATAATAAAATAGTTGCGAATTGACCTGGACCGTTGGATGGAGCGGGCGCGATCTGGATCGTCTGATCTGAAGACCAATCCTAGCCGTCTGATTTCGTTAACTCAATCTGAGGCGTTGATCACTTTGATCAAATCTGGGCCGTTGGATTTGGATGATTAAATCTGGACCGTCTGATCTTCTTGATCAAATCTGGGCTGTCTGATCTGCTTGATTGAATCTGGGCCGTCTGATCTGCTTGATTGAATCTGGCCCTCCGATCTGCTTGATTGAATCTGGGCCGTCTGATCTGCTTGATTGAATCTGGGCCGTCTGATCTGCTTGACCGTGACCGATGACAGACCGGGTTTGGTTCGGATCTTCGGTCGGATCTCGAGCTCCGACGGGTGAAGAAGATGAAGTCGCGGCGTTTCGGGGCTGATTTCGGCGCTGTGGTGTTTGGCGGCTGCAAGCTTGTCGGCCCGACTCCTGGTGCGACGCGGATCTCCTGAGAGTGGCGTGCACCCAAAACGCGGCAAGGGGCGGCTCCGGTGGTGGTCACCGGTGGTTGTTCAAAAAAAAATAAAAAAAAATTGCATAGATGATTTTGATTAATTTTGATCAAATCCAAGCACACTAAAACAATCAAAATTTGTTTCTAACACTCCTAACCACTCAATTTGGATCAAATCTGATCCAATCACTTCGAATTTGAAAAATTCGAATCCTACATCCTAAATTCGAAAATTCCGAATTGATATTGTTATGTTTTTTTCTTCGAAATTGACTTGTGCCTTTTGATCCTATACCCCCTATTTATAGGTTGCATGCTCAATTTACGTTCGTACAGTTTCGAAAACGAATCGATTTTTGCCTCTGATTTTCACGAATTTAATTCGAAAATTCGTGATTAATTGTTTGAAACTGATGAATTGATGATTGATTCTCACATCCTTCATCAAATCATTTAATTTGATATAAATCATCCAATTTTATTCAATTCTTGTAACTCCCCATTCATGTGCAATTGAATGCTTTGCAAATTGTATTTTTTTCCCAATTTTTTTAGCACAATTTGTGACTTTTGTTGTTTTTACACATGAATTGTGCACTAATCTTTCATATTCCATAACTACTTTGCAATTGCATCATCAATTTCAACAATTAATATTGTTTGTCATTAAAAACTGATGCAAAGTAAGGCAAAAAGTCACTTTGAGAAGGCAAAAAATAGATATAAAAAGGCAAAAATTTGCCTTTACTAGGTTTAACCTGTGTCCTTGAGCTGGTATGTTTGGTCAATGTATTTAACCAACAGCCATTTGGCCGTGCCTTGATCACTTAGCAAATTTCATCAATACTAAGCTTTGAAAAATAGTTTAATTAAATTTAACCTTAATTAATTAGGCAAAAATTGGGTGTCTACACTGCCCTCGTGTGTAAAGTTTGAACAAACTTTTGCCACAAAGACAAAAAGATAACCAATTTTTGCTTAGCTTCTCCTCCAAATTTTAATTTTCAACAAGGAGATTTTATCTTGTGCTAAACCATCTGTCGAGTTTAGACTTTGAGATTCGCTAGGTCAACTGTCACCTAGACTTAAAAACTGATAGACCACTGTCGGTCTAGATTTTGAGATTTGCTACGTCAACTGTCGGACCTAACTTAAAAACTGATAGACCATCGTCGGGTCTAGATTTTGAGATTTGCTAGGTCAACTGTCGACCTAGACTTAGAAAACTGATAGACCATCTGTCGGGTCTAGATTTGAGATTTGCTAGGTCAACTAGACCTAGACTTAGAAAACTGATAGACCATCTGTCGGTCTAGATTTTGAGATTCTAGGTCAACTGTCGGACCTAGACTTAGAAAACTGATAGACCATCTGTCGTCTAGATTTGAATTTGCTAGTCAACTGTCGGACCTAGACTTAGAAAACTGGTAGACCATCTGTCCGTAATTTTGAGATTTTCAGTCAATTGTCGACCTATAGCTTTAAATTTGTCATTTTCCATCATCTTTAATTGTCATTTGCCGACCTATGCTTTGTTTGGTTATTTGTCTTGGTCACCATCAGAATGATGGATTCCTCAATTCTGTCTTGATCACTTTTAATGGATATTTTCTGAATCTTCTTGATCACCAACTTTAGTGGATGGATTCTTCTGAATTCTGTCTTGATCACCATCTTTAGTAGTGTTTCTAAATTTGTCTTGTCACCATTTAGTGATGAATTTCTGAATTCTGTCTCGATCACCATCTTTAGGATAGATTTCTGAATTCTGTCTCCATCTTAAAAAATGATTTTGAATTTGTCATGATCACCATCTCGAAAAGTGATATTCTAATTCTGTATTGGTCACCATCTCAAAGATGGATTTTATTTGTCACCATCTCAAAAGGATGGATTTTGTATTTGGTCACCATCTCAAAAAGATGGATTTTGTATTTGGTCACCATCTCTGAAGGATGGATTTTGAATTTGGTCACTATCAAAAGATGGATTTTGTATTCGTCACCATCCTAAATATGGATTTTAAATTTGGTCACCATCTCAAAAGAATTTTGTATTTTCACCATTTCTGAAGGATGATTTTGAATTGGGGTCACTATCTCAAAAGGATGATTTGTATTTGTCACCATCTCTAAAGGATGGATTTTAAATTTGGTCACCATCTCTAAAGGAAGATTTTGAATTTGGTCACCATCTCTAAAGGATGGATTTTGAATTTGGTCACCATCTCTAAAGGATGATTTTGTATTTGTCACCATCTCAAAGGATGGATTTTGAATTTGGTCACCATCTCAAAAAAGGATTTTGAATTTGGTCACCATCTCTAAAGGAGGATATTTGAATTTGGTCACCATCTCTAAAGATGGATTTTGAATTTTGGTCACCATCTCTAAAATATTTTGAATTTGGTCACCATCCAAAAATGATTTAATTTTGGTCATACTAACTATCTGTCGATCTTAACTAGGGTACTTGTGATTTTTCAATCCACTTGGACTTGGTTTTTTTTCTGATCCACTTGACTTGGTTTTTTCTGATCCACTGTGGGAACTGGTTTTTTCTGATCCACTTACTTGGTTTTTCTTTTTTGAAAACTCGAATAGGCTTCAGACTTTTTCTTTTTTGGACTCTTGATGGCTTCAAGCTTTTTTTTTTTTTTGAAACTTGTTTGAAAACTTGGATGGGCTTCAAGTTTTTCTTTTTTGGAAAACTTTTAAAACTTGGACGCTTTAAGTTTTTCTTTTTTGGAAAACTTTTGAAAACTGGATGCTTCAATTTTTCTTCTTCTTGGAAGACTCATGGACTTCAAGCTTTTTTGAAAACTTTGGAAACTTGGTTCAAACTACCCTATGAACTGGCGTTTGGTTTTAACATTAGTGCACTTCTCGAGCTGACACTCGACTTGTTAAGGCTCCTTGAGCTGGCCTAAAACTTACAACTTGCAAGGCAGCACAACACTTCCTTAAGTTGGCGATTCTCAATTTGAAGAATAGATGAAGCTCCTTTGAGCATACATCCTAAAAAAAAACGACAAGCGCTCCCTGAGCAACTATCCTGATGTGAAGAAATAGGATGATGCTCCTTTGGCATACAATCCTAAAGATTGAAAGGTAGGATGACGCTCCTTTGAGCATGACCCTAATACCTAAATAGAGAGGACGCTCCTTTGAGCAATCGATCCTAAAACTTAAACAAATAGGATGACGCTCCTTTGAGCAGGATCCAAAACTTAAACACAAACTTGAAAATCAAGTTTTTGAAAACCGTAGCCTGAATTTTTTTGGCTAATTTTTTAATGTGGGAAATTCTTCCCCTTTTTTCATTGAAAATTTTTAAGAAAACATTTGAGAATTTTTTTCTTTTAAAAACCAAAACCTTATGCCCCTTTTTTTTTTTTTTTGCTAAGTTTTTTTTTTTTAATTTAAACCAAAGGCAATTTTTTACTTTTAATGAAAAAACTTATTTTCTCTTTTTTTTTGACTTTTTTTTATTACTTTTCAGATATTTGGAAAAAACTTTTTTATTTTTATTTTTTTGGAAGAAACCTTCTTTTCTTGGACCTTTTAAAGGTAAAAAGTTTCCTTTTTTTTCTTTTTGAATTCCAACTTTTTTTGAAAGTTACCAACAGGTAAAAATAATCATAAATAGGGTTTGCCCCATTGATCACTCATTTTTTTTTTTCAGCCTAAGGCTTCACTATTAACCACCTAAGGTCTTTTATTGAAAAATTTTAATCATTGGGGGCAAAGTTTTCTTTTAGGACATTAATTTGAAAATTGGGGCATTGTTTCCAACTTTGGGGCAATTAATTCCTAACCCTGAGGCAGACTTCTTTCAAATTGGGGCAAATGATTTCATGCCCCTGGGATGATTCTTACACCAAGGTTGGTTATCTTATTTTAAGTTACCTAATCAAAGAGGACTTCCTTACACTCTCTTAGGCTTATTTTCACACATTTGACTCGGATTCCAAAAATTATGGTCCGGCTTGCAAGTGACACACTTTGGTCAATCTATTAGGTCTTTTTTGGACTATAATGTGGGCTTTTGGTTGTTGGCTTTAATCAAAAAGATATTTCATAAAGGCTTTTTTTGAAAAATTTTTCAACACAACCCGGGTTTACAAGTCAAGAACCCTTAAGGAAAACTTGAATATGCACTTCCTAGTTTCAAGAGCATTAATAAATCAACTCCTTTGATCCAAAGAGTCTCTAAAGGGTGGAATTGTGGATGGGCCCATAATATAGATTTTGGACCTTGTGTTTTGATGGGCTTTGAACTTTGAGCATGTGCCCCCAGTGTTTGGGTATGATCACCTTGTGTGATTGTCTTCCATCAGGGTGGAATTGTGGGTGGGTCCATGATATAAATTTTGGACCTTGTGTTTTGATGGGCCTTGAGCTTTAAGCATATGCTTCTAATTTCTTGGTTTAATCACCTTGCTTGGCTATTCTTCATTTTTTTTTTCATTTTTTTTGGCACTTTATTCATGCATCCCTTTTTTCTTTTTTTTTTTTTTTGCAAGGTGATTTGTATTTTTTCCATTGGATGGCTTATAGCTCAAAGTATATGGATTGTGTATGGTTTGGGATAGAAACTCTTCTTCCTTTCAAAGGAAATGATTTATTTATGTCAATTGACTACTCTTGAATTGATGCAACTAGGGCAAGTGCATATAAGTTAATCCTTTTTCTCCTTGATAATGACCCTGACCTCCAAATTGCCCCGTTGTGGGGTACCCTAATGTAGGGTGGTTCTTGACAGGGCTTAATTTTAAAAAATTCTTCCTTAATAGGCTCAAATGGGTTAACAAAGGATAATGTGTTTAGGACTTTGAAATGAATGCCTAATGTCACTTTGACCTATGTATCAAATTCAAACTAGACCTCCTTTAAGGAATGAGTCCATTTTATCTCTCACAATTCACTCCACTCTTAGTGTGTAGGGTAGTGTTTGGGATTAAGTTTGCCTCTTTTCATTCTAGGCCACTATTTAATAAGAATTTTTGGGTTTTCAATCATCCATTTTTTTATTGCCTCAGGATATTAACTAAATGCCCCCTTTTATCTTGGGTTTATTTGGAGATTAAACTTAACAAATGTCCCTAATTGGCAATGAATCAAGTCTTCCTGGTTGCCCCTAGTTTTGATTTCATTTGCCTTTAGCTTAAAATGAATGATCATTGAGGTAACAATTTTGAAACATTCTTTTTCTGTTGGCAATTTTCCTTCTTTTCTAATTTTATTTTTTTTATTTTTTGAAAATAACCTTTATTCTCTTTCTCATTTGTTGGAAAACAATTTTCATTTTTTTTTCTTAAAAAAAATTGTTGGAGAACAAGTTTGAAAAACTTTTATTCTCTTTTTTTTTTAGACAACAACTTTTTGTTCTCACTTTTTAAAAAAAATCTTCAAAAAAAAAGTTGTTAATGATATTTACAAAAAAGAATGTTTGAAAATGATTATTTATCCTAAAGTGGAAAAAGGATATTTACAAAAATAATTCATTTTTTTTTTTTTCTTTAAGGCAAAAATTATTTTACAAGAATAGTGGAACAAAAAAGACCCCCCTTTTTCTTTTAGAAGGAAATTCAAATGGGGGTTGATTTTTACAGGGATGATTATCCTGAAGACAAGGGAGAGGAATACATATGACAAAGGTAATTTTGATTGGAGAGGACCTATAACTATAGGTGGACAAAATTTACTCTATGAGTATTTACAAGTCTACTGTACACATTTTTTATTTTATTTTATTTTTTTCTTAAAAAAATGCAAAGATGCAGATGCAAGCATACAGATGCAATTGGGGATAATGACCTTGAAAATTTGATGAAAAAATTTTGCTGGAGTTGATGAAAAATTATTTTTTTTTGAAAACCTTTTTTAAAAAAAGCAAAAAAAAAACTCCATTTTTTAAAAAAAAATTTTGGTCACTATCCATATAAATGGAGATAAGGACCCTGAAAGTTTTGGTGAAAAAGTTTTGTTGAATTGATGAAAAATCATTTTTTTGAAAATCTTCTTTTTTTTTTTGAAAAATAACAAAATTAATTAAGACTCCATTTGAGAAAAAAAAAATTAGTCACTATCCATGCCAATGGGGATAATGACAAAAAAAAAAAACTTTACTTGAAGTGGTATTATTTTTTTTAAAAAATAAAGGTTTAAAAACCATTCAATCTAAAATTTTATTTACTAAAAAAAATGTTTGATTTTTGAAAACTTCCTTTTTTAGGAAAGAAACAACTCCACATTTTTTAAAAAATTTGGTGGACTTTTTTGAAATTTTTTTATTTTTGAAAAAACATTTTTGGAAGAAAATACAACTCCATTTTGAAAAGTTTGGTCAAAATCCCATGTTGAAATGCATGATTTGGTAAGGTTCTATAGGTTCCCCGATTTAGTGGTATTAAACCGGAGTGGAAGGACATTTCTTGATCTAGAGGGTGGAAAGCCACAGCCCCCGGACCTTACTTCGTCCTCCTCGCTTAGGCTCTTAAGACGGCCCTGGTACGACCGTATCTAGCACACAATCATGCTAATGCAAATGCAAATGCAAATACTTAAATAAATAAACAAACAAGCTTTTTGCCTTCTTTTTTTTTTTTTTGTATACCTGCAAAGTTAGTATATATTTACAGAACAATTATTCAATATAATATACAAAGAATCATATATTCACAAAAATTGAGCAAGGATAAATTTAAAATTTAAAATTCCTAAGTGGCTAGCCCTCTTTTTTTAAAAAAATTTAAATATCCCCAGTGGAGTCGCCAAGCTGTCGAGCCTGGATTTTTCCACTATCTGGTTTTTTCTCCTAACCCATTCACATTAAACCCGAACCCATTTAACATGAATCCTCGACTAGGGTTAAAAGAAATTTTAATTTTTGAAAACTTTTTAGAGTCGCCACCCGATATAAATCGGGAAAAAATAAAAGCTAGGATCAATGGGTCGGTTGATCCTAACTTAGCTACTAGTCTGCGAAAATTTGATTTAAAAAAACAAACTTTTAAAACCATATCATGGATTCGGGGGCTAACCTATTAAAACCAAATTTACCACTTTTGGAATTTTAAATTTATAATTATCCTTTTCATGCTCAAAAATTCAAATAATATATTATGAAACAATATTCACAAGTCACATTATTCATTTTTTTATTTTTTTATGTGCTTTTCTTCATTTTTATTTTTTTTTAGAATATCAATATCAACAAATATGTTTCCTTTTTTAAAAAAAAAACTTATATTTACAAAATATTTATTCACAATATTAAAAACAAAACATTTTTTTTTTTTTTAATGTCGCCCCAGGTGCCTACGTACTCGCTAATCGAGATCAGACAAAACGTAGTTCTTTTAAAAAGAACTTTAATTTGTTGATCAATTTTAATTTTTGAACTTCTCAATTTAAGTTCATTAAATTTTATTTTTATGAAAATCATTTTTGATGGTCCTATGATCTAATCAATTGATTTTCATTTCATGAAAACATATTTTTCTAAGTCCAAAAATCATTTTTTTATTTTGTTTTGGAAAATTCAATTTTTATTTTATTATTTTTATTTATTTATTTATTTTTTTAAAATCATTACATAAATTCACAACATATTCAAAATATTTTACAATATATTAAAATTATTTTTCATGCATTAAATATACATTTCTAAAGCAATTTATGTATAAATACATATTAAAAATATTCAAAAATATCAAAAAAATAAATTTATATAAAAAATAATTATTTTGATTTTTCTGGATTTTTCTGAATTTTTCTGAATTTTTACTATTTTTGAAATTAATTATATAATAAAAATAAAATAAAATATGGCGAATGACCTGGACCGTTGGATGGAGCGGCGATCTGGATCGTCTGATCTGAAACCAATCCTAGCCGTCTGATTTCGTTAACTCAATCTGAGGCGTTGATCACTTGATCAAATCTGGGCCGTTGGATTTATGATTAAATCTGGACCGTCTGATCTTCTTGATCAATCTGGGCTTCTGCTCTGCTTGATTGAATCTGGGCCGTCTGATCTGCTTGATTGAATCTGGCCGTCTGACCTGCTTGATGAATCTGCTTCTGCTCTGCTTGATTGAATCTGGCCCTGATCTGCTTGATTAATCTGGGCCGTCTGATCTCTGACCGTTGACCGATGACAGACCGTTTGGTTCGGATCTTCGGTCGGACTCGAGCTCCACGGTAAGAAATGAATCGCGGCGTTTTCGGGGCTGATTTCGGCGGCTGTGGTGGTTGGTGCGCTGCAACTTTCGGCCCGACTCCTGGTGCGACGGCGGATCTCCTGAGTGGTGGCGTGCACCCAAAACGGCGGCAAGGGCGGCTCCGGGTGCACCGGTGTTGTTCATAAAAAAAAAAAAAAAAAATTGCATAGATGATTTTGATTTAATTTGATCAAATCCAAGCACACTAAAACAATCAAACTTTGTTTCTAACACTCCTAAACCACTCAATTTGGATCAAATCTATCCAATCACTTCGAATTTGAAAATTCAATCCTACATCCTAAATTCGAAAATCCGAATTGAAATTGTAATGTATTTTTCTTCGAAATTGACTTTGCCTTTGATCCTAGTACCCCCTATTTATAGGTTGCATGCTCAATTTTACGTTTCGTACAGTTTCGAAAACGAATCGATTTTTGCCTCTTGATTTTTCACGAATTTAATTCGAAAATTCGTGATTAATTTGTTTGAAACTGATGAATTGATGATTGATTTCTCACATCCTTCATCAAATCATTTAATTTGGATAGATAAATCATCCAATTTTTATTCAATTCTTGTAACTCCCCATTCATGTGCAATTGAATGCTTTGCAAATTGTATTTTTTCCCAATTTTTTTAGCACGAATTTTGTGACTTTTGGGTTGTTTTTACACATGAATTGTGCACTAATCTTTCATATTCCATAACTACTTTGCAATTGCATCATCAATTTCAACAATTAATGTTGTTTTGTCAGTTAAAAACTGATGCAAAGTAAGGCAAAAAGTCACTTTGAGAAGGCAAAAAATATGAGATGATAAAAAGGCAAAAATTTGCCTTTACTAGGGTTTGAACCTGTGTCCTTGAGCTTGGGTATGTGTTTGGGTCAATGTATTTAACCAACAGGCCATTTGGCCTGTGCCTTGATCACTTAGCAAATTTCATCAATACTTAAGGCTTTTGGAAAAATGAGTTTAATTAAATTTAAGCCTTAATTAATTAGGCAAAAATTGGGTGTCTACAGCTGCCCTTCGTTGTGGTAAAGTTTGAACAAAACTTTTGCCACAAAGACAAAAAGATAACCAATTTTTGCTTAGCTTCTCCTCCCAAATTTTATTTCAACAAGGAGATTTTATCTTGTGCTAAACCATCTGTCGAGTTTAGACTTTGAGATTCGCTAGGTCAACTGTCGGACCTAGACTTAGAAAACTGATAGACCATCTGTCGGGTCTAGATTTTGAGATTTGCTACGTCAACTGTCGGACCTAGACTTAGAAAACTGATAGACCATCTGTCGGGTCTAGATTTTGAGATTTGCTAGGTCAACTGTCGGACCTAGACTTAGAAAACTGATAGACCATCTGTCGGGTCTAGATTTTGAGATTTGCTAGGTCAACTGTAGGACCTAGACTTAGAAAACTGATAGACCATCTGTCGGGTCTAGATTTTGAGATTTGCTAGGTCAACTGTCGGACCTAGACTTAGAAAACTGATAGACCATCTGTCGGGTCTAGATTTTGAGATTTGCTAGGTCAACTGTCGGACCTAGACTTAGAAAACTGGTAGACCATCTGTCGGGTCTAGATTTTGAGATTTGTCAGGTCAATTGTCGGACCTATAGGCTTTAATTTGGTCATTTGCCGGATCTATGGGCTTTAATTTGGTCATTTGCCGGACCTATGGGCTTTGGTTTGGTTATTTGGTCTTGGTCACCATCTGGAATGGATGGATTCCTCAATTCTGTCTTGATCACCATCTTTAATGGATGGATTTCTGAATTCTGTCTTGATCACCATCTTTAGTGGATGGATTTCTGAATTCTGTCTTGATCACCATCTTTAGTAGATGGGTTTCTAAATTTTGTCTTGGTCACCATTTTTAGTGGATGAATTTCTGAATTCTGTCTCGATCACCATCTTTAGTGGATAGATTTCTGAATTCTGTCTCCATCTTAAAAGAATGGATTTTGAATTTGGTCATGATCACCATCTCGAAAAGATGGATTTCTGAATTCTGTATTGGGTCACCATCTCGAAAGGATGGATTTTGTATTTGGTCACCATCTCAAAAGGATGGATTTTGTATTTGGTCACCATCTCAAAAGGATGGATTTTGTATTTGGTCACCATCTCTGAAGGATGGATTTTGAATTTGGGTCACTATCTCAAAAGGATGGATTTTGTATTCGGTCACCATCTCTAAATGATGGATTTTAAATTTGGTCACCATCTCAAAAGGATGGATTTTGTATTTGGTCACCATTTCTGAAGGATGGATTTTGAATTTGGGTCACTATCTCAAAAGGATGGATTTTGTATTTGGTCACCATCTCTAAAGGATGGATTTTAAATTTGGTCACCATCTCTAAAGGATGGATTTTGAATTTGGTCACCATCTCTAAAGGATGGATTTGTATTTGGTCACCATCTCTAAAGGATGGATTTTGAATTTGGTCACCATCTCAAAAGGATGGATTTTGAATTTGGTCACCATCTCTAAAGGATGGATTTTGAATTTGGTCACCATCTCTAAAGGATGGATTTTGAATTTGGTCACCATCTCTAAAGGATGGATTTTGAATTTGGTCACCATCTCAAAAGGATGGATTTTGAATTTTGGTCAGTACTAGACTATCTGTCGAGTCTTAACTGAGGGGTACTTGTGATTTTTCAATCCACTTGGGGACTTGGTTTTTTTCTGATCCACTTGGGGACTTGGTTTTTTCTGATCCACTTGGGGAACTGGTTTTTTCTGATCCACTTAGGGACTTGGTTTTTCTTTTTTGGAAAACTCGAATAGGCTTCAGACTTTTTTCTTTTTTGGGACTCTTGGATGGGCTTCAAGCTTTTTTTTTTTTTTTTGAAAACTTGGTTTGAAAACTTGGATGGGCTTCAAGTTTTTCTTTTTTTGGAAAACTTGGTTTGAAAACTTGGACGGGCTTTAAGTTTTTCTTTTTTTGGAAAACTTGGTTTGAAAACTTGGATGGGCTTCAAGTTTTTCTTTCTTCTTGGAAGACTCGGATGGACTTCAAGCTTTTTTTGAAAACTTTGGAAACTTGGTTCAAACCAAAACTTGGATGGGCTTCAAGTTTTTCTTTCTTCTTGGAAGACTCGGATGGACTTCAAGCTTTTTTTGAAAACTTTGGAAACTTGGTTCAAACGTACCCTATGAACTGGCGTTTGGTTTTAACATTAGTGCACTTCTCGAGCTGACACTCGACTTGTTAAGGCGCTCCTTGAGCTGGCCTAAAACTTACAACTTGCAAGGCAGCACAACACTTCCTTAAGTTGGCGATTCTCAATTTGAAGAATAGGATGAAGCTCCTTTGAGCATACGATCCTAAAAAAAAAAACGACAAGCTCCCTTGAGCAGACTATCCTGATGTTGAAGAAATAGGATGATGCTCCTTTGGGCATACAATCCTAAAGATTGAAAGGTAGGATGACGCTCCTTTGAGCAGGTGACCCTAATACCTAAACAGGTAGGATGACGCTCCTTTGAGCAATCGATCCTAAAACTTAAACAAATAGGATGACGCTCCTTTGAGCAGGTGATCCTAAAACTTAAACACAAACTTGAAAATCAAGTTTTGAAAACCGTAGCCTGAATTTTTTTGGCTAATTTTTTAATGTGGGAAATTCTTCCCCTTTTTTCATTGAAAATTTTTAAGAAAACCTTTGAGAATTTTTTTCTTTTAAAAACCAAAACCTTATGCCCCTTTTTTTTTTTTTTTTTTGCTAAGTTTTTTTTTTTAATTTAAACCAAAGGCAATTTTTTTACTTTTAATGAAGAAAACTTATTTTCTCTTTTTTTTTACTTTTTTTTATTACTTTTCAGATATTTGGAAAAAACTTTTTTTATTTTTATTTTTTTGGAAGAAATTCCTTCTTTTCTTGGACCTTTTAAAGGTAAAAAGTTTCCTTTTTTCTTTTTGAATTCCAACTTTTTTTGAAAGTTACCAACAGGTAAAAATAATCATAAATAGGGTTTGCCCCATTGATCACTCATTTTTTTTTTTCAGCCTAAGGCTTCACTATTAACCACCTAAGGTCTTTTATTGAAAAATTTTAATCATTGGGGGCAAAGTTTTTCTTTTAGGACATTAATTTGAAAATTGGGGCATTGTTTCCAACTTTGGGGCAATTAATTCCTAACCCTGAGGCAGACTTCTTTCAAATTGGGGCAAATGATTTCATGCCCCTGGGATGATTCTTACACCAAGGTTGGTTATCTTATTTTAAGTTACCTAATCAAAGAGGACTTCCTTACACTCTCTTAGGCTTATTTTCACACATTTGACTCGGATTCCAAAAATTATGGTCCGGCTTGCAAGTGACACACTTTGGTCAATCTATTAGGTCTTTTTTGGACTATAATGTGGGCTTTTGGTTGTTGGCTTTAATCAAAAAGGATATTTCATAAAGGCTTTTTTTTGAAAATTTTTCAACACATCCCGGGTTTACAAGTCAAGAACCCTTAAGGAAAACTTGAATATGCACTTATCCTAGTTTCAAGGCATTAATAATCAACTCCTTTGATCCAAAGAGTCTCCAAAGGGTGGAATTGTGGATGGGCCCATAATATAGATTTTGGACCTTGTGTTTTGATGGGCTTTGAACTTTGAGCATGTGCCCCCAGTGTTTGGGTATGATCACCTTGTGTGATTGTCTTCCATCAGGGTGGAATTGTGGGTGGGTCCATGATATAAATTTTGGACCTTGTGTTTTGATGGGCCTTGAGCTTTAAGCATATGCTTCTAATTTCTTGGTTTAATCACCTTGCTTGGCTATTCTTCATTTTTTTTTCATTTTTTTTTGGCACTTTATTCATGCATCCCTTTTTCTTCTTTTTTGCAAGGTGATTTGTATTTTTTCCATTGGATGGCTTATAGCTCAAAGTATATGGATTGTGTATGGTTTGGGATAGAAACTCTTCTTCCTTTCAAAGGAAATGATTTATTTATGTCAATTGACTACTCTTGAATTGATGCAACTAGGGCAAGTGCATATAAGTTAATCCTTTTTCTCCTTGATAATGACCCTGACCTCCAAATTGCCCCGTTGTGGGGTACCCTAATGTAGGGTGGTTCTTGACAGGGCTTAATTTTAAAAAATTCTTCCTTAATAGGCTCAAATGGGTTAACAAAGGATAATGTGTTTAGGACTTTGAAATGAATGCCTAATGTCACTTTGACCTATGTATCAAATTCAAACTAGACCTCCTTTAAGGAATGAGTCCATTTTATCTCTCACAATTCACTCCACTCTTAGTGTGTAGGGTAGTGTTTGGGATTAAGTTTGCCTCTTTTCATTCTAGGCACTATTTAATAAGAATTTTTGGGTTTTCAATCATCCATTTTTTTATTGCCTCAGGATATTAACTAAATGCCCCATTTGGGTTTATCTCTTGGAGATTAAACTTAACAAATGCCCTTAATTGGCAATGAATAATCTTTGGTTGCCCCCTAGTTTTGATTTCATTTGCCTTTAGCTTAAAATGAATGATCATTGAGGTAACAATTTTGAAACATTCTTTTTCTGTTGGCAATTTTCCTTCTTTTCTAATTTTTTATTTTTTTATTTTTTGAAAATAACCTTTATTCTCTTTCTCATTTGTTGGAAAACAATTTTCATTTTTTTTTCTTAAAAAAAATTGTTGGAGAACAAGTTTGAAAAACTTTTATTCTCTTTTTTTTTAGACAACAACTTTTTGTTCTCACTTTTTAAAAAAATCTTCAAAAAAAAAAGTTGTTAATGGATATTTACAAAAAAGAATGTTTGAAAATGATTATTTATCCTAAAGTGGAAAAAGGATATTTACAAAAATAATTCATTTTTTTTCTTTTTTCTTTAAGGCAAAAATTATTTTACAAGAATAGTGGAACAAAAAAGACCCCCCTTTTTCTTTTAGAAGGAAATTCAAATGGGGGTTGATTTTTACAGGGATGATTATCCTGAAGACAAGGGAGAGGAATACATATGACAAAGGTAATTTTGATTGGAGAGGACCTATAACTATAGGTGGACAAAATTTACTCTATGAGTATTTACAAGTCTACTGTACACATTTTTATTTTATTTTATTTTTTTCTTAAAAAAATGCAAAGATGCAATGCAAGCATACAGATGCAATTGGGGATAATGACCTTGAAAATTTGATGAAAAAATTTTGCTGGAGTTGATGAAAAATTATTTTTTTTTTTGAAAACCTTTTTTTTAAAAAAAGCAAAAAAAATAACTCCATTTTTTAAAAAAAATTTTGGTCACTATCCATATAAATGGAGATAAGGACCCTGAAAGTTTTGGTGAAAAAGTTTTGTTGGAATTGATGAAAAATCATTTTTTTGAAAATCTTCTTTTTTTTTGAAAAATAACAAAATTAATTAAGACTCCATTTGAGAAAAAAAAATTAGTCACTATCCATGCCAATGGGGATAATGACAAAAAAAAACTTTACTTGAAGTGGTATTATTTTTTTTAAAAATATAAAGGTTTAAAAACCATTTCAATCTAAAATTTTATTTACTAAAAAAAATGTTTGATTTTTGAAAACTTCCTTTTTTAGGAAAGAAACAACTCCACATTTTTTAAAAAAATTTGGTGGACTTTTTTGAAATTTTTTTATTTTTGAAAAAACATTTTTTGGAAGAAAATACAACTCCATTTTTTTGAAAAGTTTGGTCAAAATCCCATGTTGAAATGCATGATTTGGTAGGTTCTATAGGTTCCCCGATTTAGTGGTACTAAACCGGAGTGGGAGGACATTTCTTGATCTAGAGGGTGGAAAGCCACAGCCCCCGGACCTTACTTCGTCCTCCTCGCTTAGGCTCTTAAGACGGCCCTGGTACGACCGTATCTAGCACACAATCATGCTAATGCAAATGCAAATGCAAATACTTAAATAAATAAACAAACAAGCTTTTTGCCTTCTTTTTTTTTTTTATACCTGCAAGGTTAGTATATATTTACAGAACAATTATTCAATATAATATACAAAGAATCAATATTCACAAAAATTGAGCAAGGATAAATTTAAAATTTAAAATTCCTAAGTGGCTAGCCCTCTTTTTTTTAAAAAATTTAAATATTCCCCAGTGGAGTCGCCAAGCTGTCGAGCCTGGATTTTTTTCACTATCTGGTTCATTTCTCCTAACCCGATTCACATTAAACCCGAACCCATTTAACATGAATCCTCGACTAGGGGTTAAAAGAAATTTTAATTTTTGAAAACTTTTTAGAGTCGCCACCCGATATAAATCGGGAAAAAATAAAAAGCTAGGATCAATGGGTCGGTTGATCCTAACTTAGCTACTAGTCTGCGAAAATTTGATTTAAAAAAAAACAACTTTTAAAACCAGATATCATGGATTCGGGGGCTAACCTATTAAAACCAAATTTACCACTTTTGGAATTTTAAATTTATAATTATCCTTTTCATGCTCAAAAATTCAAATAATATATTATGAAACAATTTCACAAATCACATTATTCATTTTTTTATTTTTATGTGCTTTTCTTCATTTTTATTTTTTTTTTAGAATATCAATATCAACAAATATTTTCCTTTTTAAAAAAAAACTTATATTTACAAAATATTTATTCACAATATTAAAAACAAAACATTTTTTTTATTTTTAATGTCGCCCCGCAGGTGCCTACGTACTCGCTAATCGAGATCAGACAAAACGTAGTTCTTTTAAAAAGAACTTTAATTTGTTGATCAATTTTAATTTTTGAACTATTTCTCATTTAAGTTCATTAAATTTTAATTTTTATGAAAATCATTTTTGATGATCCTATGATCTAATCAATTGATTTTCATTTCATGAAAAATATTTTTCTAAGTCCAAAAATCATTTTTTTTTTATTTTGGTTTTGGAAAATTCAATTTTGTTATTTTTATTTATTTTTATTATTTTTATTTATTTATTTTTTTTTAATAATCATTACATAAATTCACAACATATTCAAAATATTTTACAATATATTAAAATTATTTTTCATGCATTAAATATACATTTCTAAAGCAATTTATGTATAAATACATATTAAAAATATTCAAAAATATTCAAAAATATCAAAAAAAAATAAATTTATATGAAAAATAATTATTTTGATTTTTCTGGATTTTTCTGAATTTTTGAATTTTTCTGAATTTTTATGAATTTTTTACTATTTTTTGAAATTAATTATATAATAAAAATATAATAAAATAGTGCGATTGACCTGGACCGTTGGATGGAGCGGGCGCGATCTGGATCGTCTGATCTGAAGACCAATCCTGGCCGTCTGATTTCGTTGACTCAATCTGAGGCGTTGATCACTTTGATCAAATCTGGGCCGTCGGATTTGGATTATTAAATCTGGACCGTCTGATCTTCTTGATCAAATCTGGGCCGTCTGATCTGCTTGATCGAATCTGGGCCGTCTGATCTGCTTGATTGAATCTGGGCCGTCTGATCTGCTTGATTGAATCTGGGCCGTCTGACCTGCTTGATTGAATCTGGGCCGTCTGATCTGCTTGATTGAATCTGGGCCGTCTGATCTGCTTGATTGAATCTGGGCCGTCTGATCTGCTTGACCGTTGACCGATGACAGACCGTGTTGGGTTCGGATCTTCGGGTCGGATCTCGGAGCTCCGACGGGTGAAGAAGATGAAGTCGCGGCGTTTCGGGGCTGATTTCGGCGGCTGTGGTGGTTGGTGGCGGCTGGAAGCTTGTCGGCCCGACTCCTGGTGCGACAGCGGATCTCCTGGAGGTGGTGGCGTGCACCCAAAACGGCGGCAAGGGGCGGCTCCGGTGGTGGTCGCCGGCGGTTGTTCAGAAAAAAAATAAAAAAAATTTGCAGAAATGATTTTGATTAATTTGATCAAATCCAAGCACACTAAAACAATCAAAATTTGTTTCTAACACTCCTAAACCACTCAATTTGGATCAAATATGATCCAATCACTTCGAATTTGAAAAATTCGAATCCTACATCCTAAATTCGAAAATTCCGAATTGATATTGTTATGTATGTGTTTCTTCGAAATTGACTTGTGCCTTTTGATCCTAGTACCCCCTATTTATAGGTTGCAAGCTCAATTTTACGTTTCGTACAGTTTCGAAAACGAATCGATTTTTGCCTCTTGATTTTTCACGAATTTAATTCGAAAATTCGTGATTAATTTGTTTGAAACTGATGAATTGATGATTGATTTCTCATATCCTTCATCAAATCATTTAATTTGGATAGATAAATCATCCAATTTTTATTCAATTCTTGTAACTCCCCATTCATGTGCAATTGAATGCTTTGCAAATTGTATTTTTTCCCAATTTTTTTAGCACGAATTTTGTGACTTTTGGGTTGTTTTTACACATGAATTGTGCACTAATCTTTCATATTCCATAACTACTTTGCAATTGCATCATCAATTTCAACAATTAATGTTGTTTTGTCAGTTAAAAACTGATGCAAAGTAAGGCAAAAAGTCACTTTGAGAAGGCAAAAAATATGAGATGATAAAAAGGAAAAAATTTGCCTTTGCTAGGGTTTGAACCTGTGTCCTTGAGCTTGGGTATGTGTTTGGGTCAATGTATTTAACCAACAGGCCATTTGGCCTGTGCCTTGATCACTTAGCCAATTTCATCAATACTTAAGGCTTTTGGAAAAATGAGTTTAATTAAATTTAAGTCTTAATTAATTGGGCAAAAATTGGGTGTCTACACATACCTTATAAAATTAAAAGATAAAAATCCTCTTCTTAGATCTTTAGAGAACTTCAAACTCTTCAACAATTCCTTTTTAATGCATTGTTTACTATACCTAGATTCTTGATTGGTATATGTAAATGGGCTTAATAAAATACAAATATTATTATTTATATCTGAGCTTGACATGTGGGTTGTCTGAGAGAGACCAACAAATCCAGTTTTATTATTAGGATAATTAAAGGAGATTTAATATGGTGAGCTTGGAGTAGGATTTGTTAGACCGGCTTGTTTGTCTTCCAACCTTTCCCATTATAACTTATGCACTAAAATTGAAATACCCCAAAAATCTATTTTAAAGAAAAGGAAATTTTGTAATGTGATTATGGTTTTATTAGGATTTTATTTTGTTATAATTACAATTCATCTTACTTTAGAAAGGTGGCTATATCATAGCAATAATATACCTTACTAAAATATTAAAGGATGTAAGGGGGAAAAAAAAAAGATGATAACCTGGCTTTAATGTTGGCATGATATGCTTAAGGAATTTTTGCAAGAATTTTGAGAGGATATTCTACTAGGTGTAGGTGTAAATTTATAAATAGAGAGTAAGGAGATTATTAAGATATTATGATCTTGGTGATAGGTATCCCATCCTAAAAAAATAAGATTTTAAAATTTATCTAAGGCTGTCTATAAACATAATGTTTATATTGATTGTTTGTTTATAGATGCCATAAAACATTTTCAAAAACTACTCATTAAAAGTATAATATTCTTTTACAAAGGTTTGTTGTTTCAAAATATAACAAAAGACATGATACATAATATTACAAACCAAAGGCTTATGATTAAGCCTTAAAAAACATTATATTCAAACTTGAGAAGTCTTTAACTTAATTTACATCATTTATGAAAACATCTTTTCTATTCTACTACAAAAACAACTTCGCCAAGGTCATGCTCCATAATCGGCTTATTCATAAAAAATTCCCCAAAGTTAGTCTCATAACCCAAGTAATCATAAAACTTGTTTTCGTTAACATTTGTAATAGGAAAAAGTGAGTTAGAGACCCAAAACACAGGTAACATACACAAATATAAAATGGGATACACTCCTAATCTAATGTAATGCATCAACCATTAAGTTATTAACTATTAGTTAAGTTAACCAATCAACATAGGAGCATTCAAACTCCAGAGACAAGCCATTGGAAAGCTAAGGGTCCTAAGTAACAACAACTGCTCAGGGGGTTGATATAGGTAGCTCGGATACGTATATCACCTATATCTAATAGAAAAGGGAAAATAGTTTCATTTAAGGTTCACAACTGTTTTTCATTTCTACTTAACTTAATCCATAATATCGCTTAGTTCAACTGGTCCCATAAACGTGAGCTAAATCATATTATTTCTTTTTAAGAATAAGTAAAAGCGATATTGATATTGTTACCCCCATCCACTATCTACGAAGCCACTTATAAATTGTCATTATGTCAAAAAAATGGGGTGACCTAAGCTCCTAATTACTGTGTTGGCATCACCAACAAGGTTTCTACTCCTTGGACCAGATTAAACAACATACGCACAAACAATTTAAACACTTTTAGTTCATCTTTGTTTATAGTTTATTTATATATGCTTATCCTATCAATAAACAATTAAGTTACTGTGTACCTATATAAATGGATTTATCTAGCAAAAGATCTGTGTGCAAACACAATTGAGTGGGAATATTTGTTAAAAAGAAATCATTTCATAAAAGGTTTAATTCAAACCATAAATTAGTGTGAAGTCCTCAACTATTTTATCAAACATATGTGATCTTTCATGTAATAAATAACTTAGGATTTATACATATAACATATTCATTTAATTTATTTTGTTTTATTTTATTTATTTATTTATTTATTCTTTAAACAGGGAAAAACAACAAAACAGGGGAGTCAGACTAATCATACCCATGATTGTCAAGTTTTCAAGATAAAATTGGTCAAGGACTGGATCATGCCCCTAATTCCACAGAATTTGCCAACTTGAGCCTACTAAGGTATGAATCACACCTGTGATAAGTTCTTAGTTTAAAATTCGAGCCCTCAATCATTTTTAAAATTGTTGCTCAATCTCTATCACAGGATCAATCATGCTCGTGATTGGCTATCATGATTGTGATCACGCTCGTTATTGTGAGATTCAAAAGATTTTTAAAAGACCCTAGGCTACCACACCTACAATCATGCCCGTGATTCATGCTTCTTGTACATTTTCAAGTTTCCCTTATTTCGAAACCTTAAACTTTAGCCTCTTTAAACTAACTCAAACACTTCTAATGTAACATATAACTTAGTATTGAGTATAAAGGGATCATATTCACTCATTATACACTCATATACAGACAACACAACCATTCTATCATTCACCACTTTATAACATCACCAACTTCATTTCTTAACACTAATATGACCTTCATACCATACAAATTCATTTACTTATCAAAACAATCACAAAAAACTTTATTTCCTTACTCTACCAAGTTCTTGAGATTCATTCAAGTCTAAGAATCAACTTAGTTCACTAATTCTACCATTACTTTTCTAAAAGCTCATTTACATGAAAGTTGTCTTATTTAAGATAAACAATTAAACAAAAGCTCAAGAGTAATAACACTTAACTTAATTGAATTTAATTTATAGATAAAAGCTTGAAGGAATTCTGGATAAATTTAGGAAGAAAACTTGATCATCTTGATAGAGTATGTTGGCTCATGAGGAAGCAGTTGCTAAGGGTTGGTTTTGGGATCTATTTTGGAAATGAAATTATGCAAAAATTGTCTTTGATAAAGTCTCATAATCTGCCCTTGACTTTTGTGGCATTAGAATATTAAAGAAGAGGCTTTAGTTATGGGCTTATTTTGCATATGGGCTTGGGTTTTCATTGTGCAAAAGTTAGGCTTGGGTTTTAGAAGACAAAATTGTAGCAAAAGGGCTTGATTTGTTTTGAAAGAAAAAAAAAAAAAAACCATGGGCTTCCTCAATATACAAACAAATACGATAAAATTGCTAAGTTATGCTAACACATTCAATTTTATTAACTAAATATTTACCACAATTTCATATATCAATCAATCAATATATATACATAAATGTAATTTAATTAAGTTTATTATTTTAGAATATTTTATTATTCCCTCCTTAAAGAAGTTTTGTCCTTGGAACTTACCTTACTATATTGATCAAAGAGCTTAAGGTACTTTTGTCTTATAGAACTCTCTATTTCCCAAGTAGCTTCTCTTGCTGTTTGACCACTTGATTGCACTTTTACAAAAGGAATAGTTTTCCTCCTCAAAACTTTATCCATTCGGCCTAAAATCCTAATATGTTTCTCCACTGTAGTTAGATTAGGTTGTATTTCGGGCTGATTGGTACTGATGATAGCATTTGGATCAGATATACATTTCCTTAACTGTGATACATGAAAAACATTATAATCCACTAAATTTGGAAGCAAAGCTAGTCTATATGCTAGTGGTTCGATCTTCTCCAATATTGCAAATGGACCTATATATCTAAGGTTTATCTTACCTCTTACCTCGATTCTAAACACTCCTTTAGTTAGAGATACCTTAAGGAATACATGATCACCAATTTCAAACTCAAGGGGTCTTCGCCTTATATCTGTGTAGCTTTTATACCTGTCTTGTGCTGCCTTCATTCTTTGTTTAGCAATCAAAACCTTATAGATGGCTTGTTGCACTAAATCTAAACCAATCAAAGCTCTTTCACCCACTTCATCCCAATACAGAGAGGATCTACACTTTCTTCCATATAAAGCTTCATAAGCAACCATTTGTATGGTTGCTTGGTAACTGTTATTGTATGCAAACTCAACCAATGGAAAATGGTCATCCCATCGTCCACCACGCACAAGCTCTTAACATACCTTCCATAATTTGAATTATTCTTTCTAATTGTTCATCTATTTGAGGATGGAAGACAGTACGAAACTGTTGGCGAGTACCTAAAGATTCATGTAAACTCTTCTAAAATCGACTAACAAATCTTGGATCTCTATTAGACGTAATCAATATTTGTATGCTATGTAGCCTCACTATCTCCCACATGTATATTTGTCTCATCTTTTCTTATGAACATCCAACCTTCAGAGCAATGAAATGCACTGATTTAGTTAATCTATCAATAATTACCCATACTACTTCATGTTTAGTTGGAATTATTGGCAAAGCAGATACAAACTCCATAGTTATATTTTCCCATTTCCATTATGTTATTGGTAAAGGTTGTAGCTCACTTCCGAGTCTCTGATATTCGATTCTTCTCTTTTGACATATTAAACATCTTGACACATGATCAGCCACATCTTGTTTCATATTACCCCAACAGTAGAATTTTTTTTCTAGTCTTTATACATTTTAGTGCTTCCAAGATGGATGGAATAAGTTTATGTGTAAGCTTCTCTCATAACTTCCTTTCTCAAATCAAGAATTCTTGAAACATATACTCTGTTTCCATATCTAATTACACCATCATCACTGAGTCTCAACTCTCTTCTTTTCCCATTCTTTATGGCAGTAATCAATTTCTAGAATCTTCTTTTCTAGCCTTGCTTGATTTGATCCAAAATGGTAGGTTGCAAAGTGAAACTAGCAAGCATGATATCAATTCTATTTAAAGTCACCTCAATGTCTATTCTTTGAAAATCTTCTAATATCTCTTTTTGATCTATAATAAAGGTTGCCACATTCATTGTTTCTTTTTACTAAATGTATCAACCACTACATTGGGCTTTTCGGATGGTATGAGATTTCAATATAATCATCTTTCATCAACTCCAACCACAGTCTCTATCTCATATTTAGTTCCTTTTGAGTAATTATATACTTTAAGCTCTTGTGGTCCGTGTATATTTTGCATTTCTCACCAAAAAAGTAATGTCTCCATAGTTTCAGCACCAAAATTTTTGCTGTCAACTCTAGATCATGGACTGGATAATTCTTTTCGTGTGATTTCAACTGTCTTGATGCATAGGCAATTACTCTTCTATCTTTCATTAGAACAGATCTAAGTCCTTGGATTGAAGCATCACTGTAAAACACAAACTCTTTTTCACTAACTGTTAGGATTAACACAAGGGTTTATACCAATTGTTTCTTCAGTTCTTGGAAACCCCACTTGCGTTTATCATCCCACACAAATCTCATATGCTTTTGTGTCAATTTTATCATTGGAGATGCAATTTTCGAAAATCCTTGAACAAATCTTCTATAATGTCGTACTAACTTAAAAAAGCTTAGTACTTTTATGAAATTATAGGTCTTTGCCATTCCATTATAGCCTTAATTTTCTTTAAATCAACTGATATTCTATTCTTCGTAGCAATATGACCAAAAAATGCTACTTCCTCCAACCAAAACTTGTATTTACTAAACTTTGCATATAATTTCTTTTCCCTCGATCTTTGAAGAGCAAGCCTTTAGTGCTCTTCATGCTCTGTCATACTCCTGGAATATACCAATATATCATCTACGAATACAATCACAAATCGATTGAGATAATCCTTGAATACCCGGTTCATCAAATCCATGAAAGTAATAGGGGCATTCATTACACCAAATGGCATAACTAAAAACTGAAAGTATCCATACCTATTACGAAAAAGCAGTCTTAGGGATCTCTTGAGGCTTAACTCTAAGCTGATGATACCAGAACCTTAAATCAATCTTTGAAAACACATAAGTCATCGATTATTGGTAGAGGATATTTATTCTTGATAATCACTTGGTTCAATTCCCAATAATCTGTGCACATTCTTAAACTTCCATCCTTCTTCTTGACAAATTATATCGGAGCACCCCATGGTGATATACCAGGTCATATAAAACCTAGATCCTGGAATTCTTGTAGCTAGTTTTTCAATTCCTTTTATTCAATCAGAGCGATTATGTAAGGCTTTTTTTATTGAACTTGTATATTCAATGTGGATTTTGATGAAACAATATGACGCACAATTAATTATTCAATTATGGAAAACTGCACTTAATTAGTTAAACTGATATGGATATATATATGTGTGTATGTTGCCTGTTTTTATGGAGTTTTTACAGGTTTTTAGTAGGAACAAATAAGTAATGAATAGTATTAATTGAGGGTCAAGTCAAGTGCAACACTAGTTCATTCACTAAGGCGTGATAAACTCAAGACCAAAACTCAAGAAGCCAAAAATGCAGAATCAATGGTCGATGGGTTCATCAAGGGCTCGACAAGCCCATTGTTTAAGGCATGACAAGCTAAAAGTCTAAAGCATGACAATTCAAAAATGTACAGTCTTGGTCAATGGGTTCATCGAGGGCTCCATGCGTCAAGTAGTTAAGGTGCAACCAGCTCAAAACATGCACTTGACAAGCTCAAACCTCAAACTCAACAAGATAAAGATAACAGACTTGATTGAGGGCTAAATTGAGGTATGACAAGTTAGGCACGACATACTTCAGGGCATGGCAAATTTGAATATGAGGCTCAACAAGTAGAGACTTAGTTGAAGGTCAATTAGAGGTGCAACGAGTTAGGGTGTCCGATGAATCTTAAGGCACAACAGTTTTAAAAATATGGAGTCTATGTGGCAAAAAGAGTTGTTGAAGCACATTAAATGCTTGGCGACTTAAAGATGTTGTCTCTAACGAACATTTGAATTTTTTAGGGCTATATATATACACTCTGTGCTTGAGGGATTCAACAGACGTGAAGTGCAAAAAGAACTTTTATTTGCGATCAAACAAAAATAATTAATTTTCTTGTTCTCTCATTCATAATTTATATATCTCAGAAAAGAGAGAGAAAACTAGTCTAATGCTTTGTTCTTGTATTTGCTATACATCTAAGAGCATCTAGAGAGAAAAAGGAAATACTTTATATACCGTGTGCTGTAATTGCTCAGCTTGAGCGTGCGATTTTTTTGTGATTAATAAAAGTGGTGGTGAAGTCCTTGATTAGTGGCAATGGTGGATTGTGGAGAGTAGGAAGTAGGTTAAACTCTACGTTAAATCTGGACTCAATTTTCTATCCTTATCTCTTTAATTTTTTATATTATAATTTGCTGCATTAAAATTATCTGTTTGAGCATTTTAGGGCAAATACTCAATCCACCCTCCTTCTTCAGTATTTTATAGTGCGTTTTCATGTTTCATTTGGTATCAGAGTCTTGTCTCTATTTGCTCTGTGCTTAATCGCATATAGAGTAAAGATCACGGTATCTAATGCGCTAGGTTTTTAGAGGGGCAAGCTATAAATAGACCATCATATCTAAGTGAGAGTAACTTCCCATATTAGAAGTATAGGATGAAATTTTTTTTTAAATCTCAAAATAGATTAATTGAAAATGTTATAGAAAATGGGCCTTTAAAAATAGAAGAAAAAGATTACAATGAAGAAGACTGAAAAAAATAGATTTAAATAAAATTACTATGAATATTTTGCATTGTGGTTTAAAGGAAAGAGATTTCAATAGAATATGTATATGTAATTCTACTAAAGAGATATAAGATGAACTAGAAAAGAATTATAAAGGAACTTCTAGAGTTCAAGATACAAAAATAAGTCTTCTATGTGGTCAATTCGAAAATTTCAAAATACTTCCCAATGAATCTATAGATGAAATGCATAACAGATTCATTAATATCATAAACCTCTTAAGTGTACTTGGGAATAACTTTTCTAACTTAAAAATAAATTTTAAACTTCTTAGGTCACTACTTAAGTATTGGAAAGTTAAACGAATTGCCATAGGAGAAGCACGAGACTTAAGTGCTATGAGCAAAGAAGAACTCCTTGGAACGCTTAAAATGCATAAGCTCTTCAAAAAGCAAGGAGAGGAATCTAAAAAGAAAGTTATTATCTTAAAAGCCACAAGTCAAGATTACAGTGATGATGAAGATGAAAATGAGGAACTTGTCTTGATGGCTAAAAAGCTTAAGAAGTTCATGAGGCCCAAAAACAAGACAAAGAGAGTGGATAATGATAGTAGCTCATCAAGATACAAACAAAAGGATATGATAACATGCTATAAATATCATAAGCTAGGACGCATCCAACAATATTGTCCACTACTCAAAAAGGCATCCAAAGGATCCAAGAAAAAAGCATTCATTGCCACTTAGAGTGATGATGACTCAAGTGACTCAAATGAGGATCTGTGCTTCATGGCACTAGATGATGAGGTAAATTCCCTCTCTTCTCCTTCTTATACTGAGTTGTATGCCATGTGTGATAAAGTATATTGTAAGTTAACTACAGTAGGAAAAAAGAACAACATGCTTAAATCTGTAATGATGAAAGTAAGAGAAGAGCTAGAAAATTTTTAAACTAAGCATGAAAAGAATAAATCAGAAAATAATAAGCTACATGATGAAATAAATATATTAAAATTAGAAAATAAAAAGATGAACAATAAGTATAAGAAGTTGAAAAGAAAAAATAATGAATTGAAGGAAATTAATGAAAAATTAACAATTAAAAATGGCTTGCTAGATATTGAAGTTAAAACATTAAATAGTAATGACGATGTTACAAGTGCTGGTAGTATTAGTGATGAAATCTTAAAAGAGCTAGAAGAATTAAAAAAAATGAAAATATAATGTTAAAAGCTAGCTTAAATGATTCAAAGAAACTATAGCCAAATTTATAAATGGTAAAAAGAATTTGAACACACTTCTTGGAAATTAAAGGTATGATTCAAATAAATATAGAATTAGCTATAGTAGAAAAGGTAGGTGCAAGTCCCATAAATCTCAATTTGTAAAAGCCATTCATGGGACAAGCAATTACAGTGGCAAATCTAATCATATTGCACATAATTGTGCAATAGGAAAAACAATACATTTGAATCATTGAAGCAAGCTGGTTTGGGTTCCTAAGAGAGAGGTTATTTTTCCACCTAACCAAAGAGAACCCAAACTCAAATGGATACTAAAGAAGTAATGTTCTGTTTTTGTAGGGATCTTCAAGTGAAAACAACAAATGATTCTTGGACAGTATCTGCTCTAGACATATGATTAGAGATGCATCCAAGTTCACATCACTAGACTTGAAAAATCAAGAGAGTGTTACCTTCGGATACAATCAAAAATCAACTATTCTTGGTGAAGGTAACATTCTTGTAAACAAAAATTTAATTATTAAAAATGTATTACTTGTTAATGATTTGAAACATGATCTTCTTAGGGTAAGTCAATTATGTGATAAAAGTTTTAAAGTAACATTTCTTGCCAACAATGCTCTATTGAAAAAATTGACAATAACCAAGTGCATATTGAAGAATATAGACAAAGAAATATTTACAAAATCAATTTATATGGTTTTAAATCATCAAATGAAACTTGTCTATACTCCCAAAATGGAAATAGTTGCCTATGGCATAGAAAATTGGGACATCATAGCATGGGTATTATTTCAAAACTTGTTAAAAGGAATCTTATCAAAAGTTTACCAAAAATAAATTTTCAAAAAGATAAGATTTGTCAAGTATGTCAATAAGGAAAGCAAACTAAGACCTTTTTTAAGTTTAAGGATGTTTTTTTTTTTCACTATTAAGCCATTGGAACTATTGCATACAAACTTATTTGGTCCTACTCAAACTCAACGTTTGGGAGCCAAGAAATATACCTTGGTTAATGTTGATGACTTCATTAGATATATATGGACTTTCTTCCTTGCATCTAAAAACGAAACAAATCATGTCTTTTTTAGATATTGCAAAAAATTCCAAAATGAAAAAATGTCTTAACATTGTATCTATTCAAAGTGATCATAGGGTAGAATTTGAAAGTTATGAAATAGATGATTTTTGCGGTAAATATGGCATTAGACATACTTTTTCAGCATCTAAAACCCTACAATAAAATCGCGTAGCCGAAAGGAACAACAGAACCTTAATTGAAATGGCTAAGACCATATTGTGTGAAAACATTTTACCAAAATATTTTTGGGCTGAAGATGTAAATACTACTTGATATATAATCAAATAGATTTTTATAAAACCTATTCTCAAGAAAGCCTCTTATGAGCTTTGGAAAGGAAAAAGAGCTAACATATCTTATTTTCATCATTTTGGCATTAAATGTTACATTATAAATAATGGAAAAGAACAATTAGCTAAATTTGATACTAAAAGTGATAAAGGAGTCTTTCTAGGTTATTCTTTAACAAGTAAGGCATATAAATTATTTAATAAAAGAACATTAGTTGTAGAAGAAACTATAAATGTTGCTTTTAATGATTCTTTGCCTTATTTATGCTCAAATGATCATGCGGATACTGTTTGTGCTAATTTGAATCGATTTTCTCTTGAAAATAATAATAACGAAGATAATAAGCATAAAATGGATGCTATTCATGAACCTGCTAATTATTGGTGAACCTTCCAATAGAGTACAAATAAGATCATCTTTAAGGAATATGAGTAATGTTGTTTTTCTATCACAAATCGAGATTTGCTACATTAAATAATTTTACTTTTTTTCAAATGGATGTCAAAAGTGCTTTCTTATATAGTTTTATAAAAGAATAAGTCTATATAGAACAATCACTAGGTTTTGAGAAAAATGAATTCCCCGATCATGTTTTTAAATTAAACAAAACTATTTATAGTCTAAAGCAAGCTCATAAAGCTTGATATGAAAGACTTAGTAGCTTCTTTATAAACAATAGATTTTTTAGAGGAAAAGTTGATACAACTCTGTTTATTAAAAAGCACAACTTAGACACATTGATTTTACAAATCTATGTGGATGACATTATGTTTGAGGCTACTGATATGAGTCTTATAAATGAATTTTATTGAGTTCATGAAGAATGAGTTTGAAATGAACATGATAGGGGAACTCAATTATTTTATAAGTCTTCAAATAAAACAATCTGAAAATGGTACATTCATCAACCAATCAATATAAACAAGAGATTTGTTGTAAAGGTCTAAAATGGATAATAGCGAAACAAGTCCTTCACCTATGAGCACAAATGTAAAACTTAATAAAGATGAAAATGGGAAAAATGTGTATAAAAAAAGGCTTTATAGAGGCATGATAGGTAGTTTGTTATATTTAACAGCTTTTAATATCATGTTCTTAGTGTGTGTATGCACACGATTTCATTATTGTCCAAAAGAATCATACTTAAGTGTAGTAAAAAGCATTTTCAAGTATCTTGCAGGCACGATTAAAATTGCTTGTGGTATCCAAAGTTTATCTCTTTTAATCTAATTACGAGTAAATCAAAATGTAAGGCATCAACTTTTAGGGGTAAGTTCATTTAAGGTATCAACGTTTCAACTAGTTCAAAAAAAGAATCAACGTTTGAGAATAAATTTATTTAAGGCATCAATATTTCAAGTGGTTAAAAAAAGGTATCAACGTTGTGCAAAGTGAGTCAAATAAGATATTAATACTTAACCATTAATAAAAACTTTAGAAGCTTAATTGAAAACTAATCGAAACATTGATACTTAAATGAACTTTACAGAACATTAATATCTCATTTTACCACTTTGCGAAACGTTGATACATCTTTTTAACCACTTAAAACATTAATATCTTAAATGAACTTATCCCCAAATGTTGATACTTTTGGTATAATTTACCCATCTAATTGGATACTTCAATGCTAACTTTACTGGGTGCAAAGTAAATCGGAAAAGCACCTCTATGCTACTTTCATGGAAATTTCCTAATATCTTGACACTCAAAGAAGCAAAATTCTATTGCACTTTAAACTGTTGAAGCTTAGTATATAGCTACTGGTAGTTTTTGTGCACATTTTATGGATAAAACAAACCTTGCTTGATTATGGTTTAAAATTTGAAAAATGCTCCAATTCATTGTGATAATATAAGTGCTATAAATTTGACAAAATATCCGATCCAATACTCAAGGACCAAGATATCAAAATCAGACGTCATTTCATTAGAGATCATATTCTAAATAAAGATATCATCTTGGAATTTGTTAATACAAACAATCAAATTGTTGATATTTTTGCAAAACCCTTGAGTGAAGATCATTTTACACATTATGAAGAGAATTAGGCATGATCAAGCAAGACGAGTGCTAAATATCATGGAGCTAAAATGATCTAGATCTTGATCTAAGGATAAAAAAAGCTATTAAAATTTAAATGTTCATATCTACTCTGAGATGCTCGTGATCTATTATGTTTTGCCAAAATTTGTTATATGTGTGCTTATGGTTTTGTGAAGTCCTCATGAGTTGAGGCATTTGTTTTGAATTCCTACATGTGTGTAAGCAGTGTATGAAGTCCTCATGTGTTGAGGAATGTATGTGAAGTCCTACGTGTGCATAGGCATCGAGTGAAGTCCTCTATTGAGGCAAAGTGAAGTCCCTTGTCGAGGCATTTGTTAAGTCTTCTATTGTTGAAGCAATTGTTGTGAAGTCCTCTATTGTTAAGGCAATTGTTATGAAGTCCTCTTTGTGAGATAATTGTTTTGTGCTAAAACTTGTATGTTATCTATGCATCTCTCTTTGTTTGCAATATCATAAGGCTATCATCTTTTTTTGATGAGTACAAAGGGGTGAAGTATAGAATGCACAATTAACAAGCATGCATGTAGTTTATTTTTATACATACAAAGGGAAGCTAAATGACATATTAAGTGTAGTTCGCATATTTCTAGAATTAAGTATCAAGTCTTTGAATCAAACTTGAAAATTTCCATTGAAACCTATATGCTTAATTGGAGGGGAGTATGCTAAATTGAAAAAGGGATACTTGTGCATGATTGTCTTCATCAAAAAGGGGGAGATTGTTGAACTTGTATGTTCAATATGGATTTTAATGAGACAATATAATGCATAATTAACTATTTAATTATGGAAAACTACACTTAATTAATAAAAAATGTGATGGATAAATATGTGTGTATGTTGTGTGTTTTTATAGAGTCTCTATAGATTTTTAGCAGAAACAAATCAATGATGAAGAGTATCAGTCGAGGATCAAGTTGAGTGCAAGACTGGCTCATGTCCTAAGGCATGACAAACTTAAGACCAAAGCTCAATAAGCTAAAAATACAAAATCACTAGTCGAGGGGTTCTTCGAAGGCTTGATGAGTCCATTGTTCAAGGTACGACAAGCTAAAAGTCTGAAGTGTGATAAGCTAAAAGCCTGAAGCATGACAAGTTCAAAAATACACAACCTTGGTCGAGAGGTTCGCCGAGAACTCGACGTGTCAAGTGGTTAGGGTACGACAAGCTCAAAACATGCACTCGACAAGCTCAAGTCTCAAACTTGACGAGATAAAGATAACAAACTTGGTTGAGGGTTTAAATTGTCAAGTTAAGACGCAATATGCCCTAAGTGCGACACGTTTGAATATGAGGCTTGATAAGTAAAGACTTGGTTGACAGTCAATTTGAGGCACGACAGTTTTAAAAATAAGGAGCCAATGTGGCAAAAAGAACTGTTGAAGCACATTAAATGTTTAGCGACTTAAAGATATTATCTCTAACAAAAATTTGAATTTTTGAAGGTTATATATATACTCTATTCTTAGGAGATTCAACAGAAGTGAAGTGCAAAGAGAGCTTTTATTTGTGATCAAACAAAAATCATTAATTTTTTTGTTCTCTCATTCATTAACTTGTATATCTTAGAAAACAGAGAAAAAGCTAGTTTAGTGTTCTGTTCTTATACTTGACATATATCCAAGAGCATCTAGAGAGAGAAAGGAAATACTTTATGTCACATGTGTTATAATTGCTCAGCTTAAGCGCATGATTTGTTTGTGATTAGTAAAAGTTGTGGTGAAGTCCTTGATTAGAGGCATTGGTGGACCATAGAGAGTAGGAAGTAGGCCGAACTACACGTTAAATCTAGATTCAATTTTCTATCTTTATCTCTTTAATTTTTGATATTATAATTTGTTGCATTAAAATTATTTGTTTGGGCATTTTAAGGAAAGTACTCAATTCAAAACCACCACCACCCAATTGAGTATTTTATAGTACATTTTCACATTTTTACTTTCAATATAGGAGTTGTTCCCATAATCAAATCAATCAAAAATTCAATCTCCTGACTATGAGGTAACCCAAGTAATTCTTTGAGAAACACATGTGCAAAATCCTTTGCTACTAGTACCATGGTGATATTCACTTCTTCAGCATTAATTATTGCCACAATAGCTTTTTCCTACAACTCTATAGAGCATATACTCCTTGGTCTTTTTCTCTCAAGAGCATAAGAAATATTTATATTTTCTAATTCAAAACTCAATTCAGCCTTGTTAAAATTTGTTACAACTTTATGCAAATTCAACCAATTCATGCCTAAAATCACACCGAAATCAGACATAGATAAAACCTGCATATCAATCAGCATATTCACATTGGAAATCAAGACAGTAATATTTCTACAAACACATGGCTTCCTAGATTCTACACCAAAAAAGGTGTTAATGCACATGCTACGGTCAGATAATATTTCAAGAACAAGTTCATAATCATTCATAAACTTTTCCAATATGTTCATATGTGTAACTCTTGTATTTGTTAAGGCATAGGCATATTGTTTGGACATGAATAAGGTACCTACCAATATATCCACCGAAGGTGTTTCTTCAATATGTTATAAAGAAAATACTCTTGCTGTCGTTTTTCCTTTTCTCCGAATTGGGTCCACCACTATTGTTGCTGGGTCTTTCTTTACAATTTGCTAGATGATGTCTCCTTTGTTTACAGTATGCATAGAATATAGCTTGCACTACTAGATTTTTACACTCCGAAGCTTTGTGTCCCTCTTGACTATAAGCAAAGCAGGCTTTTGAATTCCACTTGCATTTAGCTAATTCATGTGGCCCGAAACATCTAATATATTTCTTTTTAAAAACAAGAGTAGGAGTCTTGGTTACTATCTTTTAATCGGCCTTCTTTCTCAAAAATGGCTTCTTACTTTTCCCTTGATAACCTATACCTTTATCGGTACTATAGGCCTTTTCGCTAAATAAACAGCTTTCCTAGCTTTCTTTGCTCTGCTTTCATGTTGAATTTATTTAACCAACTTAGCTTTAACGACAACATCAACTAGGGTGTGAAGCTAAAACATCTCGAATTCACCTTTTATTTCATCATTCAAGCCATTTTGAAATTTCTATACTTTCATTCTGATATCCTTCACCAGCAAACCTTAATAATTTACAAAACTTTGCATGATATTTATCAATTGACTTGCAACCTTGTCTTAGACTCAACCAATCCTAAATCATCTGTTCATTAATAGTAACTGAGAAGTATTGCATAAAAAATGCATCCTTAAATCCGATCATTGCAATAGGCCTTAGCATATTTTCACTAGCTAGTCTCTACCAATTATAAGCCTCTTTCTTCATCATATATACAATCAAATCTACTTTTCTCTGGAGTATCATAAGCTGCAAAAGTTTTTTTCAATTCTTCTATCCAGCTTTTGGCCACCGTTGGATCAGTATTAGTTCCATCAAAATTATGGGCTAATTTATTAAACTCATGTAGTTTCACTTGACTGCCTTGATCATTTGCTTATACATTCTCACCTTATCTAGCTACATAAGGCCCATAATGTTGTATGAATTGTTACTGTTGTTGATACATCATTTGCTATTATTGCTGCATCATGGCGAACATATCTCTAAACATGGCATACATGGTTGCTGAATCTCCCATGTGCACTTAAGGCATAGGAGGAAAAGGTGATATCTATGACAGTTATGGGGTCCATGAAGTAGATGCTAGAGTAGGAGATGGAGTAGTAATAGAACTTGGAGAAGTAGATGGAGTATATGTCGGTATAGATGATGGTGGAGGTAGAGGTGGCATTATTTCCCTTCCTTGTTTGCTTTCTAGTTTGTCTTTGAGACCTATTTATCTTTTACATAAACATACAACACATTGATAACACACACACACACACACATAGCAAGTCATGCATTATTCTTATTAAGTTTATTTTAGTATCAATGAACAAGAAAAAAAACAAACAAATAAAACACATTTACCCCATCTAAGATTAGGTCAACTCCTAATATGTCACATTTAGACGAAAAATCGTACAAACATTGCCCTAATACCATTTTAGGAACTGTCATGCTTCGAATATAAATCCGAATGTATCTAGTCCTAGCCACATGTAATCTTAAAGTATTACATGTAAGGCCGTCTGTAAAGATAATATTTATGTTGATTTTTTGTTAAATATGCCATAAAAACTTTTCAAAAACTACTCATTAAAAGTAGAACTACATATACTTTTACAAAGGTTTGTTGTTTCGAAACATTAAAAAAGGCATAATACATAATATTGCAAACCAAAGGCTTACGATTAATCCAAAAAAAAATTGACATTCAAACTTGTCAAGTCTTTAACTTGATTTACATCATTTATGAAAATATCTTTTCTATTCTATTACAAAAACAACATCGTTAAGGTTAGGCTTCCTAATCACCCCATTCATCTAGAAATTCCTCAAAGTTAGTCCCATAACCTAACTGATCATAAAACTCATCTTCGTCAACACCCGTAATAGAAAAACGTGAGCTAGAGGACCAGTATACAAGTAACACAAATAAATACAAAATAACATATACTCCTAATTTAATAAAAAAGGAAAAATAGCTTCATTTAATATTCACAATCGTTTCTCATCTTTACTTAACTTAATCCAGAATATTACTTAGTTCAATCGATATGATAAATGTGAACTAATCGTATTACTTCTTTTTAAGAATAAGTGAATGTTATACGGATATCATTACCCCTATCCACTATCCGCCAAGCTACTTACAAATTGTCATTGCATCATGACAATGGGGTGGCCTAAGCACCTAACTACTATGTTAGCATCACCAATAGGGTTGCTGCTTCTCGGACCAAATTAAATCATATATGCACAGACAATTTAAACACTTTTAGTTCATCTTTGTTTATAGTTGATTTAGATATACTTATCATATCAACTAATAATCAAGTTACTGCGTACCTATATAAGTGGAGTTATCTAGCAAAGGATCTGTGTGCAAACACAATTGAGTGGGAATATCTATTAAAAAGAAATCATTTCATATAAGGTTTAATTTAAACCATAAATGCATGTTAAGTCCTCAACAATTTTATCAAACTTATGTCGTATTTCATGTAATATATAACTTAGGATTTATACATATAACATATTCATTTACTTTATTTTATTTTATTCATTTATTTATTTTTAAACAGGGCAAAACAACGAAATAGGGAAGTTAGACCATTCACGCTTGTGATTCAAGCTGTGATTCCAAATCACGGGTGCAATCATGCACGTGACTCCAAATCATAGGGACAATCATGCCCATGATTGTCAAGTTTTCAAGATAGAATTAGTCGAGAATTGAATCATGCCCGTGATTCCTTAGAATTTGCCAACTCGAGCTGCCAAAGTATGAATCACACCCGTAATAAGTTTGTGGTTTAACATTCAAGCCCTTTATAGTTTTTAAAATTGTTGCTCAATCTCTACCACAGGATCAATCACGCCTATGATTGGCTATCGCGACTGTGATCATGCCCAGGATTGTGAGATTCAAAAGTTTTCCAAACGACCCGAAGCTACCACACTCACAATTACGCCCACGATTCATGCTCCTGTACATTTCAAGTTTCCCTTGTTTTAAAACTTTAAACTTTAGCTATTTAAACTAACGCAAACAATTCTAATATAACATATAAACATAGTATTAAGTATCAAGGGATCATATTCACTCATTATACACTCATTTACAAACAACCCAACCATTCTATCATTCACCATTTCATAACATCAGCAACTTCATTTCTTAACACTAAGATGACCTTCAAACCTTACAAATTCATTTAATTATCAAAAAAATCACAACAAACTTTATTTCCTTATTCTACCAAGTTCTTGAGATTATTCAAGTCTAAGAACAACTTAGTTCACTAACTCTACCATTAATTTTCTAAAACCTAATTGACATGAAAGTTGTCTTGCTTAAGATATACAATTAAACAAAAGCTCAAAAGGAGTAATAACACTTACCTTAAATGACTTTAACTTGTAGATAGAAGATTGAAGGAATTCTTGATAAGTTTAGGGAGAAAACTTGATCATTGTGATAGAATATGCTAGCTTATGAAGGAGCAGTTGCTAAGGCCTGATTTTGGGGTTTGTTTTGGAAATGAAATTGTGAAAAAAATTACTTTGATAAAAATCTCATAATTTTCCCTTGACTTTTGCGACATAAGAAGATTAGGGAAAAGGCTTTAGTTATAGGCTTATTTTGCATATGGACTTGGGTTTCATTATGCAAAAGTTAGGCTTAGGTTTTAGAAGAAAAATTGTAGCAAAAGAGCTTGATTTGTTCTAGAAAGCAAAAAAAAAAATTAAAAATTAGAAAAATAAAAAAAAATGGGCTTCCTCAATAGACAACCAAATAATACAAATGCTAAGTTATGCTAACACATTCAATTTTATTAACTAAATATTTACCATAATTTCATATATCAATCAATATACACACACATACACAAATGCAATTTAATTAAGTTTATTGGTTTAGAATATTTCATAAATGTAGAAGAAAATAATGTTATTATATTATTAATGTGCAATGTGATTCTTTTAGTACAATAGATCATAAAATATATGTAGATATGATAGTTATTCAATAATTCATGTATATTTTAATAATATTAATTGAAGAAAAATAGTTACTACGTCAAATTATATGATTAGTGTGCAATAAGATTTAAATATAATATGGATAATAATAATTATTACTTGTCGTATACTTTGAATATAAAAAGGTTATTAATAAGATTTGTTTAGTTATATAATTTTATGATAAAAAATTTAATATTATTATTATTGTGGAATGAAAAGAAACGTGTATATATATAGACATGCACAGAGCAGCTAGTATAATAAATGTATGCTGAAAAAATGAAATAGTACATTCATAGGATTTGAATCCATAACCTCATGGATTAAAAATAGATACTTAATCACTAAACCACACTTAATTCTATATTATAGTTTTCTCTTTATAATATATATATATATAATTTTTTTCCTTTTAAAAATTAATTTTTCCCAAGTCTAAGGGGCCGGAGCCCCGATTAGCCCCCTTAATTTTCCCCTGCGTCTACTTGAGTAGATATCAAAATAATACAAAATGCATAAAAATAAGATTAACCTAACATAGTGAATATTTATTTGATGCAAGCATGTTATCGCAAAATATCTTTTAAAACTTAGGACAAATATTTCTATTTAGGTGTAATGTACTCGCAATGAGTACTATTTGTTGTATTAGCTATAAACTATTTTTCTATTAAAGAGATTATTTTTTTACTTTGAATATAATAGTTTTCTGTTTGACTAATCATTACCATGGCTCGATTTAGCTTCTATCACTCTTTATTAGGGACTATTAATGAAAGCTTTGAGTCGATATGATTACTCTTTATTGGTTTAGGATCATATGGATTATCCTTTTCATCCTGCTCATCTTCCATTTTAAGGCTTTGACGAAATGGTTTTAAATTTGTTTCATATTTTGGTCACAGTGTTCCTTTTTGTTTTGAGAAGATAAATTTTGTCTTATTGGTTGCAATAAGATGAAATTATGAAACTTCTGTTATATATATCCTCATTTTATCAACAGTGTATAGATTCAAATGTTCTTTCAAACTATTTGTTGATTCCAACTTATGAATCTTTTGGATGATTGAAAATTTTCCTTTTATTGGAGAAATCCAAAACCAAGTTCATGCTGGTTTGGATTCAAATTTTAACCATTCATGTGGTATTGCCTTTTCTATAAAAAGTGAGTAGGTTTTAGGTTTAGGCATCGAAAGTTTTAGGAAGAGAAAGGCTAATAATAATTAAGTGTTTAGTTTCTGCAAAATGTCTTTATAATAGCTATAGCAAACTGTCTCAACCATTATAACATACCTCTACTATATTAAATAAAGCTTTTGTAAGTTTTCCTTTTTCATGTCTGGCTAGTTATCTATTTAAGGTATAAAGGTAACTATGTTCTAAAACCTTATTAAGTCTTTGTACCATGTAATAAGGTTTTATAGTATGAGTTAACAGATTAAGGCACCATGCTTGGTAGTAAAGCTCTTATTTGTTTAGAGAATAAAGCAAAAGGACCAACCTAAAAACCCTTTAATAAGGCTGTTGAAGGCAGAGGTTGCCGTGTTTTAGTCTTATGGATAATGATGTGGGCATGAGGTACATTTTCTAAAGAAAATATTGCTCCATTGATTAACTTTTTACTTTATTTGTTTATCCCTATCACGAAGTTTTTTCCCGTTGCACAAAGATTCTTGTTTAGGCAAATGTTTGGAATATTCGCTGAGCACATCCAGTCACCAGATGATGTTGCTGTTGTTGTTGTTTCTTTTTCCTTCTCTAATTTTCAGTCGGATCAGTCCTTTAAATTCTTCTCTTCAGGAGTTGGTGTTGGCCATGTTGATTAGGTGAAAAAAGTTTTGACCCGTGATGCTCGTTTGGTACAAGATGATTTTATTAATCCAGGATCACGTTCATTGTTAGTCGTGAATGTATCTGTCACTTTACATATATATATATATATTTGTTATATGTATTTCTATTATATAGAATTCTAGCTTTGATCATTTCATTATAATATACCTTTATACAATATGCTTCACGCCAGTCCTTTCATTTTCGACGAATTCAAGCGACTATAAAATAATTTAATTAAATGCTTTTTTTTTTTTTTTATAGGAGAACATGGATAAATCTAAATTTTTCTACCCACTTTTGTAATTAATAATCTTAAGTGTCAATTCACTACTGGTACAATTTTTAAAGTCAAATTTATAATATCTAAACAAGGTAATTAATTAAAAAAAAAAGGTAATTTGGGTAATTGAATTAAAAGTCGATGAAATTTAGTAATTAATTAAAAAATAAATTAAATTTACATATAAATTTGCACTTTTAAAAACTTTAAATAATTAATTATGAAAGTAGTTAAACTTCTTGTAAACGTTACATTGCCCAGGAACATTGTAAAAGTTAATCTCTACTACTTAAGTATTAATTTAGAACAAATTGGGCAACAAAGTACCATTTTTAGTCTGAAGAAAAGGAATGATACTGATGATTTAGAACTCGTGTAGTAATAATATATTGAAACCTTATAACTAAAAACATGAACTAATTCCATGAGCTAAGTTATCGAATTTGAGGTAGACCTAATAATTACAAAATAATTGAGATAGAATAACACTCTAATTAATTATAATATATATTATTTTTATTATGTTAAAATTCAATTAGGTTTCTTAGATGAATTGCAGTTAAATAAGTTGTAAGCTGATCATGTTAGGCTTACGTAGATAATACTAACTAGTGCTCTCATGAAATAATAATTTCGAATAATAGACAAGGAAGTGAGGAACTCCATATAAACAACTCCTAGAATAAATAATGAGGAATCCTAGGATATCAAGTAAGAGAATGGACAATCTGGTGATAAACAGGAGAAAATCCCAAGGTCGAACTCCAAGTCCTTCCAAAACCGATCAACCGCTTTAGTCTTAAAGTCGGGTCAATTGCTGTCCTCCTTGAACCAGTTAACCCTTTTTTTTACTTAACTTAGTTGACCACCCTCAACCAATTAAGAGGATCCCTAGGTACCTCAAACGAGAAGCATTAAGCCATAGTAAATAATTAAATAATAAATAATAAATAATAAATAAAACAAAGGTCAATAATTTAATTGTTTAATCTTTACATAAGAATGAAAAGACGAGATAAAGACGATACATTTTAAAGATATGGTAAGTGACTTCTCCCTTATAATTTTTCTTTTTTTGAGCGCATATTAACCTAAGTTTATAATTCGTCAACAAGGGTCTGACATGAAATTGTTATGTGTTGATAGTGCTTAAGCAAATGAAAAGAACATTTTATGAAAATTTTTTGGAACCACTGTTAACCCAAACTTAAAAGATTTTGGACTCTTGTACTTATTGTACACTTTCAAAACTTTAGACTCTGGATTTTGCTCTGCACTTTCAAATTTTGAACTTCTAGAACTTGTACCACGATTTCAAAACTTTGGAGTCCAATTATTGGACTCATGAGAAATGTAAAACGGATTCACACTTTAAAAACAAACTGAGAGATGTATTGAAAGTTCATATTTTCAAAAATTTGACTCATAAGGTGTACTATGATTCATATTTTCAAGAATTAGACTTATTGATGCATTAAAGGATTCACACTTTCAAAACTTAATCTCACAAGACATTAACCAGTAAAAACTTTAAAAACTCGGACTTCTAAGGTCTCATTCGAAATGGACCAAGTTTTATGTGCTCAAATTAATATTACACTAAATTGAATTGTGTAATGTTGTTTGGTTTTTTGATTTATTAGATGTTAAGTATGTATATGGTATGATATTTGTATCAATGTTATTCACTTAACTTTGATTACCAAATTTAATAATTTTTTTTAGACATATAGTAAGTGAAATAGCCATAAATTTTCCAAATCATATTTTATAAATATGTTAATGAATTTATGCATGATTATGAAGCATGATGAATATAATTTATGCTAGTATATGTGTTTGTATTAGTGAATTTGAATATTAGTATAACTGTCATTGATATTTATATGGTACTTGATTGATGTAACTGTTATGAAGTATGTAAAAAATTTGTTTAAGACAAGTTGATTATTCTTAATGTGTATTTTTAAACATAGCAGAAAATTTTGATTGAACCAAGCCCCAAAAACATTGATTTTAAGCCAAAAATCAAGCCCAAACACATGCCAATTTAAGCCCATACTTAAACAGCACTTAAAGTCAAGTTTTGGATAAGTATAAATCTTATTTTTTATCAAAAAGATACTTTCTAAGACAGACCAAAATTTTATACGAATTTCCTCTTTATTTCTTTCAAACTTTGCTCCTTTGTCTCTCCATGTGTTGCACCCCATCACCTTAGCTAGAACAAGACTTGGAGTCTAGTGTCTTCTAAGAAACTAAAGCTTCTTAAGGTAAGTTTATACTTGTTTAAAAACTTATTTTCTTGTTTAAATTTCTCCAGACATGTGAATTTCATGTTGCTATGAATATACATGTTAAAATGAGTATTGCTGATATACAAGTATTTGTGGTGTATTGAGTGCATATTTTGATGATATAGGAGTTGTCGGTATATGCTAAATAGGTAACAAGTAGTGTTGGAGTGCATGAAGTTAGAAATGAGTAAGGTTAGGATAATTTAGAGACGAGTAGATTGGCTTAAGGAGGGTTAGATGATGACTTATGTTTGAAATGGTAAATATGAGCATTTAATGAAGTTAAAGTGTAGATTTTGTGTGTTAAAGAAGTTGGAATGCATATAGATGAAGGTTTGATATTTGGAATGTGTTGAGAGGAAGTTTGGAAATAAAAACTTAAGTAAAAGTTGTGTTTTAAGCAAGGGAAGTCTGCAATTTTTTGGAAAAAATATGTGTTGCAGTGTACGCCGTCGGCATAGGGGTCAACACTGCCGGTGTTGGGGGTATCCATGGGCGTGGACCATCCTTGTGGAACTCTCGAAAATTTTGGAAATTTGGAGTTGCAGTCTACACCGGCTCAAAGCCGTCAACATAGACCACAACGTGGCCAGCGTTTGTTAAATGCTACCAGCGATGGCAAGCATGGAGTTTTTAGCGCAAACTACACTGGACCAACGCCGCCGGTGTTGAAGGCCGGCATATCCTCTACAGTTTCCATTTTCAAAAACTCTCTCAAGAACTTTCCAAAGTGTGATATATAATCTTTTGAGTATTCGTTGAGCATGTATGATGTTATATGATATATAAATATCGTGTTATGACCTTGCATTGAATTTCTTTGAGTGTTTTGCATAAATTTAATTATGTTTATGTATGAATTTAAAATTAGAATGTTGATTTGAGATGATTCTTCTTGGAATAGTGTTAGATTCTCGCTTGGCTACCCCTATAAATTCCCGATTTGCTTCAGATACGCAGTAACATGCTTGATTCCTTGCATAGGATAGATATACTATAAATTTACCCTAGTTTAAAAAAAAACTTAGGGATTGTTTGTATGATTGTCTTTTATGTCGTTGAATCCGGTTTGGGGAGTGGCACCCTGCTCAGATTGGGGGCATGGTAGTCTAGGCGCTTAGACCACCTAGTCATGATGCAATGACTTTCGTAAGTGGTTCAGCGGGTAGTTGATAGAGTATTTGGTATCAGTATAACATTTTCTTATTCTTAAGGAGATATAATATGATTTAATTCAATTGTTTATGGGAACATTTGAATTAGGTGATATTATGAATTAAGTTAAGTTGTGAAACGGCTAAAAACCCTAAAGGAAGCTACTTAATTGTTATTGGATAGATTTATTTAGGAGATATAAGTATCCGAGCTACTTATATCAACCCCCTGAGTGTCGAGATCGTTATTCAGGTTCCCCAGATACCCCTGTTGTTTGGAGTTTGAATACTTCTGTGTTGTTTGATTAACTAAAGATTATCTAATAACTTAATGATTGTGGCATTTGCATGTAGTCTAAGTTTGTGTGCCATTGAGCTTGTGTTTTACTTACTTGCGTACTAGGCATTTGGCTCATATTTTATTAATTTCAGGTGATGATGACTCAGATGAGTTCTATGCGAGAATGAGATATGGTACGGACTTTGAGGACTTCCTAGATGACTTGGAGGATTAGAAGTTGGCCATGGACCTTGATGGACCTTCTTTTTGTAATAGATTAGCTTAATATAGCTTGATTATATGTAGTAAATACTATAGTTTGTCTATCTTTTATGTTTTTTATATAAGACTTGTTATTAGCCTATGTTTGTAATGTATATACTTAACTATGTATGTTTTAAGTTTATATCTTTTATAAATGAGATGATAAGAATTGTATGTTTTCTTAAAAGGTTATTAAAGTCAATAGTTTTCAAATTTGTTATTTAGAAGATTTAGATAATAAATTATTCAAACACTTCTTGGAAGATAATCTTACATATAATACCATAGATTATATGTGGTTGGGTATCCGTAATCACTTATTTTAACTATCAGGGTGAAGTCAGTCATTACAGTGAGAGAATGTACAAAAAAAACATGAGAGAATAAGATTGAGAGAATAATAAAATGTCTTCTTTCAATACCAAGGCTCGTTTTTTAAAGAGAACAACGTTCAATTTGGAGTGGTGATGTCGTACACAAAAAGGAAGAGATGGACCGAGAGCCCCTCTAGTCTTTTTTACTTTAATCAATTAGCCCTTATGGAATAAATATTCAACGGCTTGGTAACTCTCATATTCAATGTTTGTTTAATTACTAGTGGAAATTTAGGGGTGAAGTTTCCCTGGGTGCAGCTTTAAGTTTAACGTATGACATGACGTGACATGTGTCCCCTAATTAACCATTACAAATAGCAATGACAGATTTGGCTATGAGTTTTTTTTTTTTTTTTAATAAAAGAAAAAAGTGATTTAATTGTAAAAGCACTCAACTATAAGTCATTTTTCTTATATTTTTCTCAAATATGCCTCGAATGAAGTTTTTTAGGTGTCTTGTCGTATACTTTCAGTATATAATACCATATGTCAATAAAATGGGAAAAAAAAATACATATTGATGTATCAACAAGGTGTAAAGATTAAAAAGAAAAAATGAAAAAGAAAAGAAAACAAACATTAGGAAAATAAAATGCGTTTGAACCTAATAAAATCTCGATAAGATTTGGAAAGAAAGTGGTCGATAGCCGAGAATCCTTGGACTAGCTAAACCATGCTTGTTTTCGTTTTCTTCTTAAATTAGATATAAAAGCACCTCATATTGTCTCACGAGTGGAATTGAACATAACCACACGCTTAAATCTATTCTTATTTCTCATGGATGATGCCAAATTCATGTTGCCACAATTAGGTAATAAATTAGAGGTGGGCAAATGGGTGAGGGCTTATGAGCAAACCCATTTAACCTACTTCAAAAACAGGTTAAAGCTAATATTTTTCAGTCTATTTAAAAGTGAACCAATTTTATTCAGTACGATTAACCCATGTCCAAAGTGAGCTAGCCCAAATGGGTTGGCTCACTAACCCACTTATATATATAAACAAAAAGTGAAAAAAAAACAATTAATCTAGTGTCGTTCTTGTGTCTTTTATATTTGAACTTAAACTTATGTATTAATTATAACAGAGAATAATAAATTGATATATCTAAATCATAATATTTTTTAAGTATATCTTTATTACATCAAATACAATAAGATATCTAATAAAATTATTTTAAAATATTTTTTAAAAATGTATAAATAATTATAATAATAATGAAATTAATTATTTATATATGTGAAAACCCATAAAATTTAATTTTTTATTATATACATTTTATTCAATTAATATAAATGAGTTAAATGCATCAATTGAACCCATTTAATCCATAAAAATATACAAGTTGGTTAAATGAATCAAGAAGAGAGTCAATTCGTATAATCTACAGGTCAAAGTGGTTTGAGTTAGGGTCAATATCCTATTTTTAAAATGGATCAAATTTTTTAGCTCTTTTAACTTGTGGCTAAAATGAATCGAAATAGATTAGCTTGCTCAACCCGATTGCTCACTTGGAGGAAAAATCATAGTAATGCTTCGGATGAGCACCGGTTTCGACGGCTACTAAAAGACAACATCTAAAGGAAAAGAAACATAGGACTTCTTAAATCTTTTGACTTTTCGGTAGCTTTCCAGCCGGCAGCTTTGAAATTTCTGATTTTTGCAGCGGCTTAAACCTAGCTTCCATGACTAAGCGAAAGGGAACGCTAACTCCCTATGATTGTGGTAATATGGATGTGGTTGCGTTAGTTACTTTGCAATAGCTTAAAGAGTTCACGAATTCATAAGTTTTATTTATTTGCTTTGAAACGGATATAAAAACCATTTAGGGTTAGACTGTTTGAGTTTAGGAATATGGAAAAATGTGATGAAAACTGGTCCGTGATATTTATGTAATTTCAGCAGTTTTGAATTTTTAGACAAATTTAATCATTAAAGTGTTGAGCCTGGATTTTTTCATTTTTTAGTTTAATTTTTTTTAATCCGATTCATATTGAATTCTATCGACTAAGAATTAAAGAAAACTTCTAAAATTTAAAAATAAATTTGGAGTTGCCACCCAACTAAAGTTTCGAAAAAAATAAATTAGGACTAATGGGAAAGTTAGTCTTAATTTTGCTACTGATTTGCAATAAAATTATTTTTCAAAATGAACGAGCGATACGAAGTTCGAGGGCTATCCTATTAAAACCATTTGGTTATCACCTTAATTCTTAATTTTAAATTTTTTTTTTATGCTTGAAATAAATTTGCTAATGTTAAAATATTACAAACTATAGTATTTACAAAATATTATTATTATTAAAAAATTAGTATTTACATTAATATTTGCAAATAAATAAAATGACAATGATATTTAAGAAAAAATAAGAAAATATATTTTTTCAGTTTTTATGTCACCTCGAAAGTGCCTACGTACCAACTAATCGGGATCAGATAACACATAGTTCTTTTTTAGAAAAATTTAGTGTGTTGGTTTCTTTTAGATTTATAAATTCTTTTCATTTTAAGTTCTTCAAATTTTGAAATTGAAAAAAAAAAAGAAATCAAAATTTAAGCATAAGCCTATAAGCCATCAAATTTATTTATATTTATTATCACTTAAAAAAATTTTCCAAGTGAAAAAACACTTTATTTTATACAAATGTATATATAGGATGGCTCATGCATGCCTCATATTTCTACTTTTATTATATATTTTTTTTGTTTTAACCTTTACTAACTATAATAATAATAATAAACAACTTACTTGGGCAGGTCCAACTAGAATGGTCGGTTCAGGTCGGACTAGGCATCGGGTCGAATCCTGAGGGCAATTGGCAGGTGGTCAACAGCATTTGAAATTGCCGTTCTAGGGGTTTTAAGCGGCCAAAGACTTGTTGGAATGACCAAACGAGAGGTAGCGAATGCTCCTGTGGCAATTACTTGGCTCAAAAAACACCCTAGTTAGTGGCTCCAAGCTTCAACGAGTGGCAGTCAATGGTAGTTTTGAGTCGAAGTGGTCGCCAGTCTTCTAAGGTCAAATTGAAACTCTCAATAGGTAGATTGAACTCACTTGAAACTTCCTATAACACCCAAATTGCTCGAGAATTTCTTAAACATGTCAAATTCAAAAATTTTGAAAATGACGAAATAAAAACCTAGATCTTAGATCCGATTAGAGTGTGTTTTCTATGTTTTCTTGTTGATTTCTCTTGCTTGAATGAAGAAATTGACCTCTATTTATACTAGTTAGAGATCGAATTGGTAGGAAATTGGTCAATTTCAAGGATGAAGCACGAGCGATGTTGTGTTTTTCGAGCTTAATTAAACACATTTTGCATCTTTCAAGTGTAATTAACTTTGAAAATGTACAGAATGTGTTGAAATGAGTTTGACCCTGTGATCTTGGAAGCTTAAATTGTTGAAATGATTTGAATTTGGACTTTGCTTTGAGCACAAAATGTAAACCCGGTTTTCTTAATAACCCAGTAAACTCCGTAAATCGGAAATCAAAACCCTAAATAGGATTAGTACAAGCAACCTAGGAACCCTAATTCCAGCTTTTCTTCGATTTTTATATAAAAGAACCTCTATAAGCTAAATTAATGTGGATTATCGTTTTATAGCATATTTCAAACCATAAAAAGTTTTGATTTTGAAAATTTTTCTATTTCGGGTTTTCCCGAGCTCCATTACGGAAAAACGAGCCCCGGAACTAGAAACTCAGAAAAATATTCCGGAATACTCGTTAGAACCAGAATTTTATAAGGATTTTAAAAATATATTTTTTTTTAATTTTTCAGGCTATAAAAATTACAGTTATATCCTTTTTTCCGTATTTTCGTTACTATTGGTAAAGTAGATGTCTTATCTACTATTTATTACTATTCATAAGTACAACCTACTACACACATACCCATATCCTATTCTTACAACCTTTCAATCACTCAATTCATTTTCTTTTCCACGAAATTTTGTCTCTTAACAAATTATTACAATTAATACAATTTATTACACAAATTCAAATTTCAAATGAAATCAAATATATCTCCCTCTCACTCCCTTCATTGGCCGACGCATATCCCCATGTTTTTCCCCCCAATTTGTTTCATTTTAACTCCTTTTATTATACAAACAAACCCTAAATCCACCTAATATAAATACTCCTTTACTTTTCTCTCTCTTCACCTTTCATTCCATTTGTTCCAAAAACTCTCAAACCCTCTCTTTTTCCCTTTCCTTTCTCTTCTTCTTTGCTTTGTTCTTCTTAAGAACAAGCTACCACCATTTTCTTTCCTTGCTCATACACACTTTTCTTGCAAATATTTGAGGTAATCATTCTCTTTTAACTTCCATAGGATGTTCTAGGATGATATTATGGGTGTTTCATGCATCAAAGGATATTCCACAAGCTTAAAAAGCTATGGATGATGATGCTAAAAATTGAAACACTCCTCTTGTTGATGATCTCTTTTTGTTATTAGTATATTTGTTATCTTGAAAGCTTGTTTATACTCTTATTTTTGTGATAACTTATAGATCTAGAGTTTTACAAAGCTTTAGTTATGTTTATGTGTAGATCTAGAAGTTTAAGGCCTACTACCAAGTTTTTCTTATGTGTTCATGGTTGTATTTTGAGTAGATCTTAGATTTGAGTTTGAATGAAAAAGTAAATTCGTAACTTGTCAAGGCACCATTTTAAAAACCCCCTTTCAAGTCTTAAAATGGAAGTTTTTGTTGAGAAAATGAAGGTTTGATGGATGTATATCATCAAGACTTCATCTTACAAGAATCAAAGTTGATTTTCAAAGTTTATTTTCAAAAACAAAAATTGTATTTTCGGATCAAGACAAAGATCTAAAATAAAAACATGTTTTCCAACTCAAAAATGAGGATTTTATTCAAGAAATGAAGGGCTCTTAAGATATAATGTGTAATGGGTTGTTTTTCATGAGTTTTGATGAATTTTCTCAAGAGATATGTTCAAAATAAATTTATGAAAATTCGGATCTAGACCAAGACCCATTTTTGGAACCCATCATTCAACTTTAAAATGAAGATTTAGACAAGAATATAAAGGGCTCTTGGTATAGATATCTTCAGGAATGAATTTTCATAAGTTTAAATGAGTTTTCCTAAAAAGTATTTCTAAAATCAAGTGCTTTGTAAAAGACAAAATTTAGGTCTTGTTTTCATTATAAGCTTCAAAGAGGAAATTCGTATCTAAGGGAAGACCAATTTTGAAAACCTTCTTTTAGGTCTCAAAACAAGTATTTTAAATGGAAAATGGAATGCCTTGATGATAAATAATATAGGAAAATTATTTTCATTGAACTAAGTAAGTTTTAGTAAAGGAATTACTCAAAACAAGACAATGAGTTTCAACTTATAAATTTCGGTTTTATGAAAATGGATTTTTAGAAGCTTCATTTGAACTTTATGTTTGGGATTAAATAAGTGTGTAATCTCTTGATTTTGTTTTAAAGGTCTCCTTGCAAGTTAGGACTAAAATAAGTTAATCTAAGTAGTTAAATAGAGTAGATATGGCAATTTTTCACAAAGGCTCAAATCTTGGATTTTCGCAACCCTACTGTACAGTAAGTTTCCGACCCTTACATGACCTTAAAAGTTTGAATTAACTTTGGAAATAGATAGCTCTTTTGAAGTAGATAGAAATCGGTATATTATAAGCTTAATTCCGAGTTAAAATGAGTTAGATATGACCTTTTTAAGTTAAGAATTCAACCTAGGCGAAAATTGACGAACTTAGTAAATAAAATTGTTAAGTTTAATGGAACTTCATAAGAGATACTCATTGAGGGTATTCTTTCTACTTAGGTGAATTGGAGGACGGGTTACCACTCCCCGAGGACTATTACGACTAGTGGATTTCACTACATGGACAAGTGAGTTCATTTCTCAATTAATTATGCTCTTGGGTGTGCTTGTAGTAGTAGTGGCATTAGACTTAGGAAAAAATAAAATTGTGATTGAATGGTGATCTAAACTTGTATGAATGAACGATAAGTATATCGAGGCAAGCTTTGTTGCAATAACCTTGTATGAGCTAGTATAGATTTGGAGTGTCTGAAATATATGATCACTTTTAAATTATCTAATTAATATGCCATGATTATATGAATAAATTGTACATGCATATCATGTAGTGAGTCACATATCATTGTCGAGTATGCCTTTGGTGGGACAAAGGTGTATTTGGGAGGCAGCGGGTCTTTAATAAGGGGACTAGGGTTGCATGACTTATGGACCACCCCATAATGAAAACTATGGTTGCATGACTTATGGACCAACATTAAAATTGTGGTTGCATGTCTTATGGACCACCCCACTTAAGATTGGGACTATGGTTGCATGTCTTATGGACCAACATTGGAACTGTAGTTGCATGACTTATGAACTACCCCAAACCCCGAGTGGAGGGAGTAAATCCATTCACATATGATTACCGGAAAGGCATATGCTTGCTTGCTCATTTGCTTGTGCATTCATATGGTTGCTTAATTATAACTTGCTTGTATAGATATTTTAGCTTGATCGAGTATGTTACTTACAGAATGAATCTCACTAAGCAATTAGCTTATACACCGATAGTTTTTGTTGCAGTGTCCCTATTTTTTGTTGTTCCGAGAGGACGCTTTGTGCAGGTTTATCACATGGAATTAAAGAGCTTTTGAGGAAGTCGAGACCTAGTATAGGCGTGGACTTCTAGGAAAATCTCTTTAATGCAGATTCAGATATATGTAATTGGAGCTAAACGGTGTAGACTCCCATTATTTTGGCGGGGGTATGCCCCCTTGGTTTTTGTAAAATTTAACTATTTATCTGTTGTGATTTCTATTCTTAATGCTATGAATGCTTTCTTAAGACTACTCGATTCAAAGTGTGATCCTAAAAGTTGTGAAAGTACACCTTACACCCGATATGTAAACTTATGGGATGACTAAGGTTGTCATTCTTAAGTTTAAATATCGAGTATGGTGGACTGTCGCGTTTAGGGTACTCTTTGGGGCGTGACACAAAAAACAAGTGTTTTCGCAATCCTTGGATCGAAATTCAAGTATTAAAACAAGATCTTTAAGAGAATTCTTGGGTTGAAATCATAGTATCATGTGTCCTCTTTAAATTCCCTTCATTAATTTGGTGAAGATCAAAGCAAAAATTGGCCAAAAATGAGCTTGAACTGGACTAGTTTGAACGTAGAAATGGACTGTCGCCCTAACACGAGCGTCCCACGCGCACTGACGTGGTGGCACACGTGCTACACGCAACTGTTTAAAAAAAAAATGTTTCCTCCTCTGTGTGGATTTAACCCGTGGTCTCCTCTATGTGTGTGTGCTTGCTCATCCAACAGGCCATTGGCCTATGTCTCGGTTTTATTTTGCAATGATATAATATATAAGGTTCACAAAATAGGCCCAATTAATTTATAATTGGGTCTAAAACAACTTATAATTAAAATTAATATTATATTAAGCTAAAAAAATTTATTATTGTGTGTATATATATATTTATTATTTTATTTTATTTTTTTAGTCTTAATACAATGTTAATTTTACCATAAATTAAAACACTAATTGATCAAAAATGAGGTGTCTATAGCTTCCTCTTTTTGTGGTTATGTTTGGTAAAACTTTACTAGAAAGATAAAAATGAGAGACCCCATTTTTGAAAGTTTCATGGTGAACCTAGAGGTGGACAAATAGCATTTGCAAAGGATCCATTGGGGATTATGATCAAACCATAAATGCTCCTTGATCATGTTCCAATAATTTAGGATGGGCCCCCTTTGAACTGACCTCTACTCACGTATAAACATGCTCCTTGAGCTGGCATTTGGCTTAGATGCGGTATAGGTGTGCTCCTTGAGATGACTTTTGGCCTGGAGAGGCACTCCTTGAGCTAGCAATTGGCTTAGATGCGGTACAAGTGCGCTCCTTAAGTTGGCACTTGACCTAGAGAGGCACTTTTTGAGCTGGCCCATGTTTTGTCTCAAATGTGCTCATTGAGCTGGCATTTAGCTTTGAAATGATCTAGGTTCAAAGTCTATTTAAATTCCATGTGTTTATTTATTCATCTTAAGTATTGAATTGAATGAACATGATGATTATGATGGTTGTGTTGCTAGTAGTCTAAAATGTATTATTTTGTATATATATATTGAAATTAATACCTTTGTTTTATATGTATTAATGTGTGTGTGTAGTAAAATTATTAATTATGTCTTTTATACATTAAGGTGTTAGTTAAGTTAGATTTATAAAATCAACTTTGGTTTTCACAAGATTAGTGATAGAATTTTATTTCCTTAGTTAAGTTAGCATTTATGCCCTAAATGAAGCCCAAATGAGACTCAAATTCACCCAAATTGCAAATTAAAGTTGCATATGCCTTAGAGGGTAAATTTGGAATATGTTTAATGCATAATTATGCTTAATTGAACTACTTTTTGGGGCAGCTTTCTTTTATTCCGAATTTTCTTTTCTTTCTTACTTTTCTCTTCCTCTTCCATTGCCATTTCCAAGTCCAAACTAAGAGCTATAGCAAGCTTTGAAAATCAAAGTTCTTTACAAGGCAAGGCAATTACATGTGAGTTGATTCCATTATGATTGTTGTTTTGTTTTCCTTTCTTGTGGTGGTTGTATGAGTTCTTGAATGAAATGAGTTTAGTGTTATTTAAATTGGTTGTTCATGCATTGAGATAAGCTAGGAATGTGTTTTATTAGTGTGTGAGTTTGTTTATGCATTGTTGTAGTGATATGAAGTGCTTGAAAGAAACAAAGATAGTTTGGGTAGTTAAAGTGGAGGATGGTGGAAGTAGGAATTGGAAGTGTTTAAATGTGTTGATTTCTTGTTTTGAGTTGCTAAGCTTGAGTAGTGTAGATTGGAGTGTGTATATGAAGTTGAAAATGTAGTTGAGGAAGGTTTTAAAGTGTAATAGGATAGAATTTTCGAAATGGAAAAACAGGGGATTTGTGTGTTCTGTTGTTTAGGCCTGTTTTTAAACGTACGCCGGCATCTGGGGATCCTACGCCACCGGCCTACAGGCGGTGTTGGAAGCCCACAGAATCAGATTTCATAAGGCCGACCGAACGCCGCCGGCTTTCACTAGAAAAGTCAGCCGGCGTTCATTCATTCATATTGTACGCTGGCCGCTGGGAATCAAAGCCGCCGGCGTATGTGTTAAAGCTGCCCACATATCTGGGTAAGCGGACGGCTTGCACCTCTCTGGACGTTTTGAAAAATTTTAGGTTTTGCATTCTACACCGGCTCAAAGCCGCTGGCGTAGGATGAAAGGCAGCCGGCGTACCCTTGAGCGCTGCTAGCGTTGGCAGTGTTGTTTTTCATAGTATTGAACACCGGCTCAAAGCTGCCGACGTTGAGTACCGGCGTATCCCTTGGGCTTTTGAATTTTAAAAACTTTTTCTAAAATTTTCCGAAGTTTGTTATTTAATCAAATAAGTATTTATTAAGCAATTTAGGATATAATAGGACCTTTAAATGCTTTATTATGACCTTGTATTAAACTATTCGAATTTCTTTGATTAATTGTGATATATAGATATAATATGTGTATAATTGTGAGAGTGAAATCTATATTTATTGATTTATTGATTATTGTGATATTCCTATTTTAGTTAAGGATTTTTTGGTTAGTTCTTCACCGAGAGATCCTAGTTATATACTAACGAGTTCAGGTACGCAATAACTTGTCTGATGATTGCTAGGAATAGGCATTCCTAATCTGATCTAAATTGATTTGACTTAATATTTGAATGAATTGGATGTCTATTACGCTATTTAATCTGGTCCGAGGAGCAGCAAACCTGTCATGATGCAATGACATGTTAGTTAGGCGCTTAACCAAGTCATGATGCAATGACTTTACCATGATGCAATGGTACGCTATGATGCAATAGCGATTCTTTTGGTTAAGTGGGTAGCTGATAGGGGGAATAGTATCTGAGTAACGTTGGCTTAAACTTCGGGGGAAGTACCATGATTTAGTTCAAAGTTTATGGGAACTTGTGAACTAGGCTCATGTTACGGACTGAGTTTAAGTAGAGTCGGGCAACGGCTTTTAAACCCTAAATGAAGCTATTATCTTCATGAAATAGATATAGGAGATATAAGTATTCGGACTGCTTATATCAAACCCCTGAGCAGCTGCTGTTACTCAGGATCCCTGAATTCCCGAAGTGTGACCGGGGTTTGAATACCCTCTTGTTGATTTGTGCAAGAAAACGTAATAAAGATAATCACCTGTCTAATGTTGCATTACATCAATTTGATGAATTGTTTTTGCATTTGTTATTGTGTACTGGGCCTCTGGCTCACTTTTGCTACTTTGCAGGTATTGGAGACGAGTTTTATGATGATTTGGGCTATGGGTCCGATTTCGAGATATTTCTGGATGAGTGGGACGAATAGGATCCGTTCACCTTGGACTTTTGGGAAGAATTTTTGCTAAGTAAAAAGTTATGTATAGAAGGCTTGTTAGTTAAGCCTATTTGTTGTAAAGACCTTAAGATCCTCTAGGGTCCTTTTGTTTAAGCAAACATGTAATTTTTTTTTGTAGTGTCTTGTATTGACACTAAACAGTGATTATATGATGTAAATGTATGTATAGATTGCTTTTGTTATCAATCTTGTTTTGTTTAAAAGTTCTTTATAAAGTTATAGTGGTTTTGATCAAACAATTTTCATAAACTGTTAGTTTTAGGACAATCTTACATATAATGTGAAAACGTTATATGTGGTTGGGGACTCGGTACTCTAAGTCTTGGGATTTAGAGGAACGGGTCTTTACAAGCTTAGAAGCGGTATAGTTGTGTTTTCTAGCCAAGGGTTTTTCGCACAATCGGTTTATAGATTGTGAGATCTAAACAATTTATCTGAATCTGATTTTTATTTTGGATATTCGTATATCTCCTTTTTTTTATTATTATCTTGTTTGATTGACGCAAACTAAGGCACATTTGCTTGATTAGCAAGATAATTTTTTCAATTAGAATATCATATTCATAATCGTTCGATTATTCTAATGTTTGTGGTACAATAGCATGATTAATTTATGAGATAAACTATTGATTGTGTTATGGAGATATATAATCTGATTTAAACGAATCATCTTATGATTTGTTGATCTAAATTGGTGGTCTCTCTTGTTCTTAAAGCTATTGATAGATTAAACCCTAAGAGGTTATTTAGGGTTGTTTAATTGATAAGGAAAATAATCAAAGATCTTATCTTGATTATCGAAAAATAAGGAGAGGTAGGTTGTTAGAGCTTATTGATAGCCATAACCAGTTTATTCAAGATAAAGAATAGAAATTCTTAAATCAATGATCAATCCTTTAAACAGAGCTGTGATATACCTTTGGTTAGGGACTTCTTTCAAATTGAATTAAATCTTTTAATTTGTTTGTTAGCTTAGATATAATTAGTTTTCTTTTGAATTTCACAAAAAAAAACCCTCTTTCTTCTCTTCTTCACTTGATTTTTGAATAGAAATAGATTTCACTAATCTTTGTGGATCGACCCTTCTCACTACTATATACAAATTGTATAAATTTTGAGAGTAGGATTATAGTTGTTGGATTCGATACCCACCAAAAATCAATAATAATTTAGCACAATTCGTTCAATTAAAAGTGACTAAAATATGCTTTTATCAACTCCCCACACTTGAACTTTTGTTTGTCCTCAAGCAAAATAAATAAGAACAAAAGAGAAATCTATGATAAAGAGTACAACATTTTTAACTTTCCCATTTTCAAGCATCTTTTCTTTTATAAGTCATGTCTTGTAATTCTGGTGCCTACCGCTTTAACCAAACTGGGTATATATAATTAGATTACTATTATTAAAATTTAGTAGCTAATCTAGACAAAACAAACTTTAATTCTAGTGTTTAGCAAAAGAACCTTTATCTAAAAGTAAATACTCAATCCAATAAGGAAAAACACCCATTTAAACTTCACTAGACATTAGCAGGCATATAATCCTTGCTACACATAGTGAAAGCATATGGTATCTACTAGGAATGCAATCGGGACGAGTATACTAAAACCCGAACCCGATAGGATTCCCAAAACCTATCCCAAACCCTATAGGATTTTTGTCCATGAACCCAAAACCCACTAGACAAACCCTATAGGGTACCCGAACCCGAAACCCAATATAAAATTAGAATCATTATGCAATAAAATATTTAAAAACGATGTTTTTTTGTCATCTTTTTCTATTTCCGATCCGTTCCTACTTTACAGGCCAAGAAAAAAAAAAACTCTTATCATTACTTATGCAATCCTCTTTATAAAATCTCAACCATTTTCATGGAAAGAAAATCATTGAATGAAATAATGCGGCAAAGGGAGTGAGAGGCTTGAATTTTAGGAGAGTGAGCAAAGAACAAGACTAAAAGTGGAGACCATAGAGTATTAGTCTACTATCCTAGGGTTTTTTATTTTTTCTAAATGATTTAATAAAAATAATTACCTTTACAATTAATGAAGCACAACTAGTTAATTTCAGAGATGAAGGCTAAACATAATATACATTTATATATTTAAACGAGTTCAGGTTTCCCAACGGGTTTTATGCTCCTCCTAAAACCCTATAGGGTTTTATTATTGATCCCAAAACCCATCCCAAAGCCTATAGGGTATTTATCGGGTTGGGTGGGTCAGGTACCCTATAAAAACCCGCCCATTTACATCCTTAGTATCTACTCTTTCTCTGGATTTTCTTCCTCTTTATTATAAGTCTTATTTCATTTGGTGCTTCAGCATTCATATTCTTTTGATTCATACATGCAATTTTTTTGTTTCATTTTTCAAAGTTCATGGATTGAACTTTTGTCTTTTCTCCCTTCTTGTTATAGTGAGTTCATTGAGTCGGCACATCCCAGATTCATCATCTAAGTGACCAGGTTTTAAAGGAACCCCTAAGGACTCTTCGTCACTCTAACATACAAGTTTGGATATTGTTAACTCAAGTACCAGAGTCATTGGAGTAAAGGCTATACTTGTTTTTTTTCTTTTCTTTTGAATGCTACAACAAAATTAAGACTTTTTTTTAATAAAGGATCATTAAGTAAAGAGTTTCTTCTACTTTTTTCATAAGGTATTGAAATGTTCTCAAAACAACTCAACAGAGTATATACAAGCTAAATTTTTTCCGAAAAGTAGACCTATTTATTTTTCACTTTATGACTCAACTTACTCTCAAAATACAATTCTAAAGCTAAATACAATAATACAAGTAAATTTGTTCCTTAAAGATTTCACTACTTAATTTCAACTAAGTATTTTAATTACAACAACAGTTGAGTAAGGCACCTAGCAAGTCAATTTCACATTTTTGCTCCTTAAAGATGCTATCAACAATATTTATCACAATCTCTAGATTTCATTTCCAATTTTCAAAAAAAATTGGCATAAATTGTTTAGGATAAATAATTTAGGCCAAATAAGTTCAAAGTATAAGCCAACAATTCAAGTTCATATGTCATAAATATTCAATCAATTCAAAAAAAAATTCAGACATTAGCGATTCATATACTCCACTCTATTCATTATATCTTATTATCCCTTCTCCCACACTTAAATTGAATAGTATCCTCACTATTCCTAATTTAGCTCAAAACAAGAAAGAAATAAGGATAAACGAGAAAATGAATGATGGTACTTCCCCGATATCAATGTTCAGCATCAGAATTTGAATTTCAACCATGATATCTTTTAGAGGGTTATTTGTTTTAGCTTAGCCCCATGTTCAGATAATGCAACTACTCAGCAAATACTTGATGTGATCTTTCGCCTCTTTTTCTTTGGCTAGAGATTTTTAGGTGGTATTCCTAGGTAAATAGTTCATGTTAATTACAAGGAATACTTAAATCAATGGTAATTCACACAACCAATTGCAAATGTGTTCTTACCTAATGTCTATATCTATCAATGAGTAGAATAGAACATTTTAAAACTAGGCATTTAACAAGTTAAAATTCCAACATAATTCCATTTCAAACAAGATCCACATCAACTAGGTTGTATGCATTACATCTTTATGTCTAAAACATGATATAACATGAAATTGTAGGACCAAAGCCATAAGCATGTGATTTATCCAGAACAGATCATGCCATTAGGCTTATACTTGCAAATCAGTTTTAACAATATTTCACCATTCATGCAAATTCAAGTAAAATCCTAATTTCTAGCAAAATATGGATTTTTGATGAAATCAGGCACAATCTAATTGTAAATCCACATATATGCAAGTATAAGAATAACCCAACTCCATAAATCAGTAGATCAATATTATCAATTAACCTCAGAATATCAATCTTCTTAAGACAAAATTTATAGCCAAGAACAAGAAAACTTGAGAGAGAACACTTACTTGCAACAGTTGATTAAGATCCTTAGTCCTTGATGGAGTGAGAGTGAATGATTAAGTGAGAGAGTGAGTATGTTTTTGAGAGTATAGGAGAAAGCTAGAGAGAGGAGGAACAGGGTATAGGGAAGAAATGATAGTGAAGGAATGAGAAAAAGAGAGAGAAAAAACAATTTTAATGTGTACGATAGGACAAAGGCCAGCCTATTTCATCTATACACTGTCGGCCTACATAGTCGGCATAGAAATTCAAAATTTTTCCAGGCAAAAAGGCTAGTAGCCTTCAATCTTGTTAAGTCGGCCTTAAATATGCGGAGGCATAGAAATTCAAAATTTTTCCGAGGCAAAAAGGCTAGTAGCCTTCAATCTTGTTAAGTTGGGCTTGAATATGCCGAAGCCTAAATCATAGGACTTATGCCGACTTAAAGCCAGCAGTCTATTTTGTCCAGTAGTTGGCCTTCATTATTCTATCTCTCATTGAGTCATGACAGTGTTTCAGCGCCAAAAACTGATCATGCTTTTTCTATATGTGCTTTTTAATCTCTTTTTAAATTCCTATAAATGAGCATATATTTACAAACTAGTGTATCAGGTGCGTGTACAATAATAAAATTTCGGTGAATACTGAGTCGTGTCCACAGGGAGTGAAGACTAGCTCTCAACTATATTAATCCTTATTATAGATAGGCAAATAAAAAAAGATTATATTTTTGGAATTTTAGATAGAACTAATATACAAAGAATTTTAGATTTCCAACACCTTAAATTGAATTAAGTTAAGAGCCAACAGATCAGAAAGACATCGAATGTATGATATGACCAGAATATACTTGCAAATCCAAATTGCTAATGAGTTTAGTATCTTCAAGTATTTAAGCACCAGGTAAAAACTCATTTTCCCAAAGAAAGTGATTATCTGAATTAACCAATCAATATTCCTTATCCCTAGGAAAGTGATCAATTGACTAATCTGTATAAATTACCAAACCCAAATCTAATTCAAATCCATTTCCCTATGAGAATTATAATCCAAATTAGCTAATCATAGAATCGATTAGAAAGGAATTTCCCAATTGCAATCCTAATCTATCATGCATTCCAAAATCAATTCAAAAACATGATCAATGAATCATCATTAACAACATGAACTTAAGCAACAATTCAATCAACAGGCGAAAAACATCAACTGGACAATTCAAATCAGTAACTCAAAACCCTAAATAAGCACAAAAAGAGCAAGTATTGAACACCATTCATAAAATGAATATAAGAAAAAAACAAAATCACATTGTTAAGAAAATCTTGTTCTTTAATGCAAGTAAAAATGATGTTTCCCACTTAATCCCAGTATAGTATCCTCAATCAATATAAAAATAAAAAGCTTTCTACTAGTCTAACCCCTAATCTATATCTAGGAGCAAAGGAAATAGGCTCTCAATTCATTCTAGGGTTCTTCTCTTTCATCCACAGGATCCACAAAAGAAAAATATATATGAAAAAACACATGCAGGATATAGGATGGCATTTTTCATCTGTACATCGGTAGCTTACATGCTGGCCTTGAATTTTTATTTAATTTCCAAAGCAAGGAGTCCATCAGTGTTGGAGGCAATGTAGGAGTACGCTGACTCAAGGCTAATGGTATAGAATCCAATTTCGTCGGTGTTCTTGTTATTTTAAGGCTAGCGGTATTGTCACGCCCCAACGGGTACCCTAAACGTGACAGCCCACCATACACAATATTAAAACTTAAGAATGACTACTTTAGTCACTCGAAAGCTTCCATATCAGTACAAGGCATACATTCACATAAAAGGGCGACCGGTGGAGTAATGCATTTTAAGATATTGGCAGCGGAACATGCAAAATAACACTTAATATATTTCATTGAAATATAAACTCCTACAACTTCTAAGGGGCATTCTCCTTATAATAACCATAGCAACATAGTCTTAATATGAAGATTAACTAAAACTAGAAGATTTTAAAGGAAATCTAGTCTAAGACTTTAAAACAAAGTTCCTCCAAAAGCTTCCCAAAATAAAGATTCTACCCAGATGATCAAGATGGTCTCAGGTGCAAAATAACGATCCTGCAATATCAAAAATCTATAGGGGCATAAGTAGAACTAGCTTAGTGAGATATTCCTTACGCAAAAGTACTCATAACAGACATTCAACCAAGTTCATTAAACAAGCATATGAAATGCAACAACCATATGATCAAACAGTGCATACGATTATCCGGTTTCGTATGTGTGATGGATTTACCCCTCCATCGGTAGTTAGGGAATGATTTAAACTGGGTCCCAAACAACCTTCTTAAAAGTTTGCGTGCATCTTGGGGTTCCAACGAACCGTATTATTAGTCCCCGGGCTTTCCTTACCCAAAGCAATCAATCTAGCTCGACTACAACTTGAGGTCGTATTCTCCGAACGTCTTAAATCATCAAGATGTAGCTAAGCAGCTTACCTTTCCGGTCCCACGCTGAGGAGTAATAGCAAAATTTCGAAATGATATTCTATGTGATATACATGAGCAATTTATTTATGAGATATTCAATCCGACATTAATTTATTTAAAGCGATCAAGCAATAATTGCACGTATAGCAATACATACATAGAAGCAATTATGATAATCAACAAATCGTGCTCCACTATACTTACTATTCTTTGATCACACATAGCAATTCACATACACAATTCCCATAATAACCCGCATGCATATCAATTTTATCTTTTCCTAACATCTAGTGCTCTATTCTACAAGCACATGTGCGAATACATAAAATGTAAAGGAAACTCACTCATCCGTAGCGATCTTCTATGAGTCGAAGTAATCCTCGAGGAAAAGAAGATCTTGATCCTCGATACCTAAATAAAAGAAATACCCAAAATGAGTATTTCATCCAAGATCTATTCAAATTCTTTAATTCTAACTTATTAAATTCGTCAAAATTAGCATGAATGGGAATTACAACTTAAAATGGTCATAACTTGCTCATTTTAACTCGGAATTTTGTATATTATATACTGATTTCTACCTATTTGAAAATATCTATCCATTTCTAAGGTTATTTTTATCAAAAGAAGTCATTTGGGTCTCAGAATAGTGACGTACATAATTGTTACGAAAATTCAACATTTCAAAACTCAAGTCTTCAAACTTTTCTCTATCCAAAAATTCTTGCACAAAAATATAGTTATTTGTATGGTTAAAAAAATCCTTTGAATATATATATATATATAGAGAGAGAGAGACTCAAATTACATACATGAATTTAGTGGTGTTGTCTCAATAATGATTTTTGTAAAGCAATGTGTGAGATTATGCTAAGACTTGAAAAGAAATTTCTTTTTAGTTTTGTTGGGAAATTTTCCTAAATTATCATAAGTGAGCATCCTCTTCTTTCAACTCCATTTCTTAGTTATTGAGAATAATTAAATTTCAAAAAGTAATTTTAATCTTTTAAGATTCCTACAAGTTTATTTCTAGTGGTTAGAAAATGTAGTTTTCTAAATATTCCTTGGTAGTGACTAAAGTTTTTAAAGTTCACTTGTTCTTAGTTTTTCCTAAATTTTGGTCCATTTTAAAATAATAGGGTTCTTCTAATTTTAGTTCCTAAGTAAGATTTATCTTTAAAAAGATTTATTCTTAGGTGATTTTGGAAAACTTATCTAAACCTTAATATGTTGATGAAAACTTTACATATGAGTTTAAGAAAACTTTTGTTAAACAAAGAATTAAGTTTAAAGAAACTTTCTTATTTCATTGGTTTGAAAAGAGTGTTTTGTGATAACTTTATTTTATGTATTCATTGATAAAATCCCATATAGTATTATTACTAAAACTTGAGTTAAACTTATCTAACTTTAGAAAATATTTGTTAAGATAAAACTTTAATTCTTTATGGAAAAATCATTTCTTATGTGACAAAATTTATTTTTAAAGAGAGTTCTTATTTTTACTTAAGAAAACTCCTTTTTATTATGGTTGAGACAATATCAACATGTTCATGCATGAATGAGATTATGTTGATATGAAAAATATAACAATATCACATAATAAGAAAATATATGTATAATAATAAATAAGAGCACAATAATAAAGTCAAGTATTGGGAACCTTAATTTCATCAAGGTATCATGGGGCTAAGAATAGACTAGTTCCAAAAGGAAAAGAAAAGAAAAAAAATTGTTTTGACTTGATAAGGACAAATCTAATACTAAAAAGACTAGTCTTAATAATAGCATGAAATAAATGAATTGCAAAGCATAAAAATAAATAAATAAAAGTGAGCTTATATGCTCTAAAGAAGTATATATACATAATATACATAATACTATATAGAAGTTAGATTAGAGCAAATAATAATAATAACATAATGGAAAATAGGAACATGAACATATTGTTGCTTCTTTAACTCTCATGAGTCTAAGAAACATACACTAAGCTCATGCTAAGTTGTATGAACATAATGAGTATGTGTAAGAAACTTTACCTAAGGTTATGTGTTTGTTGAAGAGTAAAAGAATGGGTTATAATATTATATAGAAAATGGTTTTATAGAGAGAAGAGAGAACTTGGGAGAGAATTTGAGAGAGAGTGTTTGTGGAGAAATTTTGGTAGAGTTTTAGTAAGAAATGAGTTGTGTGAAAGAACGAAGAAGAAAGGGGGTATTTATAGAGTTTTGAAGTGGAAATTAGATGTAATTAAATAAATTGAAAAAGAAAATAAAATGAGAGTGAAGGAGAGGGATAGTGGACGGCAACATGGGGAATAGGGAGAGAAATTGATTAAATTTGTTGTTTTGTAATAAAAAGAAGTAATATGTAAAGTGTGATGTGATTAAAGTTGTATAGGAAGGTAAATTATGAGGTATAGGTATGGTAGTATGTAAGAATAGAGTGTAAGAAAAAGTAGAGATAGTGAAATAATAATGAATAGAAGAAATAGTGCTATAAATAGTAAACTAGACAATTAAAATTTCTGATAGTAAAGCAAATACGCGTAAACGGCCTATATCTGATATTTTTAGTTACCAAAAATTCTAAAACTGATATTTTTGAAATCTTTATATTTTTACGAGTCTAATGGTGTTTTCGGAATATTTTTACTATCCAGTGCACCAGGGCATGATTTTTGAAAACTGATTTCGTTCAGATCCGAAAAGCACTAGAAAATTGCAAAAATGATATTTTTAAGCTTTCCTATATTACTACGAATCATTTTCCACAATTATCTTAATTTTGTTGTCTACGGTCTAAGAACATGGGATTGCCGGATCTAAATTCACTAAACTAATCATAGAACTATGTACTTTAAGGTTCTGGTTTGACTTCCGGTTCTTAGGGTTTACTTATATTTACCGAAAAATCTAGGGGCTTACAAGTATAGCTTGTTGTTGAAGGTCGGCTGTGTTGATCTTGTAATGGCCTGTGTACATTATACGCTGACGGCCTTTATTCTCCATTTGCCAACCTTGAATGTTACATGTCTTCAATTTTTCACAAAACTCCTCTAAATTGCTTGTATTTGCATTATAAGTCCTTAAAGACATGAAATATCATAATAAGCATACTTAAGTACCATTTCCTTAAGATTTCTATAAAATCAATAATAATTAAGCATGATTCGTATGATAAAAAGTGAGTATCATATGCCTTTATCAAGGGTACGGTGTAATGACTTAGTATTCAATAATGGATTAACAATTTTTATATGAAAACAAATTCCTGTACTTGGTTGTGTCTGAACACTGGTCTTTTGCTAGATAATTTCATTTATCTATGTCACAACCCAAGGGATACCCTAAACGTAGCAGTTCACCGTGCACATTATTAAATCCCAGGAAAAATTTCCTTAGTTACGCGAAGGCTCCATATCATGCACAAGGCATATAACACATCAGAGAGAATGTATCGAAGTTGTGAAATTTACTTGGATAACATTTAACTAACAAGGCAAGAGAAATACTTAACATGAAACATAAACATGGTCGATTACAATTCTTAGGGGCATACCCCCACTAATGTCTACAAGTCTACACAAATACACTTTCTATTAATCTCCAAAATATGAACATAACATATATTGCTCATAAAGAAATTTCAAGAAAGTAAATTCCTTCTATGCTCCTACTTTTTCCACAAAAGCTCAATGATCCACCAATGTTTTTTCTTAATGTCTTGTCCTTGATTTGAGTCTCGCGCATACCTGCTTCAACAAAATCAATGGAGGTATAAGCTTACAACGTGCTTAGTGAGATATTTCCCCATCATTCACACTGACAATCATAGACAAACAAGTCAGTTAGTCAAGCATATACTATGCTTACGCAATAATCACATGAAGAACACATATATGTATAGTTATCTGGAATTTATACATAGAATGGATTTACGCCCTCCATATCAAGGGCTAAGGAATTGTTGATGAAGATCCTCTTGATCTTCCATTACTAATCTTCAGGCACTCGCCCAAAGCGTTCGGTTGGCACGGCTCCAAATCTGGAGTTACATTCCCCAAGCGATGTAGATTCCCTAGAAAGGAGCATGGCCCCGTATCCCAACACGCTAGCGGCCCATCCAACTCTATGTGTAAGAGTAGCAGCCTTCCGAAATGTGACTCGATGGATGTTATGCGTGACCATTTTCTTGTTAATGTCATTCCATATTATGATTCATTAAGGGTGATCAATCAATTTAAACACATATGGCAATTAAGCATACAAATGAATAAACATAGTTAAACAAACATTCTAGCGTTACGATATGCTTAATGTCAACTTAATCAAACAAGCAAGAAACACACTTTACCCTTAATAGTCCCCCATGCATATTCATTTTTATATTTTCTTAATCATGCTAGTGCAACTACTTACATGCACAAACAAAATAACTAATTTAGAAGGAAAAACTCACTCGTTCATATCGCAATCTTCTTAGTTGTGATAATCCTCAGAAAGGAGAGTTTCGTATTCCTCGTTACCTAGAGAAAAGAAATACTCGAAATGAGTATTTTATAGAAGTTTTACTTAAACTTCCTAATTCTATCTTGTTATTTTCATCAAAATTCAGATGAAGGGAAATTTCAACTTAAAATAGCCATAACTTGTTCATTTCAACTCAGAATTTCACATATTAGATATTGTATTCTACCTACTTGAAACGATCTATCTATTTCTAAGTTATTTTTGACATTTAAAGCCATTTGGGTTTCAAAATGGGTCGATATAGATTTGACCCGAAGGTTCCAACCCTTAAATTGCAATTTTTCCTAAGTTTTTCTTCACTTTGACACTTTATAGCAAATATATAAATATTTATACTTTTGAAAATCATTTAATATTAACAATAACGCATATTATGCATGATCTTAGTCATATTGTCTTGAAAATAAAATTTCTAAATAATATTTATGAAAAATAGAGTTTTGTGAAATGTCATTTTTCAACTTGTGATTAAATTTGCCATTTTGCAATCATGTGGCTTAACAACAAAAATCATAGTTCAATACATATATTTAGGAATCTCAAAGGTTTTATATTTGTTCCAAGATTCTTATTTAACAATTTATTTTATAAAACATGGTTTTACTTATTTGTGACCTAAAGTTCTAAGTGTATTTCCTTTTAAAAATTTCCTAAGTCTGATTCTTAAACAAAATTTTAATTCTTAAATTTTGTAAATAAGAAACTTAATTAAAGAAAAACATGGTTTTATATTAATTTAAAATTCATGAATATTTTATTTTCATATTAAACTTCTTTTTAATCATTATAAGTTTTATTACCTCTAAAATGTTTTAAGTTTTAGCATGAGGAAAATTAAATGTGTAAGGACCCGGATTCACTACTAATTAAAACAGGTGCAAATCCAATTCCTCAGCCACATATAGGATTACATGTAAAGCTATTTGTAAAGAGAAAGTTTGTAGAATTGTTTGCCCAAACCTGTAGTAAAACCATTCCAATAGCATTTCGCTAAGGAAACCATAATATATATTACATTACAAAACCTTATTTTCCTTTTAAACATAGGTCTTAAGGCTATAATACATATATTTACATACTTAATATTACAAAACATTGGTTTGAGATCAAACCTATATCAAAATACATGTATGATTATCAAAATATCTACCCATATATTACATTGTTCCAAAACATATTTCTTCTAATCTATTACAATAGATTTCCTTATAAGTTCGGGGTTCCTAGTCAAAAAAGTCTTCAAAATCAGTTCCATAACCCATTTGAGTATAAAACTCATCATCATCATCAACACCTAAAAGAGAAGATCATGAGCTAAAGGCCCAATACACAAGCAACAAAAGCAAATATGTAGTGACAAGTATTCTTAGACTAAATGCAATGCATCAACTATCCATTTATTATCTATTAGTTAAGTTTATAAATCAACAAAGGAGTATTCAAATTCTGGATAAGCCATGGGGTATCTAGGGGTCCTAAGTAATGACATAACGCTCAAGGGATTGATATAGACAGCCCAAATATTTATATCTCCTAAATGATATAACCGATAAAGAGAAAAGTAATTTCATCTAAGGTTAATAGTCATTACTCAACTTTACTTAACTTAATCCATAATATCACTTAGTTCAACCAGTCCTATAAATATGAACTAAATCATATTATTTCCTTTTAAGAATAAGAAAATGTTACACTGTTACTATTCTTCCTATCAATTACCTACCGAGCCACTTATAAAAGTCATGACACCATGACAAGGGTGTCCTAAGTGCCTAAACTATCATGTCTGCTCGGACATGGTTGCCGCTCCCTGGATCAAATTCAACGGCATAAAACACAATCAATACAGACATTTATTAACCCATTTCAATTAAGATTAATTTATACATGTCTATCCTAAGCAAACAATAACCAAGTTACTGTGTACTGACTTGTTACACAAAGGATCGGTAGATGCACTCAACTGACAAGGATAATCTGTAAGAAAATAATTCAATTCATATAAAATTGAATATCATTCATAAACAATTCTTAAGTTTGCTATACAATGTAAAACATAACTAAAACCCATATTAAATCACAATTTGACATTCATTCATACACGCACATAACACATATGTATATACATAACATTCCTTTATTTAATTTTTTTTTCAAATAATAATTTAATTTAATTTTTTTTTATAAAAAATAGGTCAAAACCCATAGTGTACGACCATACGAGGGTGGTACAAACTTACACGAGTACAAGTATGCCCGCTAGAGGAAAAGAAAAAGAAAATTTTCATCAGAGGCCAGTAAAGGCTAGTACACGTGTGTAAGGGCCAATACATGCCAGATCATGTTAAAAAAAAAAATTGACCAGAGGCTAGTAAGGTCCTCTATACCCCTGTACAAAATGAAAAATCACCACCAGGCTTGTAAGGGGCTTTGTACCCGTACAAATGGAAAACATCACTTTTAGAGGCTTGTAAGGCCCTGTGCACACTCGTACAACGCAACTTACTAGGGGTGTCGAAATCGCCTGTTTTCCAAACATCATTTTGTCATCTTTTTACACATTTTAAATCAATCCAAACACCATATAAACATCATACAACTCATTACATGCAATTAACAACTCTAATTGCATATAAACTCTACTTCTCAAACATCCTACAACTTCATATCCATCATGAATCATCACCTATCCACACTAACCTATTTTTCCCTCAAATAACTCTAACACTTCCCCATACTCCAACAACACACTTCAAGAACTCATTAAGTCCTTTAAACCAAATTATAGTACTAATGCTATAAACCAAGCACATGGATAGCCTCAAAATCACATTTAAACCATAAATTCCCATTAAAGCAAAGATTCATTCTTGCATGAAAACAAAGAAACAACTAACTACAAAAGCATACAAAGCTTACCTTAACTTGTGGATGATAAGTGGGAGTGAATTCTTGGTGATTTGAGCAAGGAAACTTGATTAAAAAGGTTAGGAAAATAAGCTTGAATTTTTCCACGAAGTTTGGTCTTTTTTTATCTATTTTTAGTCTATTTTTGCTTTGTTATTTGGACAAATAAAATAGTTGATATTTATCCTCATTATGTTGACTTTAGGGGCAGATTTTAAAGTACAGAACAGAGGGCTTTGGGCTTTGTTTTGGCTTGGCTTTCGGCTTTGTTTAGTTAATAATTGGAGCTTGGGTTTGGGCTAAGAAAATCTACTATGTTAAGCTGTGGTTTTGGGTTGAGTTTGATTTTGAAAATTCAAGTTTAACATGAATTAAAACAACAATAAACACTACTATCAATCACACTAACACACTATACTTATTTTTATCACATAAAACTTATCAACCATATTTATATATAATAAAAGTAATTTTAACAATATCAAATATACATAACACATTTATAAACTAATCATGCCATTTATCTATATTACTAATTCATACTAATATATCAATTTTCATTCAAGTCAACACTTAATAAAATTTTATAATTTATTCAAATCAACATATATTTATATATATATATATCTAATTGTGCATGAAAATTAAGTTATTTCAAAATGAATGGCTTTTTCTAAATTTTTATTCTCATAATAACTCTTTCTCTATTAATAGTTCTTCAACATTTTGGTATTTAAGGGGTCGTTTGGAAGAAAACTAAAATTTTGAGTTGTTACAAATGAGTAACTTCTTATTATAACTATTGTTTTAGCATTTTTCTTAATTTCATAAATTTTTACATTCTTAAAAATTGGATTCCTTGGGTTGTCTGTCTATTTTATTTTTTAAATGAGTTTTTAACTAGTGAGTTGATTTTAAACTTAACTTGGAAAATAGTTATTTTTTTTTATTATTCGTCAAAGTGTTGGTATAAACCATCTAAATAAGTTTTTAAGAAAATTTTATATAGCAAAGTGTTATCAAAATTAAAATTTAACAATAATTATAGTTTAATATTTTGCAAAGCATGTAGTTGAACCATTATCCTAAGTCTTAGTGTAGGTTTCTTCTAAGTGTTAAAAAAATTATGTTTCTTGAGAGTTTAGTCCTACTTTTAAGTGAAAAAAAAAAATCCTTTTATTTCTTTGAAAACTCCATCAAGACAGCAGCATTATGATCATGCATGAATATGAACTTGTAGCTATGTAAGAAAAACAACTCATATGAAAAATAAAAGATATAAAGAATTAAATAAGCATATATATGGGAAAAAAAATTTTTTGAAGTCTTAGCTTGTATCACTTAGACATGGACAAGTTTCACAAAATGAAAAGAAAAGCATAAGAAAACCTAAGGAAGAGAAAAAGAAAAAAATTATGGAAGTCTTAGATTTTTATTCAAGTCTTTCCAGGACCTAGAAATGGACAAGTCACATAAAGAAAAGCAAAAAAAGAATTAGATTTGTGTCAAGGTTCCCTACACTTAGATTATGGATAAGCCCTTAAAGAAAAGAAATAAAAAGTTTTGACTTGATGAGGACAAGTCTAAGACTAGAATGACTAGTTTTAATTATTTAGCATGTAAAAAATAAATGTGCAAGTAAATAAAAGCATAAATAAAAGTTAAATTAGTGAGCATTAGGCTCTAAAAATATATGTATATATACTCATACTTAATAATATATAGGAGTTAGGTTAGGAGCAAAAATAAAACAAAAACATAACAATATTTATAAATAACATGGTGTTAAACAAGACATGAACAAGCTGTTATTTTCATGAGTTCTTCCCTAACATAAAGCTAATGGGGTTTTAGAAATCAAAACAACAAAAATGTTCATGTTATATTAACATGAAAGAAAAAAAAAAGGATTTAGATTTTAACCTAAGGTTTATGAGGATGGATGGTGGTGGATGGTAGATGAATGAAAGAAAAATTTGCAAAAATTGTTGGGGAATGAGAATAGAAGGCTCATGGTTTTTGAAGGAGAAGAAGAGAGTTTGAGTAAAAATTTTGCAAGAGTTTTGCTAGGAAAAGAAATTGTGTGTAAAGAATAAAGGATGGATGGGATATTTATAGAGTTTTGGAGTAGAAATTTATGTAAATAAAATTAATCGAAAAAAATGAAATAGATAGAAGAGAGAGGGGGGTGGACGGCACAATAGAGAGAGAAGGGGGAAATTTTATTAAAAAATAATTTTAGTAATAAAAAGTAAGTAAAGTTTAAGAGAAGTTTAGCAAAAATTAATATTAGAAAAGTAAATATAAGAAATAGGTATATAGGTTGTAAGAAGTAGGTAGTCAGAAAAAGTAGAGATAAATGAATAGTAGTAAATAGTACTTGAATAATAAATAAGACAAATAAAATACTGGTAGTAAGAAAAATACCAATAAATTGACTATATATGATATTTTTAGAAACTGAAAAATTCTAAAAGTGATATTTTATGAATCCTTATTTTATTACTAGTCTAAATATGTTATCGGATTATTTTCACCATTTTGCAGGCTAGAACCTTGATTTTAGAAATTGATCTCGTTCGGGTCCGAAACAGATGAATTTTCGTTATTCACGTTTTTTCTATATGTGTTTTTTAAAACTTTTTTTAGTCTCTTACAAATTCCTTTAAATACGCAGATATTAACTGGCCAATGTATCGGGTGCGTGTGCAGTAATAATATATCGGTGAATACCAAATCATGTCCACAAGGAGTGAGGACTAGCTATCAACTATATCAGTTCTAATTATAGCTAGGAAAATCAAATTTCTTTCTCTTTTTGAATTTTCTTATATAAGACTAATCTACAAAAAAATCTTGGATTTCTAACACCTGAAATTGATTAGGTTAAGAGCCAACAGATCTGAATAACAATCTAATGTATGCTGCTAATCAAAAACACACTTGCCAATCCAAATTGACAATGGGTTTAGTATTTTCGTTCAATCAAGCACTAGATAACAACTCCTTTTTCCAAAGTAAGCTATTACCCTAGATTAACCAATCAATATTCTCTATTCCTGGGAAAGTGATTAATTGACAAATCTATTTCAATTACCAAACCCCAATAGAATTCAAACCCATATCCCTATGTGATTTCAAATCCCAATTAGCTAATCACGGAATCTACTAGAAAGGAATTTTCCAATTTCAATCCTAATCTATCATGAATTCCAGATCTAATCCAAAATACATGAACAGTGAAATAGCAACAACAACTTGAATATGAACAAAGATTCAATCAACAGCAGAAATCATCAACTGAATAACCCAAATTAACAACTCAAAACCAGATTAAGATCAACAAAAACAAGTTTCAAACATCATCCAATAATTGAATATAGAAAAAGAACAAAATCACCTTACCAAAATAATCATGCTCTTGAATTCAAACACAAATAATGTCTTCCACTTGAATCTCAACGTGGAATCCTTAATCAAATTACAAAGAAAACTTTTATACTATACAATGCTCTAATCTATGAAGGAGCTATTGAGAAAATGAGAGGAATCCATGCCTAGGGTTTCTTCACATACAAAAGCTATAACAAGAGGAATATATATATATATATATATATAATATATGAACAGTCGCAGCACAAGTACACTGGCATTGTACATTTGGATCTTGCGGGTGTTCGTTTGAAGAATTGATATCCAAGAGCTATTTTTGCATGTTATGCCGGCTCAACACCAGCGGCGTTGATTCTCCCAGTAGTCGGCGTATGTTTTGGAAATGAAGGCATATGAAATTTGTTCCTTACACTGGCTGTGTACAGGTCGGCTTTAATAATTTCAATTTTGTGCACACATTACACCGGCTCAAGGCCGACGGTGTAATGTTCCATTTGTTGATGGATGTTCCAAATATTGAAGGCCGATTGGAATCCTTCATTGAACACTAGTGGCATTGCTTTGATTTTTTCCGGTGTTGAATCTTTGCAATGAAAACTAGCAATGTAGAATCCTTCAGTTGCCGGCCTACTTTGCTTTGTTCCCCAAAATTGTGTAAAACTTCTCCCAATTTGCTTGTATTTATTTTATAAGTCCTTCAATGACTTGAAATAACAATTTAATCATACTTAAGTACCAATTCTATTCGATTTCTATAAAATCTATAATAGATAAACATGATTTGATCATAAAAAAGTTGAGTAAAATATTACTTTATCATTCGTTGAATCTGATCTTTTTAGGTTGTGAGACATTATTCCGAACTATAATCTAAGGTTATCTTATTTTTATTGTTTCAGGGTTTTGAACATAGGATTATCGGATCTAAATCCTCTAGATCCTAATGTTGACTTAAGTTGGCATTTATGGTTCCAGTTTCAATTCCTGTTTTACAGTTTATTCATAAGATTATATAATCTATGGTGTAAAGACCCAACATTTATGATATTGAAATATGACATATCAAGTCCCCAACCAAGTATAATATACAGATATATTACACGTAAGCTTATCCAAAAAAGAAGATGTTTAAGTGAATTGCCTGTTTAACCTGTTTAATATACAAAGCTTTAACTAAAACTACTCATCATTGAGTAGATACTTTAATAAATCAACATATAGATACCAATAACTTGGTATCTCAAAGTTTACAAATCATATATTACATACAATATAGGGAAAAGTAAATACTTTACATTACAAACTTGGGCTTATAAACAAGCCATGTCTATACTATGACATTTTTAAAAACAAAACTTGATTTGGTCTTTCTTTCCAAGAAAAAAAAAAAAAAAACAAGGTCGGTCTGAAGTCTTAGTCATCACACTTATCCAAAAAGTCATCAAAGTCTGTCCCATAGCCCAAGGAATCATAGAACTCATCTTCATCAATATTGAAATAGAAAAAATGAGGCAGAGGCCGAATACACAGTAATACAAACAAATACGATGTGTCATACACTCCTAAACTAATGCAAGGCAAAATAATAAATTATTTCTCTTTATTTAAGTCAACAAAACAATACTGAAGTATTCAAAATTCGAATTCAAGCTTGGGGAATCTAGGGGTTCCTAAATAACCACAGCTGTTCAGGGGGTTGATATAAGCAGCCTGAATACTTATATCTCCGATATATCATCATAAAGAAAAAGTAATTCCATCTAGGTTGTGCAGCCATTACTCAACTTTACTTAACTTAATCAATAATATCACATAGTTCAATCGTGTCCATAAAATGTGAACTAAATCATATCATATCTTTTTAAGAATAAACAAATGTTATATCGATACATACCCCCATCAATTACCCGCCATCCGCCGAGCCACTAATGGAAGTCATTGCATCATGACAAGTGGTCTAAGCGCCTAAACTACCATGTTAACCTCATTAATAGGGTTGTTGCTCTTTAGGCCAGATTCAACAGTGAAAAAAACAATCAATTTCAAACACCTTTTAATTCCTCTTTGATTAGAATTGGTTTAGAAATATCTAATCTTAACAATCAACAATCACATTACTGCATACCTTGATAACTAAGTTCATGGGGTAAAAGTCCAGTATTCGAACTCAGTTGAGTACGAGAATCTGTCAAAGATACCATTTCATATAAAACATGGTTAATTCACAATTATATACTAATTCATATTCACATACACAATATATATCCATCACATTTCAAAAAATTGCATATCAACATCACTATTTCTTGGTTGAATATTAATCATAATTAGTTACTAACCTTCATCAAACTCTAATAACACTCATATTAAAGCACTACTTAATATTTATACTTACAATAGGCTCATTTAGGCTTTTAATTAATCACAAAACTAAGAAACAAATAAGAAAAACATATAAAGCAATAAAATTATCACAAACAATTTTTTTTAAAATTACATGGTACATCGGCTCTACGCCGGCGTGTAGGCAGTTAACGTTGGCGTATAGAGGGAAAGGCCGACAACATAAAAGTACAGACAGATTTCAACAAAGATCAAAAAGTGAAACGGCTTACCATACATGCCGTTTGAGCCTAGGGAAAACTCACAAAAACTCCAGATGATGATACACCTTCCCATACATGATGTATCAAGGAGTGTATGACGCTCCAAAGAGTGAAATACCCTCTCATACATGTTATTTCCAAGGTATATGACCCATATACCTTCCCAAACATGCTATTTGACAGGGTGTTTGAAATTTTTCGAATTTCCCCTATTTCAAAGTCGATTTTTGCACATTTTACTTATATCCTACTTCAACTAAAACACTTCACAAGCATCACACACTATACCATATACTCTTAACAACTCAAAACATGTATAAACTTCACTTCTCCACATCACTCAACATATATTAACTCCTTCATCACTAGCCTTCACCAACTCATGCACTACTCAAAACAACTCTCACACTTCTCATGCTCATTCAATACACTTAAACCATCTTATGCACTTCAAAATCATTATTTCCACTCACTTCACATTCATATAAACATGTTATTACCATCCTAAGATTAATAACAACATTTACCACTTCATTTTCATCACTACACACTCATCAATTCAACATAACCTTAACTTACACTAACTCATTCATTAGCTCAAAACAACTTTAAAGCTTATGATAACTTATTCACTACAACTTCAAGGATCTAAATACTTTTACAATCAACTCAACATGCCAATGTTACATATAACCTACCAAGTGAGTATTTTTGACAGAATTCTATGGAACAAAAGAGATGATAAATCATCACAAAAGACATATAAACTTACCTTAAACTCTTCTTAACTTGTGGATAGATTCTTGTTGGAGTTCTTGGCAAATTTGAGTAAGAGAATTGAGAAGAAAGTGATGGAATGAAATGGAACAAAGGCACCATAGGTTGTGGTCTGTTTTGGATTGTTAACTTTGCTAAATAAAACTAGTAATTATCATTTTTAATGTTGACTTTTGGGGTAGTTGCTAGGGGAAGAAAATGCATGGGCTTAGGGCATTATTTGGCTTGTTTTTGGGCTTGGTTTAAGGCTTAAAATCCGCTATGTTTGGTCTAGGTTGGGTTTGCATGACATGATTTTAATTTTTATCAAACTATCCACAAAATGAAATACGAACACCTAATCATCCTAGCACATTAAATTCTAACATGCATAACTTCACAAAAATTTTTATATTTCAAATAAGCAGAACATATATATGATATACACTACTACTACTAAATTATACCAACACTTCATATTTTATTAACTAATTATTTACCAAAATTTCCATATTTCAAGCAAGGATATCATATATTAATTTACACTAACACATCATATTCTCATCAACTAAACACTCAATAAAACTTCATAACTTAATTAAATCAACTTGCATTTATTAAATTAATTATGTAAGGGAATTAGGCTATTTCATAGGGGTTTATGGTTATACTATATTTTTTGGTTCAAAAAGTTAAGTTTCCTTTATTTTTATGATTTATTTAATATTTTACTGTTCGCGGAATTGTTTAATTGAGTCTAGGGCTTCTAATGTTATATTTTGACTTGGTTTGACTTTTGGTATTAATTTTAAATTTTTTATCCTAAAATTCATCGAAAGTTTTAAGGTTTCATAATTTTATCATTAAATTCTTTTTGGACATACTGTCTTGATTTACGTGTTAGAGATTAGATAAATGAGTTGTTTAGTGTACAGATTTTGGATCAAATGATTTTTAGATTTTCCATTTTGTTTTTTAAGGTTCTCTTTTTCTTAAAGTTATGAAATTCATACTTGATCATGTTTTGAGTTTCTAGAGTTCAATTTTAACTTAAGTTGGTTTTAGGATTTCGGTTTTGGTTTTTAGCTCTAGAATTATTTTCTAAGAGTTTTGAAAAATCTAGGGGTTTATAATCTAAGTACATAATAACTTGTTTGTTGAATGATAAGATAGATATTTTTAAATTGACTATAATCAAAGTTTGGCTTAATAATGATTATATTGGTTGTGCTTGTGTCGTTTAATCCGGTCTAGGAAGCGACAACCCTGCTTGGAGCAGGCATGTTAATTTAGGCAGTTAGGCCACCTTTATCATGATGCAATGGTAACTTATAAGTGGCTCAATGGTAATCGATAGGAGAAATTGTATCGGTGTAACATTTGCTTATTCTTAGGAGGAAATAATATGATTTAGTTCACGTTTATGGAGACAATTAAACTAGGTGATGTTATAAATTAAGTTAAGAAAAGTTGAGTAACGGCTATGAATCCTAGATGAGATTATTTTCTTGTAAAGTTATGTAGGAGATATAGGTATTTGAGCTGCCTACATCAACCCCTTGAGCAATTACTATTTCTTAGGACCTCCAAATTCCCTCAAGATTGTATTTAGAGTTTGAATACTCCAACGTTGATTTGTTTTACCTAAATAAAGATAAGTAATTTTTTTTGCTTCTTGCATTGCATTTACCTAGGAATGTATGTCACTTTGTATTTGTTTTTGTTGTTGTGTACTAGGCCCTTCTACAGGTAATGATGATGATGAGTACTATGATGACTTAAGCTATGGTACAAATTGGGAAGTATTCCTTGAGGAATGGGACGACGAGGACTCCCAGAATATTCTATGATGTTTTTCCTTGGAAAGAGATTCAGACAAGACCTTGTTTTTCAAATGTAATAGTATAGACTAATGGCTTATTCACAAGCCTGTGTTTTATAATACAAACACTAAGTACCTAAGTTTCTATCATGTATGTTACAAGCCTGCTTTTGTAACTTTTGAAGTACCAAACTGATGGTACTATCATATGTATTTATGTAAAACTATTTACTTTTAAATGAGTAGTTTTTGTAAAATTTATATCTTAACAAGTTGATCAAGCAATGAGCATAAACTCCTTCCTTTTCAGACATCCTTACGTATAATATCTTCGTGTATTATACATGGTTGGGGACTTAACATGTTTATCTTTTCGAAAAGTATATGTCGGGTCTTTACAGGATCAAGCAATACATGTTTGTTTAGCAGATTTTCATGATATGGCACCTCCTCCTAAGGTAAAGACATAGTTATTGGTTGAGCTAACTTCATCATTGTAAGTAACCCAATTTGCATCACAATAGTCTTCTAAAATAGCAGGAAATTTAGTAATGTAGAAACCAAGTCACAGTACCTTTAAGGTTTTGAGTAAACAATGAAGTGCATTCCAATGTTCATTATTTAGATTATGAATGTAATGAATCAATCTACTTATAACATAGGCTATGTCAGGTCTAGTATAGTTCATAAGAAACATGTAAACCCTCGAACTTTTCGCAATTCTTAGAAAATAGTTCTAGAATTAAAATACAGAATCGAAACCCTAAAAGATGACCCAAGTTAAAACCAAACCCTAAACAATATCAAACACAAGATTTCATGGCCTTAAGAAAAAGAGAATTTTCAAAAACAAAAATAGAGAATTCAATAATCGTTCGACTCAAAATCTAAACATGAGACAATTCATCTATCTGATCTCTAAAGTAAACCCCTCAATTTCTAAGGTAAAGTTGGATTAAACCCTAACCCTAGTCAAACTAGAGTTCCAAAAGTCAACTAACATCGAGACAATCTAGCAGTTTCAACTTTGATAATCCCATGCTCAAAACCTAAGAATAATAGAAATAAGCTAATGATGGATTATAGATCAGAATAATATAATATAGCTTAAAATGATCAGATTTGTCAAAATTTGATTCGTTTTGAATCCAAACAAGATAAGTTCTCGAAAAACGTACCTCGATGCTCGAAATAGTAAAAATATTTCGATAACAACAAAAGACTTGTAATTATATAAGAATTTTAAAAATATCAGTTTCATAATTTTTAGGCAACTAAAAATATCAGATATAGCTCGTTTACGCGTATTTTTATTATTAATGATATTTTATTAGTCTAGTCTACTTTTCATAGTACTATTTCTACTATTTATTACTATTTCACTATCTCTATTTTTTCTTACAGCCTATTTCTTACTATCTATACACCTATTTGTTACACTTTTACATTTTCAACACAACTTTATTCACATCACACCTTATACATTATTACTTTTCTTTACAAAAATTATAAAACAAAACAAAATCCTCTCTCTCGTCCCCTTAATGTCGTCGGCCCTCTCTCTTTCCTCTTTCCCATTTATTTCTTTTTCAATTTATTTTATTACATTTAATTTTCACTCCAAAATTCTATAAATACCCATTTTCCCTTTACTTCTTTCACGCCTTCATTTTATATAACAAAACTCTCCACAAATTTCTCCCAAATTCTCTCTACAAAAACTCTCTTCCAATCCTGTCACGCCCCAAAGGGTACCCTAAACGCGATAGTCTGCTATACTCAATATTAAAGTTTAAGTATGACGACCTCAATCATCCTATAAGCTTCGATACCAGGTATAAGGCGTACGTTCACAATCATAAAGGACCAACTTTGAAATAAGTTGTTTAAGAAGACATTTATATAGCAGATTAAGAATGGAAATCATAATATAATAACTTAAATAGGGAAATTATAAAGGTCTTATAATTCATCAAAGGAGCATTCCCCCGTAAAAGATAGAGTTCATCAAAGTCTAATGAAGCCTAATCAAAATAATTATATGGAGATTTACTTAGAAGTCTAAGTCTACATCTAGTCTTTAACTTCTTCCAAAAACTCCTTAGTCCAAAAGGTAATACCTGTGAGAAATACTCCTGAGGCTTCAACCATAAATGGGGAAACTGCAAAAGGTATCTATAAGAGGGTAAGCTTCTTACTTAGTGAGAATTAAATCCACAAGTAAAGTACTCAACAATCAATAATCAATCAAGTTATTTAATCAATCATATGAGATGCAAGCGATCACGTAAGCAAACAATACATACGATTTTCCAGGAATCATATGTTTGAATAGATTTACCCCTCCATTTGATGGTTAGGTGTTATAGGCAATGAAGCCATAGTTCGCAAATGATATTTTTGTAGTTTTGTACAGATTCCTACTAATCGCTAAAATATAGTTGATTCGGGTGCCCACTCGCCATTAATTTCAAACAATCAAAGTCATGGATTATGATTTCAAATCCTTAACCTCATTGCTATGCCCTTGTCCCACCAAAAGTATAGTAATGAATGCAATGTGACTCACTGCATGTCATGTCATGCCCCGAGGGTACCCTAGTAGTAATAAACAAGTTACACTTGAATATTATCACTAGATTACCTTCAGAGAATGACAGATTTTCAAAACAACAGGATCTTTTAAGTTGCTTGATAAGAAATAACAAATACATGAGAGAAATGATTTAGTGAATAACGATTACAAACTATTACAACCCATATATCTTCGTTGAAGTATACAACTAAATAATCTACTCTAATAGTACATAACCATCAAACTAAATTAGATATGTAGACTTCTAGCTTCAAAGCCCTTACCGGAGCCATATTCATGGATGTAACTAACCAGGGACGTAAAGTGAACCTGAAAAGACTGTAGGAGTATGAGCGAAACCACAGCTCAGTGAATAACCAGACATACCATACATCACACAAGTCATTAACAATTCATATGCAAATGCAATCACTCAACCATATGCACAGATACAAGTTTGGATGATCTAGAATCCAAACAGGAAAAAAATTTACGCCCTCTTTTTAATGGGTTGAAGAACAAAAACTCAATGACCCACCTGCCCAAGAGAGACTAAGTACACAGCAGAATCAACGATTTCTCGTTTTAATGTTATCACTTTGAATATAGTGGCTTCCACAAACCATCTCCTGCAATCCCCTTAGAAACTCCCTAAGTATTAATCATTTCAAAGCGATTCTACGGGCGACGTTCTTCGGTGCCTTTTAGTTCCTCATAGGACCGCCAGACCAAAGAGAACCTTGGAAGACTCACACATTGGATCAACCAAGCAAAAACAGAGATCCGAAATATTAATACGTAGCAGGCTGTCGCAACCATATGCAATAATGCAATTCGTGCAATGCATGTCCATATTATTTTGTTAAGTCAAAAAGTCTTAATCAATTTCGAGGTGACCATACATCACACACAATCATCATTATACTACAGCACAACACCAACCATTTCGTTCTCGCTTGTTGAAATGATCTAGATTTTAATTCTATTTAAATCTCATGTGTTTATTTAATTGTTAAAAAAGTTGAATTGAATGAGCATGGTTATGTTGTTAGTAGTCTAAGATATATGATTTTGTATGTGTATATGTTGACATTAATATTTTTGTTCTATATGCATTAATATGTGTAATGAAATTATTAATGTTGTCTTTTGCACATTGAGATGTTAAGTTAAGTTAGATTAATAGATCAACTATAATTTCACTTAAGTTAGTTGATTGAGTTTCTTATAATTAAGTAGCATTTTGCCCTAAATGTAAGCCAAATGGGACTCAAATTAAATCCAAATGCAACCTAAGTTAATATATGCACTAAGGGGTAAATTTGAAATGTGTTAAAGTCAAAATTAAGTTAATTTGACTACTTTTTGGGGCAGCTCAAAATTTTATCCGAATTTTTCTTTTCTTCTTCCTTTTCTTTTCTTCTTCCATTTCCCTCTCCATTTCCAATTTCAAGCTTAAATTAAGGGCAATAGCAAGCTTCGGAAAACAAGCTCTCTCCAAGGCAAAGCATTTACATGTGAGTGGATTTAATTGTGATTATTGTTTTGTTTCCCTTTCTTGAAGTAGTTGTAGGGTTATTGGATGAATTGAGTTCAATGTTGGTCAAATTGGTTGTTCATGCTTTGTATGAGTTATGAATGAGTTGTATGAGTATGTGAGTTTGTGCATGCATGGTTGAAGTGATATGGAGTGTTGGGAAGTTGTTAAGAGGATTTGTGTAGGAGAATTTAGAATTGATGGAAGTAGGTTTTTGAAGTGTTTAATGATGTTGAATTCATGCTTTGAATTGCTAGAATTGAGTAGTATAGATATGAGTGAGGATATGATGTTAGAAATGTAGTGGAGGAAGAATTAAAGTGTATTAAGATATAATTTTGTAAAGTTGAAAAACAGGGGATTTAAGTTTCTCACGTTTAAGCTTGTTTTTAAAACGTACGCCGGCATCTGGGGATTTTACGCCGCCGGCGTAGAGGCGGTGTAGAAAGCCCACAGAATCGATTTTCCTAACGCCGTTTGCAACGCCGCCGGCTTTCGCTAGGAAGTCATCCGGCGTTCTTTCTTCCATCTTGTATGCTGGCTTCTGGGAATCAAGGCCGCCGTACATGTGAAGGCTGCCCGCGTACTTATGTAAGCGGCCGGCTTACACCTCTCTGGATGTTTTTGAAAACTTTGGTTTTGGATTCTACGCCGGCTAAACGCCGCCGGCGTAGGATACAAAGGCTGACGGTGTACCCTTACACGCTGCCAGCGTTGGCAGTGTACATTTTCAGAACATTGAACACCGGCTCAACGCCGCTGGCGTTGAGTACCGGCGTATCCCCTGTGTTTTTGAATTTTAAGAGCTTTTTCTAAAAATTTTCCAAAGTTGTTATTTGAACAATTAAGTGTTTATTAAACATTTTGGGATATAATAGGACGTTTAAATGCTTATTCGTGACTTTGTAATTAATGAATTGGATGTCTTTGATTAATTGTGATATATGGATATAACATGTATATATTTGTGATAATGAGATCTAAACTTGTTGATTTATTGATTATTGTGACATTTCTATTACAGTTAAGGATTCTTCGGTTAGTTCATCATCGAGAGATCCTAGTTCTATACTAACGGGTTCAGGTACGCAATAACTTGTTTGATGTTTGCTAGGACCAGACATTTCTAATTTGACCTAAATTGATTCGGCTTAACAATTGAATGAATTTGATGTCTATTACACTGTTTAATCTGGTCCGAGGAGCAGCAAACCTGTCATGATGCAATGACATGTTAGCTAGGCGCTTAACCAAGTCATGATGCAATGACTTTACCATGATGCAATGGTACGCTATGATGCAATAGCGATTCTTTTGGTTAAGTGGGTAGCCGATAGGGGGAATTGTATCTGTGTAACGTTTGCTTAAACTTAGGGGAAATACCATGATTTAGTTCAAGGTTTATGGGAACTTGTGAACTAGGCTCATGTTATGGACTGAGTTTAAGTAGAGTCGGGCAACGGCTTTTAAACCCTAGATGAAGCTATTATCTTCATGAAATAGATATAGGAGATATAAGTATTCGAACTGCTTATATCAACCCCCTGAGCAGCTGCTGTTACTCAGGATCCCTGGATTCCCGAAGTGTGACCGGAGTTTGAATACCCTCTTGTTGATTTGTGAAAGAAAATGTAATAAAGATAATCACTTGATCTATGATGCATTACATCGAATTGATGATATGTGTTGCATCGGTTATTGTGTACTGGGCCTCTGGCTTACTTTTGCTGCTTTGCAGGTATTGGAGATGAGTATTACGATGACTTGGGCTATGGGTCCGATTTCGAGAGATTTCTGGACAGTGGGATGAATAGGACCGATTACCCGAGATTAGAAGACTTTTTGTTAAGGAGAAGTTATGTATAGATGGCTTGTTAGTTAAGCCAAATTCTTTTTGTAATGACCTAAGATCCCTTAGGATTCTTATGTTTTGAGAAAACATGTAATTTTTGTAGTGTCATGTATTGGCACTAATCAATGTCTTTATGATGTAAATGTATGTATAGATTGCTTTTGTTAGCAATCATGTTTTGTTTAAAATCTCTTTACAAAGTTTAGTGACTTTGATCAAACAATTTTCATAAACTGTTAGTTTTAGGACAACCTTACATATAATGTGTAAACGTTATATGTGGTTGGGGATTCGATACTCTAAATCTCGGGATTTAGAGGATCGGGTCTTTACACTTGTATAATGATATTTTAACAATCATACAATCAGATCATATCATACTTTCATCAAGCATTCATTTGATTATCTTGCATTACATATTCGACTATTTACAATCACAACCAGTACAATATGACTGAATTACTCACCTGCTCATACCGACTCAGTCGTAGTAGTCCACTGGTAGATCTTCTAATGAGTCAAATTCACCTATTTAAAACAAAATATTCATCAATACAATCTAGCTAAATTCCTACATGTGCCTTGTGTCCTAGACTCGATATTAATACTTAGTATTGTCGTGTTTTTCCTATTTAATCTCGCATAATTGTTTGGTTATTTTTAGAAGTCACATCGCTCAAGAAATTAACTTATTTCAATTTCCATTCTTATATATTTTATCTTGCTAAAACAAATATTAGACTAATATTACTCTAAATATTTTCTTAGTTCTAGGGTTTCAAAAGTTATTAGATATTAATTCTAACGAACTTAAATACTAGTATTATAGTTACTATCTAATACATATTTATATAACCTATACATACTTGGAAGATATAATATATATATATATATATATAAATTTGGTTTAGGTTAGAAAAGCTTTCGTTGGAAAATTTTAGCTGTAAGCCGGCTCAAGGCCGCCAGCCTAAATCCCCAGGTGCCGGTGTAAAATCATTTTGAAGAAAAATTTTGTATCAAAAGCACCGGTGTTGAAAGCTGCCAGCTTACAACGTACGCCGGCCCTACGCCGCCGGCGTAGATCTCCAGGTAGCCGGCTTACGTTGATTCTTTACGTGAAAATTATTTTACGTAGCCTCTGTTTGAGTATAAGCCGCCTGTAAGCCGCCGGCCTATCCATGTAAGCCGCCGGCGTACATCGTTTACACTGTCGGCCTTGAGGCAGCGTTGCATTGTTCATCATCTTCTTCCTCGGTTCCATTCTTTTTCTTTGATTTTTACACGTTAGAAACTTACTTAAACTACTTCTAAGAGTTTATATATCATATATAAGGATATATAACAACTTTTAGCACATTTAAACACATAAATACATAGGTTTCGATTCTTTGAAACATAAGGCTAGGGTTTTGAAATTTTACCTCGTTGGAGCTCTTTGAGTGCAATCCGAAGCTTGTGTTTGTGTTTAATATGTTCCTAAGATGATTTTAAGTCAGTTACAAAGCTTAGATTTGGACAAAAATAACTCGAGTTACCTCAACTTACCTTTGAACTCGTTTTTGAGGGTTTTTGGCTTTATTTTTCCTTTGATCCGTATCCGATTGTTTTGTTCAATTTGTTTTCTGTTTTTGGTTGGTTTTGATTGTTATTTGGGAGTATTTTCGGACTGGAATAGTTGAGTAATTATAGAGTTTGTTTACTTCTCCATTATGGTTAATAAACACACATATATATAAAAGAGAGAAGAAGAGGTTGCGGCTGTTTCTCCTCCGTTTTCCTCCGAATTTCATCCTCCTTAAGCTGTTATTTTCACAGCATTAAATGTTGATATGAGTTGTCAACAATTGATTGGTTTGGTAGTTGTTTTTGTTGACAAATTTGGGTCAATTATTGAGAAGTTTCGGCTCCTTCTTCCTCTTTGCATTTCCACCGAAATCCAGCCGAGATTCATACATATATATATTAGTCTATTTATTTAATTTAGTTTTAAGTTAATTATACGAGTTATACGGGTATTTATTAGCTAATATTTGGAAGTTTTTGTACAAAAATATGTGTATAAAGTTATATGAAACACTTAGAATTTCAAATAATACAAATTGAGGTTATATATATACGTAACTAATTATTCGTATAATTTTATCTCCCGCGATTTGGATTTCTTAAGCTCATTGGGTCATTTTTTGTTTCAGGCTCCGATAGCTTAAGAAAACTCGGTTTAGAACAATAGCGTGACCTGATTATTTATTTGAAGTTTAGATTTTGAGTTATTTGTCAGTTTATATTTTCGTTGTGTATTTAAAAATCTTGACAGTTTATTTTTGGATCATCGTTTTCTAGTGATAAGCGTAAATAATCATTTATGCAGTATTGGGCTTTATACAGAAATTAAACTATGTTTATATCTCTAGTTTTGATACTAAACATAAATTCTTATTAGTAGCTTTTAAATTTAACTAGGGATCTCAAAATTAGGGTTTAAGTCTAAATATAAACTCATTATTAATCGTTTTTCTAGTCTTGAATCATTATCGGGATCAAAACAATCTTTTAATCTTTATATTCACATTTTCTACTTAAATCTATTAGTATATTAGGTTTCGGGTCTAGATATTAGATCATATCTTGAATTAATTATTCAAGACACAAGATTTTGTTTTCGGTATTAACTAGGTTTAAAGAATCTCTTTATTCGATTCCTAAATCCTTCATTTATCCAAAAATCTAAATATTAACCTATTATTAGACTTCACTCAGAATCTAAATCTATTATCTAGTTTATATAATCTATTATGAAGTTGGGTACTAATGTGAAAAATTCCCAGGGTTTACATTTCATGCATGAAACATTTAATTTAAGTAATCATGGCATAATATTAGTCATTTTATAAGTGACCATAGAATTTGCAAACACTTCAATAAACAAACTAAATCATATAATGATTAGTTAGCAATTCTCGCCTCGATATGCTTATCATAATTTCAACCATGTAAGTAAAACACATGCGCTCTCATATTTTATCTTTTCTTAAAATCTAGTGCCACTAAGCTACAAGCAAATACATAAGTACAATTGTAATAATTTAAACTCACTTGGCCATAGCAGCAGAAGCTGCATAGTCGAAATAGTCTTCTGAGTATGGTATCTCAGACTCCACGTTATCTATACAAAAGAAATACCCTAAATGAGTATTTCTTGGAAGATATACTCGAACTTGTAACTTTATTCTACTAAGTTCGTGAAAATTCGCATAGAGTGAAATTCTAACTTAAAATGGTCATAACCTGCTCATTTTAACTCGGAATTTCGCATATAATATACCGATTTCTACCTACTCAGAAAGACCTATCCATTTCTAAGGTTATTTCCTACATGGAAGATCATTTGGGTTGCTAAAAGTCTCGGTACAAATTCAAAACGAAAAATCCTAACTTTTACAAAACAATTTTCTAACTCAACTTTATTCAAAAATCCTTTAGCAAAAATATAGATATGTATATGGTTGAAAAATCCTTTGAGTATAATATATAGACTCACGTTATATGCAAAAATTCTAATGGTGTTGTCTTGACGATTATTTTTCGTAAAATAATTCATCTTGAAGTATTGAAACTTAAACTTGACAAATTCCTTTTTAAGTATTTTGAAGAAAGTTTATATTTTCTTAGATTATTATAAATGAGTATATTCTTTTTTTTTTCCCCATTTCTTTTCTAAAACAAATAAGTGTTTCTCCTAACTTTGGTTTTTAACAATTTTGCTTCTAGTGATAAAAATAAAGTTTTCAAAAGTTTTCAAAAATTTTCATTAAGTTGTTGATAACCTATTTATAGATTTGCCTTTAGAATGGTTTTAATAAATGAGTCTCTTTCCTCTTATATTTTTGTTTATTAACTTCTTTAAAAATAAATTTTATTTCTAAAACTTGGTCTTTTATTTCCTTTACTAATTTTTATTTGAAAGAAATCATCTTTTTAAGTTTTTGATAAAATTCATTGTTTTTGAACTTATCATATTTATATTCTTTTTATTTCTTTGAAAATAGGTTCCTTCTTTAGAAACTTGAAAATCATTATTTTTTTAAGTGGGTTTATAAATTAATGGGTTGATTTTATCTTAACTTTGAAAACTAGTTTGCTTCTTGGTTTTTATTATGAAGTTGAAAAGACTTTAAATCCTAAGCTTTTTGTGAAAAATTTGTATATCAACAAATTATTTTTACTAAGCCTTAGGTTATCTTATTATGAAAAGAAGGTGTTTATTTCCTTTATTTCCTTGGTAAAACCATCCTTATTGTCATTTGAGAAAACTTTTAGAAAGCTTGAAAAATTGTTGCAAAAATCTAATTTCTAAGTTGTTGATGACAGCTCATTTACTTAGTGACTAGATGCATAATAAAAAGTTTAGTTTCAAGTTCTTTTATTAAAAAAAAACCCCACTTTAAATATTGTTGAGACAATATCATTATGAAAATGCATGTATTATGAACATATAGTATGTAGATGATGAAAATATAAGATAAGAAGCAAGATAATAATGATCAAGATAGTAATAATAAGCAAGATATTATGGTCAAGTATTGGGAACCTTAGCTTTATCAAGTCAATCCAGTCAAGTATTGGGAGCCTTAGCTTCATCAAAGTATCCCAGGACTAAGTCCCAAAAAAAAAAAAAGAAAAGGCAATAGTAAGAGCAATAATAGTAATAAGCTTGTTAGTGAGTTAGTGAGCATTTAGACTCTAAAATATATAGATATAAATATAGATAGTAACATATATACAAAGTTAGGTTAGAAGCATGATAACAATAATAATAATAATATGTACATAAGCAAAACAACATAATAGCAAAATCACATAATATTAAATTCATTCATAAACAAGAACAAAACATGAACATAGTGTTGCTTCTCTAACATTTAAATGTTTAAAAAACATACACCATGGTCATGTTAAGTTACATGACATGGTAGAAGGAAATGGGTAAGAACATTTACTTAAAAAGAAAGTATGGAAGTGGTAGTGTAGAGAAAGTATGAATAGTGTTTATATGTGTAGGAAAATTGGGTAGTAAAGAGAAAGAAAAGAGAGATTTTTGGGAGAGAGTGTTTGTGGAGAGAATTTGGAGAGTTTTAGTATGGTAATTGAGTGTGTGAAAGAAATGAAGGGAGAGGGGATGTTTATAGAATTTTTTGAGTGAATAATTGTGTGAATTAAATAAATTAAAAAGAAAAAAAAAATAAATGTGTGTGTGGGAGGGTGGCCGCGTGATAGGTGAGGAAGAGAGAGAAAGAGAGAGATTTTATTTATTTTGTATTTTTATTAATTAAAAATAATAAGATGTAAGGTTTGATATGAATGAAGATGTATGAGAAAAGTGAAAAAGTAAAAATAGGTATGGCAGAGTGTAAAAATAGGTGTAGAAAAGTATAGATAGGTGAATAGTATAGAATAGTGTAGAATAGTAGATAAAACAATTTAATATCGGTAGTAAAGAAAATACGCGTAATTAAGCTACATCTAATATTTTTAGATACCGAAAAATTATGAAAATGATATTTTTGAAATCCTTGTATTTTTATGAGTTTATTGGTATTATTGGAATATTTTTGCCATCAAGGGTATCTAGGCATGGTTTTCGAAAACTGATCATGTTCGGATCCGAAAGACACTAAAAATTATCGAATATGATATTTTTATGCTTCCTTATATTATTACGAACTGTTACCCACTATAATCTCAATTTCATTGTTTCGAGATTAGGAACACGGGATTGTCAGATCTAATCTACTAAGGTTTGATGTATATTCATTGACCTTAAGGTTTTCGGTTGACTTCTGGTTTAGGGTTTAACCATAACCACAGCATAAAATCTAGGGGATTACAATTCCATCTTTCTAAAAATTTCTCACCACACATAAACCATCTACCATCCTTATTACTCACATAATACAACATCCATCTACCATATTCATTACACTCTTAGTTAAACTTGTACCATCATTCCTTTGTCCATGTCATGTAACTTAGCATGACCATGGTGTTGTTTCTCAAAGACTCATATGATTTGTAAAAGCAACAACATGTTTTTGTTTTGTTCTTGCACATGCCAAGAATACCAATTACATTATTTTGTTATATTATTGTTATTATGATTATTATGTTGTTATTATGCTCATAACCTAATTATATATATATATATGTATATCTATATATTTCTTAGAGCCTAAATTGCTCACTAACCTCTCATTAACATGCTTTTATTATTATTGCCTTTTTCTTTTCTTTCTTTTCTTTTCTTTTGGGATTAGTCTATTTCTTAGTCCCGGGAAGCCTTGATGAAGCTAAAGCTCCACTACTTGACCGCGAACTTGATGAAGTTAAGGTTCCCAATACTTGACCATATTATTATGTTTATTTGCTTATGTATATTTATCTCTATTTTATTATGTATTATTCTTACTTTTTCATGGCTACATAATTATATTCATGCATGATTAGAATGTAGTTGTCTTAATAAAATAAAATGGGTCTTTCTTAAACAAAAAAAAACATAAACTAAATTTCTTAACAAAGGATTTTTCAACAAGAGGTCTAAGTATTATTTTGAATAAATTTTTTCAAAAGCTTAGACAAGCTAATCATAAATTTTAAAGTATTAGTGTTGAAGATTTCTTTAAATAATAAAAGGAACTCATTTCTTTTATAAATCGAAACTAAATACTCCATAAAAATATAATTTTTAGCATTAAACTTGTAATTTTAACCCAACCATATCTTTTATAAAACTTAAATAGGTTCATCATAGACTTTAAAATCACTTACTAAGAAAGTTTCTACAAGACTTAGTTTTTAATATTGTTTTCTCTTTTCAAAGTTAAAATGAAATTTTTGCCAAGTTCTAATATGGATAATTCTTTATTAGGAAAGCTTTTCTTATGAACTTATCTAAGAGGATTATGCCACCACTTGACAAATATTATGAATAAAATAAGTTTTTCAAATCAAGGTAAAATCAACTCACTATTTTAGAAACCAACTTATAGAAATAAAATTTGCCAAGAAAGTAAAGTTTTAAAGGTAAACTTATTTTCTAAAGAAGAAAAAGAACATAAAAATGAGAGGAAACATACATTTAACACAACTCCAAATATTAGACCACACCAACAACTTAAGGAAAATTTTGAAAAGCTTATTTACCAATCACTAGAAATAAAGTTGGTAGATAACTTAAAGAACCAAATTTTTTGAAATTAATTTACTTTTGAAAAGTTAGGAAATGAAATTATAATAGGAAAACATTCACTTATAACAACCCAAGAATTTTTAAGTTTCCTTCCAGCAAATTTAAAAAGGAAAAATTTTCAAAGTTTGATCTTTTAAAACTCTTAAAGACAAATTATTTTGTGAAAAATCAATGTTGAAACAACACTACGAAAATAATGCATACAATATAAGTATATATATATATATATATATTCAAAGGATTTTTCAATTATACAAATATCCATGTATTTTGTTCGAGGATTTTTTTTTTTTTTGTAAAGAAAAGTTTGGAAAATATATTTAAGGATTATGAAATCCGTAACTATTCTATACCGTGATGTTTTGCAACCCAAATGGCTTTTCATGACAAAAATAACTTTAGAAATGGATAGATCTTTTTGAGTAGATAGAAAACGGTATATAATATATGAAATTCCGAGTTAAAATGAGCAAGTTATAACTATTTTAAGTTATAATTTCTTCCTATCCGAATTTTGATGCAAATACTAGAATAGATTTAGAGAGTTCAAGTAGAATTTTCACGAAATACTCATTCTGGGTATTTCTCTCGTTTAGGTAACAAGCTTAGGAGGATCTGTATTCAGAGAACTATTATGAGTAAAGAATTGTAACAAGGATGACTGAGTAAGTTTATCTCCTTCCTTTGCGTACTTGTTTGTGCTTATAGTTAGAGACACTAGACGTATGAAAAGATGAAAAGAGATTATGTATGATAATATTGGTTGAACGAATACTAAGCACATCGAGACATGAAATATTGTTAATTAAATTGTGTTTTATTATTATCATGCTGGAGTGTTTGTAAATTTTGTGATCACCTTTAAATTACCTTAATTACATATTTCGAGTTATATTAATTGATTTATGCATAACACGTAATTAATCTCATTTCATTAGCTACTATGCTCGATGGGACAAGAGTATAGTAGTAGAGTTTGCAGGAACCCCTAAGTTGCGAATAAGAGCCGGAAAGAACTATTTAAGGATGGGCGAATAGGAGTCGGAAAGAACTATTTCAGGATAGACGAGTAGGAGCCAGAAATAAACTATATAAGTTAGATTTCAAAGATGGGTTTTAAAGACCCTGAAACGCCTAACCACCGAATGGAGGGATAAATCCATTCAAAACATATGATTTCTAGTAGATCATACGTATTGTTTGTTCATTTGCTTGATGCATTCATATGCTTGTTTAATAACTTGCTTGAATTTATTGATACAAGTATGTTAATCCAGAAATATTCTCACTAAGCTGGTTAAGCTTACACCCCAATAGACTTTTGATGAAACAGGACCAATATCTCTTATGCTCGAGGACTGCATATACCCGAGTAAGATTATGTTGTGGGAAGTTTTAGGAAATCCTTTTGAAGATCTTAGAATAGATTTCCTTTAATATCTTTTGGTTCAAGTATTATTCTTTTATGTGAAAGACTAAGTTGATATTATGTTCTTTGGAGATTTATCGGGGGAATGCCCCTAAGATAATATAAGACTCATATTTCTATAAAGTTGAAGTTAGATAGTTATCTAAATTTTTTGTATGTTGTATTTACTATCTCGAACTACATATCCCACCGGAGTCTCCTATTGTTGTGATAGATGCCTTACATATGGTGTTAAAGCTTTCGTATGACTTTGGGAAGTCATTCTTAAGTTTTAATACCGTATGTGACAGACTACCATGTCTAGGGTACCCTTTAGGGCGTGACAAACATAACACTTCCTATGATTTTAGCATATTCAGCTTGTGAAACACTAGGCCTTTTATTTTTCTTAAGATGTATACTAGGATCATAAGGAGTTCTAACAAGCACTACATCAACGTAATAAAATGTTTTCAATACTTTCTCAATGTAAGGTGATTGACACAAGGAAATACCATTTTTAGTTTTATTTATTTTGATACCAAGAATCACATTAGCTTCTCCTAAGTCTTTCATATCAAATTGAGAAGATAGGAACAATTTCGTCTCATTTACCACATCTATATTAGTTCCAAAGATGAGCATATCATCAAGTATATAAGCATATAATCACACAATTCGATCCAAAGAATTTAGAATAAACACATGAATCAAATTATTCACAATATATCCATTAGTTATTAAAGTTTTGTCAAACTTTTCATACCATTGTTTAGGAGCTTGCTTAAGAGCATAAAGAGATTTCTTGAGTTTACATACCTTACTCTCTTGACCAGGAATCACAAATCCTTAAGTTTCTCCATGTATATTTCTTCTTCTAGATCACCATTTGGAAAAGCTGTTTTTATATCCATTTGATGTATTATCAGGTCATGAATTACAGCAAGGGCAATTAAAATTCTAATGGTATCTATTTTAGTCATAGGAGAGTAGGTCTCAAAATAATCAATTCTTTTCTTTTGAGTATAACTATAACTACCAACCTTGCCTTAAACTTTTCTATTGATCCATCTAGCCACATCTTCTTTCTAAAAATCCATTCACACTTGATGGGTTTACTTCCTGGGGGCAAATCAACTAAGTCCCATGTATGATTTGTCATTATAGAATCAAGTTCACTTTTAGTAGCCTCTTTCAAAAAACTACCATTATTAATGTCACTGCTTCTTCATATGTTTTAGGATCTTCCCCAATTAAATATACAGATACTTTATCTTCATTTATTAATTCAAAATTTTTATTTTGAATTATGAAAGTAGTTATAAAATCTGGTCAAAAACTATTTTCTATTCTTCTTCTCTTGCTTCTTCTAGGTTCATTAATAAACTCAGTTGAAAAAGAATCAACAAACAGATGCAGGAATCAAGGTAGTATTAGAGGAACCAACAGTATTGTTAACATCATTTTTGTTTAGTGGAAAGATTATTTCAAAGAATTCAACATTTCTAGATTCACATATTCTCCAATTGCTCAAAAAAGATAAGTAATTTCTATGATCATCGCTTATAGTTTGATCCATCCAAAGGGTCGAGTTTAGAGAGATCTGTTTTGTTCATATTAACGGCCAGTTCGATTTCAAATTGATAGAAAATAAAGGAACGACAAAGGAAAGAACTTATCAAATTTCACTTAGTCGTGGATAAGCCATTGCCTTGAAAGCGAAATTCAGCAAGACCAAGATGCAAATTGTTAAATCATCGTTCTGCTCCCCAAGTTTAACATAGGTAGCTTCCAACAAGTGCACTCACAGCAAAAGCTTGGAACCACAAGATGCAGAATTGCTCAGGATAAAAAGAAGAAAAGTGTAAGGCAGGGCAATCAATCTAAAATAAAATCCCCAAAAATTCCTTAAATAACCATCAAAATTTTTTACCGTTTTTATGAGATAAATTTTCAGTTTTTAAATCAATATTTTAGTCACAGAATTTTAATGTTCGAATTCAAAACAAGAAATAAAGAATAAGTTTGAGCCATTTAATGTTCAAATTCAAAATAAGAAATAAGAATAAATTTGATCCAGCCCGGACTAGGTGGGCGGCTCACGCATGTGATCCTATTTCCAAAACATTTTCCAACACTATTAAGCCTATATGGAGTTACATTCCAATTAAAACAAAGGTTCATTTATAAAATATCTCATGCGGGAGACATATTATGGAAAAGAATAAAGCTATCAAACTATTCTCTCACACTTCGAACTTTTGACCTACTTTGATATCAATTGAATTTAACACACAATCATCTAATGTGAAAATTTAAACTTGTAAACATAGTGTGGGTATTATATTTATGATGTAACATTGGATTACAACTGGTATAATCCTTCTTATACCATCATAATCATGTCTTTCTATTAGATTCTAGTAAAGTTGGAATAATGCAACCGCATGAAACTCTGTAGAGCTATTGTGCGTCTCAGATTGTCACATAGGCAGACAGAGAACAAGACAGAGGAGGGAAAGAAAATGCTTTGGGGGGGTGGGGCGGGGGCAGTATGGGTATGTTAATATAGATCTGAAAACTAAATTATTTGTGTTAAAGTCACGCATTGCCTCATAGAAAATTCTGTGTGATGCTTAAACCTGTTCGAACCCTCCATTTTATATGCTTGCTTTGGAGATCGGCTGAAGAGCTCATTACGTTGTGAGCTCATCATGATGTGTCTTTGTATCTTCTCTTTTCTTCATAATGAGTGTGTGTGTATATATATATATATAGAAGCTCTGTTCATAAATTTATATGATGAACATGTTTGATTAATTAACGCCCTATGAAGTTATTCAGAATTTTTTTAATTTAGCAACTTGTTTCGTGTCTCATGATGATGCATTCAACGCATTTACTCTGATAAACCAACCCATATGGTGAGAAAAAATTAGTCACAGATCAATGAAAGGAAGCTCGGAAGCTGCATTATCAAATCAAAAAACAGATCATTAGAAGCTTAATGGAGTGGTCATTCAGGGGGGAACCAAAGACAGAATGAAATCAAGCATATCAATCTTAAGCATGCTGTAGAATGCAAAGGAACCCAGTGAAAGTTTCTTGCTATTATTGGATTTCTGTTCATATCGTGGGTAAGCAATTCTTGTACCCAATGTGAAGAAATACTTTGATATTTTCTCTGCATTTCCACATCTGGTCCTCTCCTACTTTTTTTATTAATTCAGGAACTGAAACTCGGTAAATTTACTGAGAATTGTGAAAGGATTTAAACCTTGTTATCAAAAAAGAAATCCCTCAAATTTTAGGTGCTGCTTCTCTGACATTAATGGAAAAGAAAGTTAAATTTAAACTTAGAAAGAGCCTAAAATTCTTAGATAACGAATTTATAGCACCTAAAGCATGCTAACCCCACATCTCACCCATGTTCTGATAAAATTTTTCGAGGATTCTAAGTGTGTTAAAATAATAAAAATTCAAGGGCTATCTGTATAATTTATCCATGAAAGAATTATCCAGAATAGCTAGTCCAAGTTTTGTCCAATAACCAATAATATGGAACCATTTCAAATTCTACAATTTGAAAGATACCATGGTCATTGTCTCTTCACCAAGTCTGGTTTTCGTGTCTTTTAAAACATCAATAGCAACTGTGGATAAGCCACAGAGTACTGCGATTGTTGGTAACATATAACATAGCCTACACTGAGGTCTGAATTCCTATACTATTATTCCATCCTCATTAACCAAGTTGTTTAGTTGATGTGCTCATCCACAAGTGAGGGTTTTGTGAGAATATTATATGTATACCTTATTTTAAAAAAAAATTACACAAAACCAAATTGTGTAAAAAAAATTTGGAGATGCGATACAATTTTTTTTTTTTTTAAATTTCATGTGTATCGCACGTTGAGAGTTCGATACAGTTCAGAACTGAATTGCATGTCCAACGAGCAATACGCATATAGTTATACGTGTATCGCTCCTTAGATTTGCGATACAACTCCAACCTATATCGCATAACCAACATGCAATACAAAATTTTTAAAAGTTTTGCATAGTAGGTCGCTGTATTTTACCTCTAACATGCAATACACAAATAAAATTTTATATCTTTTCTCTAATGTGTGATGTAGAGACGCTATTTTTTTTTACAAGGACCTTAGACGTGTGTTTCACCTGGATTCTATTGATAATAAATATCACAATCTAAAAAGTATTTACAAGTTTAAATTTTTACATCAAATGATTTTGGTATTAGTCATAAGCAGCATCCATTTTCAATGGGCTCCAAATGCAATCTTGGTGAATAAGAACCTTCTTTACTCATACATTGCAACTGCGGCAATGGCGAAGCCATCCATACTAGCCAATAGAGATTCAGTACTAACTTGAAAAACTGTTTACTAATTGTCAGGTTACAATCACTATCTTTTATATCGGTTTCATAAGATAGTTTTCTTCAAGTTTAAAATCCCATGAAAGCATTGCAAATGATCAACTAAATCTTTTAATTGAAACCCTGTGCAAACCCAATTCAATAAAAATGATAGCTCTAGGTTACATATTATCTAGTTTGTGAAATTGTAAGTATAAAACTACACCAAATCTAATCTACATAAACATTATGTCACAATAAAATAAAACAAATCTACTTCAACGTTAAGATAAATAGTTGTGAATCTGAAATTTGTCGTGGTACCGATCGTTCAAACACATGCACCACCATTTCTCACTAATTAAATTAAATCAACCACTTGAGAGGTTTCAGCCAAAAAATCTACATCCACAAAGAAAAATGTTATGTGATAAACCTAAAGGGTCATACTATTTGTGGGCAATTTTCAGATCCCTAATACCATCATTTACATAAGGATAATACCCCTATACTCATGAAATAGGCTTTTAAGCTCTTCATAACTTTTGCACTTATCCCACAAACAATTGTTAAAGGTCCGAAACCATCACTTTTATTTATGTTTAATGATGGCTTGCAATCTTTTGCAATGGCCTAAGAGATGAATGTATTTTTTCAAAAGTTTTATAAATTAAATCACATATTTAAGCGTTTAGGTGTTGCATCCATATCTGAAATCTATTAAAGTTATACCATAACTCTAATCTAAAATTTAAGCTTGTAATTATAGTGTGAGAATTTTTGTAAAGGCCCATCAAATGGATAATTTTTATTTTAATGAGATTATAGCAAGTGCACAAGCATTTGAGGTCATGATCCTCCACTTTGATATCATATTAAGTTAGTATTATAATCATCCAGTTTAAAAACTTTAAATTATAGAAATAGTATGGGCATTACATTCATTACATAACAAAATATTGTTCTAAGGTAAATTAGCAATTATATCTTTCTATGTTCAAGCTTAAGACTGTAAAAGCAGTAGGTCCTGATATAACCTGCTGGTTGTCCTCACTAAACCACTTTCTAACACAAGATTTATTCATCTTCATATGGAGATCGAGGTGATCTCCGAGAGCCTCCATCTTGCAGGGGCATCATAGCTCAGGCGTGACAACCATATTTGCAAGAAATCCAGAAACAAATCAATCAAGACTGGTTGTATCTCATTAACCTTTGCAGCTTATCTGACTAGCATAAGTTATATTTATCTTCTCATGCCCGAAAGAAAAACGAAAAGGAAAAAGACTCCTTTTGCATCAATACACACTCACACAGTGACGGAGATATATATCTCTGTGACTCGACAACTAATAACAAGCATTGTCTACTTTCTGTAATTCTGTAGATAAGTAAAACAGTTGCTTTTTATCACAATTGCAGGAGATGTTTGGTTAAAAAGTAAAAACGATACATTACCCTTATTCTTATTTTCATTATGAATGTGTATCAATAGGTAAGGGAAATCCCCAGTAAAAGGAATAGGCTAACCAGAACCTTTGCCAAGCATCGGAGAAGTGCGCTTAAGCTACTTACTTGACAACCCCAGCAGTGGAAGAATTGTCTTAAGGAGTTTCTTCACAAGACCATCAGACCATAGTTGACCCCTTGGCAAGAGAGTTATGTATGCAACAATTGAGGAAAATCCTACTATGAAACCAAGTACAGCACTTATGAAATGCCAATTGTATCCAGTTTGGCTGCTTCCACTCTTCCCCGATTTTGAGTTGGTACTGGAAACTACACAGCCTTCTCGAAGGGGCGGCCCACAGAGCCCAGAGTTGCCTAGATAAGAGTCCTCTAAAAAAGTTGAAAACTGTTGGGCGCCCGGTATCCTTCCCACCAGTTGATTATACGAGAGATTTAGGTACGATAGAAAAGTGAGCTGCAAGAGCTGCTCGGGTATTTTCCCACTCAATTTATTGTTGGAGAGGTCCAAGGACTCGAGCTGTCGCAAGTTCCTAATCCAGACATTATTGGCCCTGATAAAGCGTTATGTGACAGGTCCAGGAGATGAAGTTCTCCGAAATCTCCCAATTCTTCTGGTATTGGCCCTTCAAAATTATTATTTGAGAAGTCGACTGCTGTGAAAGAAGTTAGGATCTTCGCAAGCTCTAGATCTGATCCTTTTCCAGACACACTAACTCTATCCTGATAATAGAGTTCAGAGATTGGGAGGAATGTATATTGGAGGTAATTGAATTCTACATTACTCTTCATTGCCTCCCAGTTGCTGAGAAATTTTCCTGGAAGCTCTCCGCTAAAGTTGTTTGCAGAGATATCGATGATTTGAAGCATTTTCCAATTGCTTTCTACTATTGGACATCCAAGTTTCCCATTGAATTGATTTGACCGCAAAATAAGGACACGTATGGTTGGTATTCGCTGCAACTGGCACGGAAACGGACCACTTATCTGATTGTTTCCCACATCAAAAACCTCTAGCACAGTCAAGTTTCCCAAAGACACTGGAAGCTCTCCTACTATGAGATTTCCATTGAGATCCAAAGTCTTCAAACCTGCTGGTATATTGGGAATTCTGCCTTCCAAATGGTTATTCCGTAGATCCAATACCTTCAGAAATTCTGAGTCCTCAAAGCACTCAGGGATAATTCCGTTCAAGTTGTTATGGGATAAGTCAAGCACCTCAAGAAAAACTGAGCATATTGATCTGGGGATAGAACCCGTGAAGTTATTCTTTGACAGAGCAAGAAAGACTGTGAAATTCAGTTTCTCTCCAATGTTGTCCGGAATAACTGAGTTGAAGTTGTTGTCGGAGTAGTCCAGGTACATAGCAGATATAGGTAAAGGCAGCGTTTGTCCATGGAGCCTGTTGGAGTGAAGATCAAGAATGTCGATAAGAGAGTTTTGAATGAGCAAAGAAGGTTCTATTTCTCTCAATAAATTAGCAGAAAGATTAAGATATACTAGCCGTTCAAGTCCCCAAATCCAAGGTGGAATCGTTCCTTGAATATGATTATCGGACAAATCTAGATTTATCAGTCTCGATTGGTTTTCCAAAAAGCTAGGAATAGCTCTCAAATGACAAGATGCCAACCCGACTGTCGTGAACTGGGAAGGTATAGCATTATCATCAGTGCCACCAATGAACAAATTATTATGAGAGAGATCAAGGCTGGAAAGATTCTTGAGCTGCCGAAGAGTTCCAATGTGAAAGGAGCCATTGAAGTTGTTGGAAGCAAGTGAGAGAAACTTGAGTCCTTTGAGCTGAAAAATAAATGATATTGGCCCATCCAGCCTGTTGCCACTCAAATCAAGTGTGTCCAGCACATCAGAAGAGGTGACTAAAAGTCCATTTAACCGACCAGAAAAATGATTGTTGGCCAGTAGTATCTTCTGAATGATTGGAAGGGTAAATAAAGATTTTGGTATGCTACCACTCAATGAATTGTTTTGTAGATCAATAATTATGAGATTCTGAAAGTGTTCCCAGCGTATGGACGTGATTGAACCATTGAGACTATTATGGGACATTCTGAGCTGGGTTAGGTTGCTTGAGAGAGTGAAAGTTGGAACTTGACCAATAAATTTGTTCGTGGAAAAGTCCAGATAAGCCAATTGTGAAAGATTCACCATTGTGCTGGGGATTATGCCACCGAAATTGCAAATTGCCAAATCTATCCTGGATAGATTATTAAGGTTACCCAAAGAACTTGGCAGCGTACCTGAAAAGTTGGTCTCGCGAAGGACCAAAGTCTGAAGAAACTGTTTTCAGGAAATTCCGGCAAAGAACCTTGAAGAAAAATGTTATTAGACAAATCTATGATACGCAGTGTTGCCAATTTAAAGATTTTGGAAGGAAATTCTCCGTTCCCCACAATCCACTAGTTTCAAGACAGTTAAATTGGAGAAATTGGCAATGAAACCAGGAACACAGGATAAATTATTTCTACTAAGTTGAATAACAGACAAGGATTGAAGTTTCAAAAGGGATGCATCAATTGGACCTGATAATTGACAGCTAGACAAGCTCAACACCTGAAGATTCTGGAGCGAAGAAGACGATAAAGCATTGCACCATTCAATCCCGTTAGCAGATATGTTCACCCCATCTAGATACAATTCTTTTAATTCTTTCAGATTCTCTACGAGCATCTTTAGATTTGGATTCTCGAGTTTTGGAGAAGTCAATCCTAAGGGAATTTCTGTGGACAGATCAAGGATCTCCAGCCTTGTCAACCGAGATATCTCTGCAGGAATTTGCCCAGTAAGGCCTGTATTTGATAGATTCAGATATGCTAGATTGCTGAGATTACCAAAACCTAATGGAAATTTGGTAGAGTTGAATATACTCATTGCCAAGTTAAGCTTCTCCAGATATTTCATCCTAAACAAAATTGAGGAGCTGTCAATCCACCAGAGATTGATTCATCGCTAAGGTCCAGACCAACGACCTGGCCATTTTTGCATTCAACTCCATCCCAAGAGTCCAAATTCAGATCCCATGTGACTAGTTTGGTCGACAGAGAGTCATCAAACAATAGACTTTCTTTCAACTCGATCAACAACACTTTCTGGTCATGTGGACATTCTCCAGAAACCAAAACCTTGTCTGAGCCCATCAAACTGAGGCATGTAGTAATCAAAACAAACCATATAAGGGAAGGAATTCTCATTGGAAATACTTACAAGATGCAGGTGTAATCAGTGATGGAAGAGATGAAAGTAAAAAAGTATGGAATCTAATAACAGCACCGATAAAAATAGAAGAAATGAAAACTATGATCAGCTAGTTTTGGATTGAGATATTGAGGATACAAGACCCGTCAAAGTAAACTATCAATAGTTTCTTCAGTTGCATTTACTCTGATGTTTCTGCTTTGTCCCCACCACTAATAACAAAGCTCCTTAGGTCTAGTCAATGGACTATTAAGCAAGCAGGTTTGAATTTTCCAGATTACTCAATGATTTAGTATACCTGTAGTAAATTAGCGAGGTGGACCTACGTCCAATTCTTAGGTCGGTTCATTCTTCTTATATTTAATGTTGTGCTCAATAAAGTCAAGCTGTGACTGACATCTCATATGCAGGGTGGTCCTGTATGTCTATTTTTTCCATTTCCTCATTTTATTTATCCACACGACGTTGCTAGAAAAGGAAGCACGCTGAAGACACGTAAATTACCAAGGACAGAATTCCACTCACGTGAAAAAGCAACTCTATATTCACTTGAATCTGATTTAACTAGAGTCGAATAACAAGTTCAGACTAGTTAAGTAGTTTCTCGATGTGAATTCGAATTTTCATGATATTTAACTTTATCAATTCGCAAGTCAAGATAAACTTGAGTCAAGTTTAGTTGATGGATAAATTTGAATTGAGTTTAACAATAATATTATTTAATTAGAATGATCATAATATATATATAATATATATACATATCTATCTATATTATTAAAAGGAGAGAGGTGGCTTTTAGTGTCTCCACTTCTCCCCCTACTTAAATTACAAATTACTAATTTGATATGGATGTTTTTTTCAATTTATTCCAACCTTTATACTTATTATCAATTAATATTATATAGACATACTTGAACATTCACAAATTTATACCACAACTCTTCAGTTCCCTCTTTCATAAATTTTAAATTTTGTAACCGTGTCAGGATGAGATCTGGGTATTCCCTTTTTTCTAAATTTTTAATTTTGTAATTGTGCTAGAAGAATCTTTCATATTTTAAACCTTTATTTAACTGTCTTTTCTTCATTCTCATTTGCCTACAACCAAAAATAGATTATCCTATCCATGCTATTTAATTCTAACACAAAAAAAAAAGAAAACTTTATTACAAGCATATCTTTTATTTGTCAAGTTGATCTTTAGTGCTTTCTTCCACTTTTCAAGTCCGTGAAATAATTTTGTATATATCCTATTTTATGATTTATTTCTTTTCTTTCTTTTTTTATTGGTGGGAGTCATCATAAATTTGGCAAGATATTTCATGGTGTTATGGCTTGCCATAACAAAATAAAAAAAAAATGTGGAATTCACAAATTTTGCAAACACAGGATCTTTTGTCACATGTGTGAAGAATTTCCCATAAGGCAGAGGTATGAAATTAGGCCTTATGAAAGGTTTTGTTGTCTAAGTGGTGCTCTGATGACACAACTTTATTGTGTAATATATGGGGATGATTGAAAATCATTAATTCTTTTATAGGTTGGCTACCTGGTGTTGTCTCCATTACTTTTGTTTATAATATCTAGAACATGAAACTTTCTATGCATCTGAATGTGACTAAGGTTCTTTATGAGTATTTGTATATTCCAATTGTATTGGCTTTGGTTCTCATGGACTAACAATTGCACAGAAACAAGTTAGCTTCTCACTTTATGCCTATGTTGGAAGCACCATTGTTGTCTGTTTGTGGACCTTTTTGCCTGTACTCATTGCAATTAGAAAAGAGTGGCATACTTGGAAAGAAAAGAAAAGCCTTGTTGGTTATACTACCATTGTCGTTGATAAAGCCGAAGCGCAACTAAGAAAATGAAAAGACTGATGAGGATAGTGCTAATTAGGTAGATGCATGTTACACAAATATGTTTAAGCCCCCAAACAGAGGATAAGATTATTCAATTTCTCAAGCCCTTTTGAGTATTGACATGATAGTTCTTTTCATAGCTACATTCTACGAATGAGGTTGTAGCCTAGTAGCTATTGATTATGTAGGCCAAAATGTATTATAATTTCACTCATTATTTTTGTATTATCTTTTATTGTTTAAGATATCTATATACATTTTTATTTAATAACTGTGTAATGTTTTTAATTTAAATAAACCATTGTATTTAATTATATAAACAAATTATGAACCTGAAAGTCGACATCTTTTATATGTATTGATATAAGAAAATTGCCTACAAATAAAAAAAAAATAGAAGAATTAAAGTTTTGGAAAATGAACATGAACCTAACTTAATCAATATTAGTTATAGGTTCTTGATAGCACAACAATGGTGGTGGTGAAAACTAATAATGACATTAGATGTTTCTCTCTTGAGCCATTAACCCATCTTATTTTTCTACTTCAATTGGTCATCCTTTATAACATCTATATTGTTAAATATTGCTGTGAAATATTATTATCTTCCTAATTTGAATTTCTTAGATGTAAGTACATAACATGCCAAAAGGAGCTTTTCAAGAATATTTCAAGTTCATAAGGGCATTATTATGTTCAATAAGTAAGACTTGCATACTAATAGTAATTTAAAAGGATGACAATTTAAATTATAAAAGTAAACATCTCTACTTCCGTGTTTGTAATATTTTCCAAGAATATCATCAATTTAAAAAGGTTTATATAATTTAAGTTCCACTACATATTGAGAAACAAATTATATTAATATGTGTATTACTTTTTTTTTTTTTAAGTTTCCATGAGATTGTTTACCAAGATTTAAAAAAAAAAATAATTCATGAAATCTTATTTCATTAAAAGATTTTAGTTTTTAATTTTTTTAGCACAAGCATTGTAGGTGCATCAACTGCTCGTGTGTGTATATATATAATCACTCCAATTGACATGCTACTAGCAACTTGGACGGTGATCAAATTCTCATATTGCTTGCATGGATACTTTGAATCAATGCTTTGAACACTTCGTATAAGTTATGGAAGCTCCCCACTATCTCCATCATATATGGTCAAACTTTGTATGCTCGTTTCCGCTCTGCTGCAAATTTCAGGCCTACTCAGAATTTTGCATGACATTAGCAACATGCAGGGACACTCGACTAGCTTTATGATAGGTACTCCACTTAGACATGATTGAGCGTTCAGGTATGCTATGTGAATGTTCGGAGCTTGTATAGGCACTTGAATTAAGTGTGACATTGGGCGCTCAATTGGAAGTCGTGTTCAACACTCAGTTTGGCTACATCGGCACTTTAACCGCTACTATTGGCGCTCGGAGGGGCAAGTGTAGGCGCGCTTTCAATCTCTAGGTGCTCTCTTGAAGGTCATAAATGCTTGGTTGCTACTTGTTCTGTTCACACTGATGTGAGTGAGGCTTAGACAACTTGTTTTTGCTGCTAGTTGGTTTGCAATAGAAAATTGCAGCTCGATAAAATGATTTTGTGGCAACTTCAACTGCTTGGAATTCAAAAATGTCTTTTGGTATTTGATCAGGTGCTTAAGTTCACACTGCAGTTGGTGTGCTTAGTCGTATTCAGGATGCAAATTTGGTTAGTGTTTGAATGTTCAAATTTCAAACAAGTAGCTCAATATCATTCCATTACACTTCAGGTTGGTTGGCTACTATGTGCTCGAAAAAGCTTAGATTGATTTACTAGTCCGTAGATCGACTGTTAACTTCTTATTTGGTGATGCATCGAAAATAATTAAGGTTTATTACAATCTATTGAACCACCACAATTACTAAAAAATGATTCTCAATTACCTATTAATTCTAAGAATACCTAGATAATTGACATCCAAATTCAAATAAACACTGTAGTAATTCGAAAAATTGGGAAAATAGAACAAGATAGCTCAAATTCTATAATATTTATGAAACTAATCTATTTTTTCCCTAAGGCATACATTTATATGGAGCTCAAAAGCTGCAAAAAATAGAACTATAAAAACTTCCAAAAGTAGAAAAGTTCTAAAGCTTAAGGACACAAAGTACATGAAAGGACAAATAAAATGTCACATACGCCATCTGAAACAGGGGTGTCTTAAAGAAGTTATTATGAAACTAAAACCTACCAAAAATATAAAAATTTAGCATTTGAGAACCTAAACGAAGGAATTCTCCTTTACAATAATGTAGCTCATCGGCAAAAGTGATAACTTTTTCTTGTTGGCCTGTTCCCTTCAAGATAGGGACTTGAAATCAAGAAACCGTGATTGATCCATCTCTGTCCCATTTGGCTAAGCACCTGTTGCAAACCTTGAGAATTTTCATACTAGTAAAAATAAATAAATATGCAAATATAAAAATAGAAAGTCAATGCAAGACTTAACAAAGACTCTAGAATAAAACTACGAATAGTAATGAACCTATACATAACTTCAAACTCTAAAACAAAATTTCCTAAATAGTAACAGATACCAAAGACAAGATTTGATAGTGGGAATCGAAAGCTCAAAATATAGAAATAATTAAGATAAGATTTCAAGTGCATTAAAAAGTAAATAACCAATAAATCATATAGTTAGAAAATGATAATTTAAGGATGAACTGTTAGGGTTATAAATACGCAATAGGAATAAAAACATATCTATAACTAACAATCTAAAATTCAAATAAATATTTGGATTATGTCATTGTTCTAGTGAAATAATTCCAAAGCTCTTAGAGACTGAAACCGAAGTTGATCTAATAAGCTTGGAAAACCCTAATTGCGTGAGATAAAACCTTAAAAATAATTAATTGCATAAACTTAAGACCAAAATTGAACTCGATGATAATCTAAAAAATTGTAGAAGCTTTAAATAAATTTCTAGAGATAGAACTCCTAAACAACTTATATAAATATAATCGTTTAGCTTGATAAACTATCTAAAACTAAGATAAGTAATTAATTAATTAATATAAGATTATAAATTTTAATTGCACAATTCGATGCAAATGGTGTGATGATTTGTGGCTAGAATTGTCTCAAAATTCACTAGTCGAAATCTTCAGATAAGAGTCAAATTGCATCAATGAAAGTCAAGAAAAGAGTTGTCACAACCAGTCAAAATTGCCCAACTTAGCACTCCATTTAATGCAAAGGAATTCATGCTCAACAGGAGAGAATTCCATGGAGAAATTGCCTCTTCTTGGCCGAAAATCTTCTTGTAACTTGCTACCACTTTTACCTATATATATACGTCTTAATTAACTACAAAACAAAGCTTTTAAAACACAACCACAAACACACTAGCAACAACACCAAACACATGAAACACATACAAACACAACCATTAAGTAAGCTTCAACAAGATATACATACAAGCTTAAGAAGTATACCAGTTAAGGTAAGTAAAATTCGTTTTAAGTTAGTATATGTAATAAACATTAGCTTAAACAATGATCTTATCTATTTAAATTCGTATCAAGCCTGAGAGAGGTAACACATTACCATAACAGCTCCAAACAAGGTAATATCTAACTCTAAAACTCTATTTATACATTATGATATGAATAGAAGCTAGAAAATCATATATTATGAAAATTATAAGATGTTATATGTATTGATATATCACGAATAATAGTTATGGATCATGGAAAAACACTCAAAAATAGTTAAAATACTAGTATAATACATATATAGTATAAAGAAAATGGAATACGAACTAGAGAAAAGCGAAAAATATGATGAATAGTGCCTACGCCGGCCCTACGCCGGCTGCGTATATGGCCAAGGCCGGCAGCGTACGTGGGATAAGCTGGCGGCCTTGGAGCTGGCTTACACTGGAATAAAGCTACGTAAAATTTTGTTACGTGTGAACACTAAAAGCCTAAGGATCAATACTGGCAGCTTTGAATTTTTTCCGCAACAGTATAATATATATATTTAAAAAAGAGAAAAATAGAAGATAAAATTTAATAAATAAATATAAATAATTAAATATTATTATGTTTAAATATTTGTTAAGTGTTAAACTTTGGTAACTATTACAAATAAGAAATTCTTTGTTATATTAAACAAAAAGATTAGAATATAATAATTATTCTATATAAGTAAGTAAATAAGAATGGAAAATGTGAATAAGTTATAATTAAGAATAATGTGATATGCATAAATAACAGAAAATAGCATGAAATTAAATAAAAAAAAACACAATGAAAATAAATAATAGAAAATAAATATTAGTTACCATAAGGTGGTTAAACTAAAGAACGATATAAAAATGATAATGATGTTAATAATAAAATACTGAATCATTGGATATAAACTCTATAATTACCTGATAAAAATAAAATAAAACTATTAGTTATTAGTAAATAATAACTTAGAAAATATAATATAGATCTAGAAAAGATAAAAACTGGTTTTATGACACTTAAAAAACCAATAGGATTTATACAAATATATATATATATATATATATATCTTATTAGTGAATATTTATTCATCCAATAGGTGATACTGATCAGTTTGTGGATTTTCCTAAAGACTATTACGACTGATCGATCCGAGCAGATGAGTAAATCAAATCTATCACATTATTTGTGTTTGTAACTGATGTGAAAATCTGTCAAGTATGTGAAATGAGCTGTTTGTCTATGTTGACAAACTAAGATAATAAAAGTGATAATACACATTGTTTGATGACTTGAGAAAGGCATAATATATGTTTGTGTGTAATATATAATCACCTTAAGCTTGATTAAGAATTATTAGCTTTACAATTAAAACAATCATGCATTATACGAGCTTCATTATTGCATATTTTAAAAATCCAACAGCCTACTATATATTAATATTTTAGTTCTTTGTTAATATTTGGTCTTTCTAAAACTGTTAGTTCTACTCAAGATTATTTTTGTTTCGTCAGTTTCATGAGAACTAAGTGGCAACGAAGGGCATTACCCATGGTATCACTTTGAAATTACTAATACATAAGTAGTTTCTAAGGATTGGTACAGGAAATGGTCAATTAAAGTACCCTTAAATTAAAGTGATAATCCAAAATGGGAAATCATTGATTTTTTGCATACTTAGTTTCTCCTAGGCAGGTGGTCATTAAGTAATTGTCCTTAAACCCTAATGAGAGGGCATAAATCTCTTACCTATCTGGACTTTAGATCTTCCAAACTTGTATTTTGAGCATTTGTTTGATTGTGCATTACATATGATTATTAATAAACTTACTTGATGTGTAATATATATGGTTATTCACTGAACCCGTGATTTCGCTCACACTCCTAAAGACCTTTCATGCTTATTATATGACTTTGGCTCATTTCTTCCAAGATCATGACTTCGGTAAGATTTAGAAGTTAGAAGAATTGAAACATTTAGGATAAGCAATTTATTTTTATTTCCTAGTTATAAATTAATTAGTATTTGAAAATCAATTTATGTATTTGGAGACTTGTGAGATAGGAATATGGTCTGTAATATTATATTATATTATTGAAGACTTGTGATGTAAGTTATTTTACTAATTTATGGCTTATATGTATTTGTCATTTCTCATCGATGTAACTAAAATATCATATTTATTTGAAAATATGTCATCTTTGAAGGTATATTAGTAATAATATACATGTGTGGATTGCATGCTACAACTAGGTACTCTCGAGGAGTAACACCTATTTGCCATTATCTCTACCTCATCATTTGGATTTGTGCTCGAACAAGTCAGAATTCAATTGCCTTATATGTAACTAGCTCAGTTGCTTTATATGGATGCTTCTTATGCACATATGTTGCCAATCGCCTACTTAGTCATAAAGTACTCACAAAAGTTGTGGCTTAGATTATTATCAAAAGCTTATTGTAGTTGGCCCACCAGGTTTTTATCTCAGCAGGAGTTTGGTCTTGGTTAGTGCTGTGACAACTTGGTGATTTGATGCTTAGAAACCACTTTCAGCTATTGCTCGTCTCACTTTTAGATAGGCACTCCTTTTACAGGACATGAGTGCTCCATGGGTGCTCTAAAGCTTGTGCCTAGGCGTTTATACTGCTAATGCTCCTCGTTCCATGCTTCTAAACCCTAGTTTATTATGGCTTTGCTAAAAATTGCTCTATGACCATTGTAGATGAGTGGATCCAACTGCAGTTATCACGTATGTGAAACGTTTGACTTGCACTACATGTGACTTCTCAATGACATGTAAGAATGACTTAGGGAGAGAGGATAGAGATAACGAAAAGCAATCTTAGAGAGCTCAAATGCATGTGTGATAGGTGAGGTTATGTAGCATCAATGCTATAGTTCTTGGAGCAAGACAATGTATTCTTCGTTCTACACCTGTTCGACCTCCGAGATGACAATATGATAACACGACAACATTTTCTCTTAATATCTTACCTCTATTACATGAAGAGGAGCACTAAGGTATATATAAAATTTAACTATTGATGATATTCATTAAATTGCGTAGTGCATTAGCTGAGACAAGTCCCCTTGTTGATGGATCTTTCCATAGGCTCATTTTGAGTTTAAGCCTATAAAGAGTCTCTTTAAGTACATGAACTTTTATGAGAAAGGTTGAGGGCAGACCAACTGATCCAACGATCCTCACAACAAGGCCATCATGCTAAATCTCCCTTAAGTCATCAAAAAACAAGGATTATACTTTTTTAGGCTTGTCACATATTAATATAATTAAATATAGCTCTCTATATTGTGCTCCCTCTAAAGTCTTGGATGAAGTTGAAAGGGTTTAGGCATTGGTTGAATCTATCAAAATAGCTAAGGTGCTACTAAGCACTTGTGCCTTTTATTTTAGCTGCATAGTTGCTAAGTACGCTCATAAGTCACAAGCTAATAAAATTTAGGGACCATGTCACGAAAGCTACCTGCACTTTATTTAAATATTCAATTAACTACTTAAACTTTTATTTAATCAATTTACTACCTAGATAAACTTTTCGTGTTTAAAATTCTACCTCCATTATCTTTGTTAGGACCATCTACTCTGTTGGCATTTTTGACCTACCACTCCTTGATACGTGTCAGTAGACCACAATAAACAATTTCCATGTGGAAAAACTCAAACCTATTAACCATGAGGAAAAGTAAAACAATTTATCCAACCTTGGTTACTGCCTAAACTTTAAGTGAACAAAAAACATCCACTTAGTTAAAAACCTTAGACTTAAAGAACAGTAGTTCAGTTCAAATCTCAAATCAAAGACGTTTGAAACCTAAGACCTCCAAATCGATCAAAACCCTAACTAATCATTTTTATGCCAATTACTCAAGCCATCAAAGATGGTAAAAGCTGCGAGTTCTTATTCGCGTTTTGTTCATCAAGGCAAAAGAGGTGCTTTAGGTTTTGTTCTTGCAAGTGTGAAATCAAAACATGAGATCAATGTCGAGGACATGGCTTAATACCTCTTAAAGAGGTTTAAAAGTCCTCAGATGGTGAACATGGCTCGATTTTACAGCAGACATAGTAAAAATCAAAGTATAGTTTCCCACCCATGATGACAACCTGAAAGGTTGCATGCTTTTAGGCAAGATCTAGATGGCTACGGGAGATGTGGATGGTAGCATACGGTTCCAAGTCATGGTCAATCCATCCAAAGAATTTTGGGCATTCATTATTATCACATTATTATTAGTAATTGAAGAAGAAGAAGAAGAAAAAAACAGACAAGTGAAATAAGGGCACTGGATGATCTGGAAGCACGACCATATTATGATTCCTAGTTAAAGATCTTTGGAGGGAAAGGATGTGATGGTGTGGGTTCTAGGTTTTTCAAACTATTATTGACATTTGGGATGGGTAAATTGTTTTATTTTTTCTCATAGTTAATATGTTTGAGTTTTTTCATGTGGAAATTGTTTATTGTGGGCCACTAACACGTGTCACCGAGTTATAGGTTAAAAATGCCAGCAAAGCAACAGTCCTAACAGAGATAACGAAAGTAGCATTTTAAATACAAAAAATTCAAACAGGTAGTAAATTGTCTAAATAAAAGTTTGAATAGTTAATTGAATATTTAAGCGAGGTTTAGGTAGCATTAGTGACATTATATCATCATTGCCACTATTGCTCGCCAACTAACTCAAAAGAAAGAACCCGCATGTATTTTGTGAAAGCAAAATTTCACATCTTAAAAAGTCTTTGTGTGTACTATTATATACATGCACTTCTCATTCGAGGAAAAGGAAAAATATAATAGTAATTTAATAAATAACTACAAAAAAGCCACTAGGACAAAAATACTCAGTCTAGATAAGTTAATCTCGTCTGAAAAGACAAGTTTATAAGTGACTAAACTCATCTATTCAAGACGAGTATAGAAAAAAACATAATAAACTTGTCTCTTAGGGAAATAAAAGCATTACATTATAGTAACCCGTCCCTTCAAGAGACAAGTTCTTATAAATATGTAAAAGATTACTCCTTCCTCATCTCGGTCATAATCTTGATGCTTTTCTTCTTGGATTAAAAGAAAGTAAAGGATGAAAGGGAAATTTGTTGTGTTTTCTAAATTAACGAGTCCCTAGGTAAAGGAACCATCTAGTACTATGTTTCGTATGTGACTTTTCATTTTTCAAGTTAGCTCGTTTACTTTACTGAATGAATAAGATGTAATGGAATTTCTATTACAAAGAAATGGAATAGAGTTGTAATATTTAAATGATGGTATTTTGAAAAAAAAAAAAAAAACAGTTCCAATATTGAATTGGTATTCATAGGTTTGAATAAAGAATGACTATTCAATATTTTGTGTAATAAGAATTCATCGTAGAATCATTATTCAGTAAACTAAACGTTGTAATAGCAATTCGTAAGGAATAAGACTATAATGGAATTACATTATAGCAAAGTGAATGAGCTAGTGTTGCTCTGAGCCACATGAAAGGTATAGTTTCTTAAGGGCTCCTCCTAGGATTGTTAGAAAGCAGCAACGGAGCAAATCTAAGAAACTAAACTGAAAAAGTTATTATTATACAGATTCAATCAAACCATTTAAGCCGGGTAATGGGTCTGCCAACAAAAATTATTTCATCACCAGCCATTGATCAGTCGATGATGAATAAGGCAAATGAAAAGCATCATGATGATGATAGACATGACAATCTCTCCCAGGCTCTACCCTCCTTTTTGGTTGATAGCAACACTTGTATGTTTGTGAAAACTTTTTGGGTTTGGTGGAAATTCCCATATATGTGTGTGCATGTATGTGACTTAGGTTTGAGTTTTGTAGAAATTGAAAATTATGTGGGAATCAACCTAACACCTTCTTGAAATTCTCATTCTCTGTATGTATAAGACTTTGGTTTGGGTATGGTGAAAATGGAAAGAAAATAAAATATGGGAATAAATTGGTCTCTAAAAAAATTTCACATTTTGTGTTAATGATGGATTTACAACAACTTGTCTCTTGAAGGGACAAGATCACAATGGTATACTGATCTTGTTTCTTGAAAAGATGAGTTTATCTTATTTCTTAATCTCATTTCTTGAAGAGATAAGTTTAGTCCCTTATAAATCCATCTCCTCAAGATATGATTTTAATTTGTCTAAAACTAGGATTATTTTATTGTATCGATATTTTTGTAATTATTTATTAGATATTTTTTTTTCCTTTTCCCTATTATTTGGGATATGAATATGTAGATTCCTATATATGTATAATTAGCACACACAGCATTGATTTATCAATTAGAAAAATGATAAATCTTGAGATGCCAAATCTTTTTCGAGTAGTTGGCTTTTCTTTCCAACAAAAACTATAATGGCATTTGAATAACTCAAGATATGCAATAACACAAAGTCTATTGTTACCTTGAATCGTTTCTTTTTTCCCGCTTTTAAGCACAAGAGATCATGTAATTCATAGAGTAGAGTCTCACAATGATATTGTCGATATTTCCCTGGAAGTGTGAAAAATATTTGAGATAAATGTGCAACACATTTATGAAGTTAAAAAAGAGATGGGTCGATAGCCTTGGATTTCTAGTGATAGCCTTCAAATAAAGGTAAACTATGGATGGTTGAGGTATTGTCTAGTATGGTTACTCTAATACTTAAACTAATAGAGATGTTTAAGATTATAAAGAAGCCAAATGAGATTAAAGAGAGTTCAAATGATGTTTATTGAAACCCTTGTACCCCTATTTAAAGTGGAAAGGATGAGTAGTTATTGTCAGCGATTGTCTTTAGTGAGATAGTCATCTCAAAAATACAAGATGATATAATTCCCCATTAATACATGTTTTGAAATTTCTAGGGTGTGCTAGAAATAACAAGTAGATCAATTCTGTCGTACAACTTAACGGTGATGTGTTGAATCTAGTAAAAGGTACGCACAAACACTATTTCATCTTTTTAAAGCTTCCCTCGGGCTTTCAAGAGGTTAAATATGAGTACCAATAGATTGGCCTCTGGTTTATAGAGTTATGCAAGTAGGATAGTTAATGTGGGTTAACCGTTTAACCAAGGGAAAAAAAAAAGTAAAGGTAGGGTTATAAATTTAAACATGCTTAATGTACAAACCATGTTAGTCCACTCTACATAACTTATAAGTTAGAGTGAACCAATTAGTTATGGTTTGATTGGCTAGCAAATCACCAAAAGTTTTTTTTTTTTTTTCCTTTTAACAAACAAACACATTAGAGTTTAAAAAAGAAAATCAACAAAAATGAAAATAAAACAACTAGTAAGAATAAGTGACTATGGTAAGTGTTAAATAGAAAAATTAAAAGCATAAGAAAATAAATCATTAACGGATTGTTCATTTCATCCTATGGAATAAGAGAAAATTAAATTATCATTCAATAGGAATGCAATAGAGTTGTAATAGCTATTACAATATTTACTTAGGTGTAAAAAAGATAACAAGTAAATATTGGAGTATAAGGCAAAATATTTATAGTACCCCTTACTTAATTACAAAGAGATGATAATTATATGTATGATATTTTTAAGAAATGAGTATTTATAACAAAGTTAAAATTATGGCAGTTCATGGGTGTAGGACATGAATATTATTTATCATTTATATAATAGCAATTTATTATAAATTATCATTCCTTTTTAATAAACACGGTAATAATAGCTTTACATAGAATAAGCAGGCAATGAATGATTGTCATGCCTCGAGGGATACACTAAACGTGGCCCCGCCGTACATAATATTAAAGCTTAGGAATGACTTCCTTAGTCACGCAAAGGCTTTCATATTATGTACAAGGCATACAACACATCAGAGGGAACGCATCGGGGTAATGCAATTTACTCTGATAATAATTAAGTAACAAGATAAGAGAAACACTTAACATCAAACATAAGTAAGGTCAACTACAATTCTTAGGAGCATACCCCCGCTAATATCTTCAAGTCTATATAAATACATTTTCCAATCATCTCCAAAATACAAATATATCATATATTACTCATAAAGAGATATTCAAGAATGTAAATTCCTTCTATTCTCATAGTTCTTCCATCAAAGCTCAAGGAACTACCAACAATTTCCTTAATGTCCCAATCTTCGAATAAAGTCTCAATCATATCTGTTTCAACAAAAATCTATAGGGGTGTAAGCTTACAACATGCTTAATGAGATATTCCCTTTTTATTTGCACTGTATTTTAAACAAGTTTATTAATTTTCAAGCATATGATATACATATTATGCAATAATCACATGATATAAATTATTATGTATGGGTATCTGGAAACCATACACAGAACGGATTTACACTCTCCATATTGAAGGTTAAGGAAATGGTAGTTGCAAGTCTACATGATCTTCACTACTAGTCCCCAGGCACACTCCATCCTCAGCAATCGATCGACGCGGCTCATCGTTGGAATGTATCCCTGGTACTAGGGCTGTGCAAAAAAAAACCGACCGAACCGTACCGAACCGACCGGACCGAACCGAACCGAACCGAACCGAAAATTTCGGTTCTTTTTTGGAAACGGTTCGGTTCGCGGTTCGGTTCATTGAAGACAAACGGTTCGCGGTTCGGTTCAGAACTATGAACCGAACTGAACCGTTTTATATATTAAAAAAATTAAACTATTATTTTTAGTCTTAATTTTTTTATTAATGGTACATATCTATGTCACAAATTTAAAAACAATTAATTTTTTAAAATAAATTAATTGTTTTTAAAGTTTTTTACTTAGATATGTGTTAGTCATCGGAATAAAATTAGATTTTTCATAATATGTTTCAATTGTTATGTTATCTATAAGTAAGCTAGATTTTAGAATTTAAACTCTAGTATTCTAACGTAAAAAATTAATTGTTGTAAAATTTTTTTACTTAGATATGTGTTATTCATTAGAATAAAATTAGATTTTTTATAATATGTTTTAATTGTTATGTTATCTATAAGTAAGGTAGATTTTAGAATTTAACCTCTATTCTAACTTCTGCATATTTCTTTTCCATTTGTCTTATTAATTAATCTAGTTCTATTATTTAGTTACTTATTGATTTATATAATTGGTAATATGTTAGTTAGAAGCATACAACGAATTACATTTTATGTCTTCTATTAAGATAAAGTCTAGTATATCATTATAGTTCAAGATAATTCAAAAAAATGAGACTAGTCATAGTTATAATTTTATAATAGATGAAATCTTTTCCTTCCTATAAGTTTTACATGTTTATTTGATAAATGATTAATTTTAAATATTATTGTTTATATTTGCATTAGTGATAAGAAATATGTAATTGAACTTTTTCGATAGAATATATTTTTATTTTATGAAAAAACGGTTTGAACCGCAAACCGAACCGTATCGAACCGTTTTTTTTCGGTTCAAAAAAATTACGAACCGAACCGTATAGTTAGGTTCGAATTTTAAAAAAAAACCGAACCGTAAATTATGGTGCGGTTCAGTTCGAGGTACAAACCGAACCGAACCGTACCGTGCACACCCCTACCTGGTACGCCTTAGTTTCCTAAGAATGAGCATGGCTGCAGGCCTCTTTAAATAAGCTTAGCCTCGGACCCTTCCAATTCTTTGCTTAGGAATAGGAGTCTTTGACATGTGACTCGACAGATGCAATGCATGTCCATTTAATTTATATTGGGGCTAAGTATAATTTAAGTATACTTTGAGGGTGATCAAAGACGCTCATACATGCATAAGCAACATATAATATTAATAACGTACTTAAACAATCATTTGTTAGTTTTGATATGCTTAGCATCTTTGTCACACATACATAAAGGCATTTACATATAATCCCATAACCCGATGCATATCCATTTTTTTTTATCTCGTACCTATAGCTCTAATGCAACTATCTACAAGCACAAGCAAGGTAACGAAGTCAAAAGAGAAAACTTACTCGCCCATATCGTAATCTGTTTAATCATAATAATCCTAAGGAAGTGGAATCCCGTATTTCTAGTCACCTAGACAAAAGAAATACCCGGAATGAGTATTTCATAGGTTCTACCAAACCCTTCTAATTCTATTTTTTTATTTTCATCAAAATTCGGATTAAGAGAAATTCCAACTTAAAATGGCCATAACTTGCTCATTTTAACTTGGAATTTCGCATCTTAATAGTCGTTTTCTACCTACTCAAAAAGATATATCTATTTCTAAGGTTATTTTTAGCATTTAAAGCCATTTGGATTTTAAAATGGGTCGGTACAAATTTGAACTGAAAGTTCCTACCCTCAAATTTGCATTTTCCAAAGTTTTACTTCACTTAGATACTTTATAGCAAACATATAAATATTTCTACTTTTAAAAATCATTTAATATTGAAAATAACTCATTTATATGCATGATACAAGTGATGTTGTCTCAAAAATAATTTTGTAGAACATTCTTGATTAATAGTAACAAGGTCGAGTTTTCATGAGAAAATTCATTTTCTTAACTTGTGATAAAATAGGTTATCTTAAGTTTTTATAACTATATGACTTATTAAAATTTATGGTTCAATATATATATTAAAATCTCAAAGGTCTTATATTTGTTCAACAATTTCTATTTAATAGTTTATTTTATAAAACATGGTTTTACATATTTAGATCATAAAACTCCATGTGTGTTTTCTTTTAAAATTTCCTTAAGTTTGGTTCTTAAACAAAATTTTTACTCTTAGATTTTGTAAATGTGAAACTTAATTAAAGAAAATTATGATTTCATATTTATTTTTTAGTTCATGAATATTTTATTTTCATATTAAACTTCTTTTAACTGATTATTTTATAACACATGAATCTTTATGTGGTTGTGAAGAAAATCTAAGTTGTATAATAGTAAATTTTTTTAAGTTTTAGCATATGAGTAAAATTAGATGTATAGCTTGTCCTAAATTTTTATTCTCATAATAATTCTTTCTTAATTAGTAATTAAAATATTTTAACACATAGATCTTTTAAGGGGTTGTTGGAAGAAAACTAAAATTTTTAGTTTGTTACAAGTAGGTGTCTAATTATTATAACTATTATTTATATTCCTTAACTTCATAAAAAAAAAATGATTTACTTTTTAAAACTTCTTTCCTTAAGTTGTCTACCGATTTTATTCCTAGATGGATTTTAACTAATAAGTTGATTTTCAAGTTTGTTTTAGAAAAAAAAAATTGCTTTATTCAAAGTACTTATCAAAATATTAGCATATATTTTATAAATAATTTTTTTTAAAAAATTGCATAACAAAGGTTTAAAAATTTATGATAAATTTATTTTTTTATCGTGGAATGGTGTAGTTTGAACAATTATCCTAATTTTAATGAAAATTCTTTCTAAGTATTGAAAATCATTTCTCTTGAGAGCTCAGCCCCAGTTTTACATGAAAGAAAATAACCCATATTGTCATTTTAAAATTTGGTTGAGACAACAACATCATCATATGTCTATGTATGAATATGAACTTAATATTATTGTTGGTCCCGAAAATAATCAAGAAGGGGGGTTGAATTGATTATTTCAGAAAATTAAAATTTTTGCCTTTTAAAAACAATCCCCTTTGATTTTAAGTTAAGTAAACAATAAGAACAATTAAACAGTAATAAAATAAACTGTGGAAATATAAATAGAGAAGGGATAAGAAAATCAGGCGGATATTTATAGTGGTTCCGCCTTGTGCGTCAGTCCACTCTTCTAGCTCTGAGCCAGGGACCCTGATATCCTTCGGGTTAGTTCTACTATATCTAATAAAATCAATTACAAGCTTGTACAATTCTCTCTGCTCGATTCTCACAGCTATCCTTTAGCTTCAATCGATCTACAAAGTCTAAACTAGTAATTGAACTAACTCACTTGAAGCCAACAACAAGTTGCTTCGTTTGTAAAAGAATAAAGTGTAAAAATTGCAATAAATTTGCTACAATTCTGCACGTAAAAGGAATAAAGAAAGTGTGCTTTTTCAACTCTTAAGATTTCTAGGTCAATGATTGAAGTCAAACAGCTCTCGGTTTTTTTGTTTTTCTTAAACAGTATAAAGTTCTGTATCTCTCTCTTTTTATTTCTCTATTCGCATATATGTCCTTCTATTGTTCAGAATTCTTTGTTCTTGAGATAAGATAGATATCCCAAAAATCTCGGATGAAAATCTGTAACCTCTTATCCTTAATTTAGTTTTCCAAACGCTGCTGATATCTTCAAGAGAAAATCTCGTTCTTCTTGTTTACTTCGGTTGTAGATTTGAATTTGAATTCTTGATACGCTGAAGTAAGATCAGATCTGCTTGAAATTCGTGATTTAAGATAATCCATTTGTATTCTGTTTGAGAGCTTCTGATAACATTGATTTTGTTGGAGATAAATCTGGAGAATTGTTGCTGATATCACGGTCTTCATCATGATCTTCATGTGTCATCTTCTTAAGATAACATTGTTTTGATTTTCTTAAAAATATCCAATTCGAATTTGTTTTTATCTTGAGAAAAATCAGAAAACATAACTTTTCTGTCTTGAAATTAGTCCATAGTTAATCAACCGTAACTTATGTCTTTATCTCCAGAAAACTTCTTTGATGAATATAACCAATCCGACAATTGTTTTAATCCCCTAGGATAATCCAACTTTAGTGGAACGAATAAGTATACTATCCGAATATACTTATTATCTCGGAGCTAGGTCTTCAAAATCATTGATCTTCTTCATACAAAAAATGTAGATCTTGTTTGAGAAAATGAACAGTAACTATCTTTAACTCAGAATTACTGGTGAAGGTTCTTGAAAAGGTTCTATAAAACTTCTGTTTTCTGGAAACTAAATTCAATTCAGAATGGTGTTTTGAGTTTCTCCCAAAGGTTCTGTGAAAAGTTCTGTGTTGCTGGGAATGTTTTATACTTTAATTATCCTTCTGGAAACATTCTGTGTACCTTTTTCCTTTCTAAACAACATCCGAAATCATCATATCGTATAACAACTCTTGTCTAACTTATCTAAAAACTTGTTCATATCCAAGAATTAATATCATTCAACCTTTATATTTGTTCAACAAATTCATCAATATTCTGTATAAAGTTCTAAATATAATTCTGCACACTAATAGAGTAGTTAGTTCTTTGAGCATTTTGTTATCATCAAAACTTTAGATATATAGAGAATCAACATTTATTATAAATTCATGTAGAAAAATAAAAGAATAGAAACTTAAATGTGCAAATATAAGAATAAAAATATGGGAGTCTTAGCTTGTTATCAAAACTTTCCAAAACTTAGAAATGGATAAGTTTCATGAAAATAAGAAAAGAAAAACCAAAGAAAATCATGAAAGTCTTAAATTTATTTTAAGGCTTCTCGGGACTTAGAAATGGACAAGTCCCATATATGAATAAGAAATGCAAGAAAATAGTTATGGGAGTCTTAGGCTTTACCAAAGCTCCTTAAGACTTAAATATCTCTAGTTTCATGAATAAAGCAAAGTAAATAAATATGAAAATCATGGGAGTTTTAGATTAATTTTCAAGGCTTCCCATGACTTAGGTTATGGACAAGTCTTCTTTGTTTTAACTTGGTTAAAGACAAGTCTAAGACTAGATACTAATCTTATTTATTTGCTTGAAATAAATAAATAAGAAGATAAAAGTATAAATGAAATGCTAGATTAGTGAGCTTTAGACTCTCAAAATATATATACATATACTATACAGACTACATATAGAAAGTTACGTTAAAATCAAGAACACAACACAAAATGAATATATTACGGAGTTGAACAATAACATGAACAACATGTTGTTTTTATATTTTCATTCCCTAGCATAGAGCTCATGGGGATTTCATATAGAAATAAAACACACATGATATTCATATTATGTTAACATGAACTTATGAATAAGGTTTAGTGGTTTACCTAAGATGAAGGAAATAAAGTTGTAAGAACAAATGGATGGGGTGTGTGTGTTGTTGTTGTTGGCATGAAAGGGGAGAGGGAGAAGAGTTATGGAGAAATTTTACAAGAGTTTTGTTAAGAAAGAGAAATGAGAGTGAAAAATGAGAGGGAGGCGATGGGTATTTATATGGAGAAGAAGAAGGAATTAAAGATGTAAAAATAAATGAAAAATTAAATAAATAAGAGGAAAAAAATGAAAATGGCAGCACATGCACATGGAGATTAAAGAGAAGAAAAAATTTAATTTAAGTAGAAAAAGTGTAATTGAGTATAAAAGAAATTAAGTGAAAGTGTAGTAAAGTTTTATAAGAAAAGAAAATTGTAAGAGATGTAAGAGATAAGTGTAATAATAGGTGTAAGAAAAAGTAGATATAGATGAATAGAAGTGAATTGCTTGGCAAAAAAAAAATAGTAGTGAATAATAAATAAGACAAATAAACTACTAATAGTAAGAAAAATACTTGTAAATAAGTTATACCTAACGTTTTTAGAAGCCAAAAAACTTGTAACTAATATTTTATGAAACGATAAATTATTAGATGATATTTGAAATATGATTTCATATTATTTCTTCATTAATTAATATCCAGTTTTGTTTTCTCAATCTGTGTGCTAGGGTACCAAAATAGTCTTTTAGCCTTAACTTTCGAATTCTTGACCCGAAAAATTTATATATGATATTTTATAAATATATTAATATATTTTTAGTATAAATTGTTTGTTGAAATATTTTATCATTTTGCGTGTTTAACATTGATTTTAGAAACTAATCTCGTTCGGGTTTGAAACGAGCGAGTTTTGGCGAATTGATCTTTTAGGTTATAAGACATTATTCCAAACTATAATTTATGGTTAACTCATTTTTATTATTTTAGAGTTTCGAGCGCGAGATTGCTGGATCTAAACACTCTAGATCTTAAGATGAACCTAAGTTAACTGTTTGGGATCTATTTTCAATTGCGGGTTTGAGATTTATTTATAAGATTGCAAAATCTAAAGGTTTATGTTATACTTGTATTTTTAGTTCAAAAATTATGTTTACTCTATTTTTATAATATTTTAATATTTTAAAATTTAATAATTTACAGTTCTCGGGATTGTTTAATCGAGTCAATGTCTTTGAAGGTTAAATATTGATTCGGTCTGACTTTTGATATTAATTTTAAGTTTTGACCCTAAGATTTACCAAAAAGTCTAGATTTTTATAATTTTATGATTAATTGTTTTTTGGTGAGGTTATCTCGATTTGCTTGTTAAAAAGCGCTTTAATTTAACTTGTCGAATTTTGGCTCAAAAAATTTTGTATTATTTGGATATACTATAGCGTTTTGCGTGTTAGAAATCAGATAGATGAATTGCTTAGTATAAGAATGTTGAGGCGAATGATTATTGGATTTTTGTTTTGTTTTTAAAGGTGCTCATTTTTCTTAAGGTCATGGAATTTTATATTTGATCTTGTTTAAAATTCAATTTTAACTTGAGTTGATTTTTAAGGTTTAGGTTTTAGTATCAGCTCTAGAATTATTTTTAAGAGTTCTTAAAATTTCATAGGCTTACAATAACCATTTATATCATGTGAATAGACTGGAAAGTGTACTAAACCAGCTTTAGCTCACTTGCAACAAAATCAGAGTGGGTCAGAATAGCACACCAAAAATCGTTTATCAAGATACCCTAAATCGGTAATTAAAATATGTACAAACATTAATTCCCCATTCCTGATGATTGGATTCTTTTGCTTTTGTTTTAGGCCCAAAAGCAAAGCTCCTCTTAAAGTCATCATTGGGCTTCATTTTAGAAAAAAAAGGACTCGCTAATGCTGTTTCCGTAGGTACAGAGCCAGGTGCGAAACCAACCATCTTACTGTGACAAAGGCCGTTCTTTTAAGGAGCTCCTCCGCAGGTTGTATTCCTCGTCATCGTACTCCCCCTTTCGGACATGGAAATGGAAATGGAAATGGGTGAGAATCTTGAAGCTATATCTAAAGTACATTATGGTGTTATTAACTACTGGTGTAGTAGTAGCAGCTGCTAGTGCTCCATCCTTTCTTTTTTCTTTGATATGATGCTAGGGTTTCGATGATTTTTCACGTAATACTTGATTTTTCTCTCGACGCATAAGGTAATGAAGATCGAGAGAAACGAAACGGGAAGCAGATGGTGGTGGTAATGGTGGGTGCCCCCGGTAGTGGCAAGTCCACTTTCTGTGAGAACGTGATGCGTGTCTCTTCCAGGTCCTGGGTCCGTGTTTGCCAGGTCTCTCTCTTTACTTGTTTCATGAAATGTTTCGTTATGAAGTTGCATAGTGTTGTTCTATATATAATTAGATTATATCAGGGATTGCATGTACGTGATTGCTTATATAATGAAATCTTTGATTATGAAGTTCTACGACTGCTCTATTAAGACTGCAAGTACCTGATTGTTTATGTAGCTAGAGCGATTGCCATTATTAGCAGTGTAAAATTATATCAATACAGTGAAGTGGATCAACAAGGAGCATATAGATAAAATGCCTCCGGATGGTGTTCCTATCAGTGGCCTCATCAAACACATGTTGGCATGCATGAAGAATTTTATATTGTTCTTATATTTTATGCATGGCATTCGTGGTTGATGTAATAAGGATGTGGTCTAGGAGACCATTTGGAGACTGGAAATTACATCTCAATATGGATTTTGGCCAGTTGGGAGTATAGACACACTTCTTCCTCTAGTGTTCATGCATGTGTCACATTGATCCTGTATCTTGCATGTGAATTCAGAGTAATGAGATGGCTTAGGGACAAGTGACAGACAAGGAAACTTATGAAGCCTCGAGCATCAAGTTTGTGATTATTGACAATTGGATTGATACTTACCAAATTTGTCCATGTGATCTGGAGAGCAGACCTTATCTGTGAAATGATGTTCATCTTCTCTCTCCAGAAGTTTTAAGTGAGGAGGAATGACTGAATGATAGGCACTTGGAATAGGGTATAACCGTTAGATCATTTTAGTAACTATTGAATGAGATAAAGCAAGCTCATTTCATGCTTATCTTGAGAGAGCTTATTATGAGCCATGGTCAGTAGCCATTTTTTCGTATGCATGAGCTTGCTTGAGAATGGTAGATGTAGATGGACCAATTGAAATGATTATATTTCGAGCCCAGCAAGCTAAATCTTCAAAGTTATCCCAATATATACAAACCATACTCTTTATATCCTGTCATAACCCAAGAGTTAGGCTTGAATAAATAATATTATATATTAAAGACCTCTATAGGGAGCAAATGGCTTATGCTGATTTTATTGAGAGTAAGTAGTTACAAATCCTAATTCAGTGGAATTATGGCTGAAGACACTCATATAATGAAGCAATTAATATGCTTCTAAACACACAGAGCTAAAAGCTCCTGAATCTGATGATAGAGAACAAAAGGCCAGAATAGATAATATGTACAACTTACTCCTTAATTATACTTGTAATTCTACTACTGTTGGACCAAGCCTAACTAACTCACTAGCTGTATTTACTTGATTTAATATACTATTTGTATTGGCCAAGTACCTATCATTTGTGGCTAACTTGATGGGATTAGTTGGTTATTTTTTTACTTTAGAACATGTATATTATTATCCCATCTTCATAGTTGTTCCATCATTATTAAATCCTTCTTTTTGTAGGACATAATTGGCAATGGTAAAGCCGGAACAAAGGTTCAATGTATCAGTAGTGCCATTAGTGCATTGGAAGATGGCAAATGTGTCTTTATTGACAGATGCAATTTAGACAGAGAACAGCGAGCTGACTTTGTGAAGCTTGGTAGTCCACAGGTGGATGTGCATGCTGTGGTGTTTGATCTTCCTGCACAGGTTTGTATTTCCCGATCTGTCAAACGGTCTGGGCATGAGGGAAATTTGCAAGGTGGAAAAGCTGCTGCCGTTGTGAATAGGATGCTGCAGAAGAAAGAAATGCCTAAACTCAATGAAGGGTTTTCTCGCATAACCTTTTGCCATAATGATGCTGATGTTCAAGACTGTATTAATACATATGGTGCGCTTGGTCCAGTAAGTGATCTGCCTCATGGGTGCTTTGGCCAGAAAAGCCAGGCTGCCAAAGTTCAAGTGGGCATAATGAAATATCTTAAAAAGGTAGATACTCCTTCCAAGGTTGTGCCAAAAGAAAATAGTATTCAAAAGCTTTCAGCTCTGCAGAACACAGAGAAGGACTCTGACTTAGAAAATTTAAACATAGCCCCTTCTTCATATGATATTTCTAGGAAGAAAGAAGGAGGATGAAGATATGATGACCAGCACTTCCAGCAGTGATGTTCCTACTCTGGCTTTTCCTTCACTTTCAACTGCAGATTTCCAATTTAACCTTGAGAAGGCATCTGATATTATTGTTGAGAAAGTTGGTGAATTTGTGAATAAACTTGGAAGAACAAGACTTGTTTTAGTAGATTTGAGTCGTGGATCAAAGATTCTGTCCTTAGTTGAGGATAAAGCTATGAAAAAGAACATTGATTCAAGAAAGTTCTTTACATTTGTGGGAGATATAGTCCATCTGTCTACACGAGGAGGACTACGGTGCAATGTGTTAGCTAATGCTGCCAACTGGTAAGCTTGGTGGAATTTGAAAGATTATTAGCTTTCACATGATAACTTTATGAACAGCATTAATGTTGATGGAGGAAGTTAGGACTTGAGAGGTGGCAGAGTGTCTTTCTTTGGCAAAATCTTGCAAAATTTTATTTAAATTTTATCATAGGATTGATGGCACAAATAAATAGCATTGGTTTCTTTCCTTTTTCTTGTTCCTGCAGGAAAGATGGTGGAAGAATGTAATATTACATGTCTAATGCACCAATGATAAATGAATTATAGAATTTCTCGTGCAGGCGTCTAAAGCCAGGGGGCGGAGGTGTGAATGCTGCTATATTCAGTGCTGCTGGTCCAGATCTTGAGGTTGGAACAAAGGAACGATATAAATCATTACGCCCTGGGAATGCTGTGGTTGTTCCCCTTCCTTCAACTTCTCCTTTATCTGTGAGAGAAGGGGTAACTCACATAATACATGTTCTTGGACCAAATATGAATCCTCAAAGACCAAACTGTCTTGATAATGACTATAAGGAGGGCTGCAGAATTCTTCGGGAGGCATATACATCATTATTTGAAGGATTCATTTCTATTGTGAAATCACAATCAAACTCAACAGTTTCAAACCATGAAAGTCACCTGTTGGATCCTTCCACAGGGCGATGCCTAGAGCAAGACTTTGAGAACCAATCTGCCAATGCTGAGCAAAAGAGTAAGAGAGATGATGACTACCCCTCAAACAGCAGCAAGAAGAGCAAAGGGTCTCAAAATGAAGTAAAAGTTCATGTTCCTAATTCCAAGGGTGGAAGAGGAAATTCAAGTACTGGAATGACAGGGCAAGGCACAAAGCAATGGGGTTCCTGGGCACAAGCTCTCCACCATGTAGCCATGCATCCTGAAATGCACAAAAGTGATGTTTTGGAGATATCAGAAGATATCGTGGTACTAAAGGATCTTTATCCTAAGGTCAGAATGAGCTGCCATTTTTTATTTTAATTTATCAACAAAAGAGAATTAATGTTTTGCTAATTTATATCTTTGCTCAGTTTAGCAAATTGATCACTTGCTACAGGCACAGAAGCATGTTTTGGTGTTAGCACGTGCTCAAAATCTTGATCAATTGGCTGACGTACATGAGGAGCATCTTCCACTGCTAAGGAGAATGCATTCTGTGGGTTTGCAGTGGGCTGAGAAGTTCTTGCATGAGGATGCTTCATTAACTTTCCGCCTTGGATATCACTCAGTATGTGAAATTATAACTTAGTGCTGCCTATAGATACTCTCTCTTGAAGGTGTACATATGCATCGATGCATGGTGTTTAGAAGGATATGTCAGAATAGGTTAATGTGGATTCAATTTCATTTCTTTGCTTATTCCACAATTTGTACAGAAAAGAGCATGCTAGGTGCGTCCTTTGTAGGTACCAACATGCGGTACAGGATAGATCAGTTCCACCATATGATTTCATGCTATTACTGCTGAAGGAGCTACAGCTGCATGCCTCAGCAGCGTGTCATTGAATTTTTTTACCCCTCTCAACAGTAAAAAGGGTGGGTTACTTGCAATTATGCCACTCATGATTGACTTGTAAATTAACTCACTACCATGTGCAAATGGTCAAAAGCGCAAATAATAACTACGGTTATGAGCTTGAGGTGGAAGTTGGGTGTGCTACAGTGCAAAAGACAAACATGGACCATGTGCCATCGTTGTCTGTCACCATTTATACCCATTTTTTTTCATCAAAGACTTTCTGTTGCTGAACTATAAAATGACTAAAAATAGAAATGAGAAAATTTTCTGTTTTGCTTCAAATGCGGATCATGTAACTTGTATTGGTTCTTTTCTGTGCAATTAGGAAATACCGAGTTCTATTTTGTCTCTGTGTTTATATTTCTTACCCCTGCCCTCTCCACACAACCCCAAATGCTTTCTGAAATGGCTGAGGTTTTCTCTGCATCATAACCATTACAAGAGTCAAAGCTGCCTTAGGATTTGATTTCCATCCCTTGATTTATGCAACAGGTCATATACAGCTTTAATAAATTAATTTCAAAATTCAGATGGTCTATTTTCACTTATTAATTGTTTTTTTCTGTTTCTCCAACCATGCTTTGTGTCTTGGTTCATATTATATGTTCAGTTATGTTGTAAAGAGTGACAACTCAAAGCAAGATCACTAATTGAGCCAATGCCTCTTTGCAGGCCCCATCAATGCGCAGCTGCACCTTCATGTTATTAGCCAGGACTTTAATTCAGTACATCTGAAAAATAAGAAACATTGGAACTCATTCAATACTGCTTTCTTCCGGGACTCTGTTGATGTCATTGAGGACGTGAGTAAGAACGGAAAGGCATTGATAAAGGATGAGGAGAGTCTGTTGTCCATGGAGCTCCGTTGCAATAGATGCCGAAGTGCACATCCTAATATCCCGAGGCTGAAATCTCATATTAGTAATTGTAAATCTCCTTTTCCTTCTTTTTTGTCTCAAAATGAGCGGCTTGTGCGTGTAACAACTGATGATATGCCTACATCCTAGTGAATTAGTAAACCATGGTCTATATCTCGGGTTTCACCGTTTTTTTGGCTGGTGCAAGGAAATCTTGTATGTGTGTGTATATATATATATATATATATATTGGCTGCATTTGCTCTTTTCAGCGGTTGCACAACTGCAAGATGAGAGGTTATACCCTAGATTAATGTAATGACAAATTGTTCAGATACTGAAAAAATCACGTTTATATCTTTGATGCATGATGTAGCTCACTGATGCAAATTGCTTAGCTTCAATTGTAGAGTGGGTGCTTCTACTAAACCAGGCAACGAAATTATTATGACAAAAGAATGATATAACATTTTGACCCCGATTTATTTCACCCCTACCTGGTGGCTGGCCTATGATTTTGTCTCTTGACATTTTCAATTGCTTAGATTATGCAACACTTTAGTATATCCATGTCCAATTATTCAATTTACTGCAAGGTAGAATGTGGATTTGAACAAATTACCTAAAAAATGCTTGTTTCTCCATCATTACAGTAGCATATAGAAACTCTAAAGTCGTTTTAATTTTATGTGCATATTATAAGTTTATACATTGAAAAGGACGATCCACATGTATAATTTTGTTGATTATTTAGACCGATATAGTCAACAGTCAAGGATGGTCTATGCATTCGGGGATAAATTTGTTCCACCATAAATTTTAACAATGGGGCTCTAATTTTGATGGCCAGTCGGAATTGAATCTATTTCATCAAATACGATGGGTTTACATTTGCCATGCCTGCTTTGAAATATACCCTTCAACCAGATATTGCAGCGACCAAAAACCAAATCTTTAAACCTTGTGAGTATGGATTATTTCGGTTGTTGGTGTGTGCATTGCAGAAGGTGTCCCAATTCCCTCTGCACAGATGTGAACTGCAAGGTTGGCTCAATATTCTTATTGCAGCTCTCTGAGGTGGAGGGATTTCATCAGCAAATGTGGCCCACCAATCACCTAGACATCAAATACTCAAATAAATTACACCCACAATTAGGAGGAAATTATTTTCCCCATTGGAGAAAACCACAAGTGAAAAGGTTGAAATTAGTAGATGAAACTAAATTGAAAGATGAAATTTATGCAGGGAATTGAGATCAGGACCTTTTGTTCTCATACAACATAAATTTAGAAACACAACTATCATACTGAAATAGTTTAAACTTATAGATGCGACATAGTTGTTATACTTATTCATTAACAACCATAATCATTATATTCAAGATTTCTATCAGAAACTTTTAAATCAAATATATGAAATTTGAAGATGCAAGCTTCTAACAATCCAAGATGTGGCACTCTTTTATTAGTGTAGCTAGTGCTGACTTTCTTGTTTATCTATTAGAGCATATCGATGCAGTGAAAACATATGCATCAGAAGCACCTACAGAGGCTAGGCAACAAATGACGGAGTAATCCAATTATGTTAATGCAAATGACATTGTTTTAGTTTAGATGCAACGACGGTATAAAGCAATGTAGAATCATCCACAACAATCCATGTATTACAGAACCTCATACATACCGGAGGCATTTAAAGTCCTTCCCATGACAGCGAAATCATTTCCAAGAGCATCCTGGGCATTAATGTATGCAGGATGCTCTTTAGTGATCTCCATTTTCATTTTTGTCCCTTATAGCCATCCTCTTCATGGCTTCTTGAAATCCATTCCTTAGCCTCAGAGCCATCTTAAAATTTGGGTTGTAGAAGATTGAAGGATTAAGAAATGCACCTGCAGCATGTAATGGCGATTGAAGTTGCATATTCCATCTGCTGTCGATAGTTTCTCAAATGGGCATGTTTGATGCCCTTATAATCTCTCCGAGAACAACAGGGATTTAAAGTTTTGAGCATTAGGATGTCTATAATGAGAAGGTGATGACCGCTCTGAAAAAGAAAACAAGTGTTTCAAATTATCTTCCAGGATAATGAGAGGAAGCCTGTTACAAATTTACTGATTCATGGCCGAATCAACTCCTTTCCACCAGTGAACTTCTTCATCATATTAGTAATTGAGACATCACTATAGATTTAATGTAGTAGGCTCTTTGCCTCCTTCATCGCTGGACAAAACCATTCTGGTTTTCTCATATCTTCCAACATCTTACCAATACAATAGAATGCACAAGGACCACAAAATATGGATGCATATTTGGCCTTCAGGAGCCCTCCTGCATAAAGAAAACCAGCAGTATCATCTGTTATAACTTGAACGACATTTCCTACACCAATCTCCAATACAACTGATTCAACCATATCTAATAAATAAGTGGAATCATCTTCATGACCTGACATATCCATGGAATTTAAAAATACTGCTCCTTACTATGATGGATATGTTTTTGCCATTACACCAGCTATCGCTCATAATTGTACACCCAAATTCTTTCCATGCATCCTTGTATTTCTTCAAGCAATCATGTATGTCATCTTTCACTCTTTGCAAGAGATTGGACTCCAACATTTCAGGGCTTTGGTGCTTTGTAGCCAGCTTCACACTCAATTACAGTATCAATCATCTCCTGATAATTCACAGATTTAGCGGAACCAAAAGGGATAGAATTGTGGGGGAAAAATAAGCAAAGCTACTGTTTTATCAGCATACTCTTGCTTTTTCTTTGTGTTACATCTGGTACCAAGTGTTCACTTGGTAAAGATTGCGGTAAATACACGGGTGGACGAGTTCTCTCATGCTGTCCACTAGAGTTATTGCTGTTTGAATTGTCACAAGCAGAAGATCAATTTTGATGAGCGTTGGTTGGCAGCAAGCTCCACCTTTGTTTTCTTGGGAGCTTTCTGTTTCTTAGGATTATTTGATGTACTTCTGATATGATCCCTCATAACACCTTGAACTCTTACACGAGGAACAATGTCTTTATTTGTTATTGAGCTAAATGAAAATTCATCCTGTAGACCCCTCCACTAATTTCCCTCTTACAATAATTACACCTAGCCTTCTGTCTAGTCGCATCAGCAAGAACGCAATGTTCCCCAACATGCACCTCTACCTCGAATCATTGTCCTTACAAAATAAGAAGAGTCCGTCAGAATTAACATTGGATTGACATCTAAAACTAAATTTAAATTTAGAATTGTAATTTTGATGTAATCCACTGTCCACACAACACACACTTTAGGTTTAACAGAATTCAATATCTTGCATGAGAATCATGAGAGTAATTCAACATTGTCTTACATGATGATAGCTACAAATATTTTTCACAATACCTTATCATTTTGTTTTCTTTTATTTGGATAATTCGAATTCTTCATTTTAGCTGAAGATAGCATGGATATGGTGTTGTATTAAATGGGGCGTGAAAAGGAAAACTTGAGGCATACTAGGTACTGTCCTTAAGAATAATTCGCCAACACAGATGAAACAATAGCGTATCCCCTAGGATTCAACAAACCCTCTAAAACATTCTAGGCAACAGGAATAGCAAAACAGAACGATGAGCAAAACCCAGAAATTGAAAAAAAGATGAAGATGTAAAGCAGAGTGTGTCAAGATAAATATATTGGAAGACTGATTATTAATAATCTTAAAACAGATAAATGTAATCCAGAGAGATATGTGCAACGGATCAATTTAAAATATCTTTTTAAAATTAAATATGACAATAGATGGATAAGATAATTTGAAAATGATCGAAATATAAGAGCAGTGGAGATAGAAAAACAAATATTATGGTAACCGACACTTGAAATTGTCAAAAGACTTGTATTCAGACAATCTCAAATTAATAATAATATCTTAATATTATTAAAATAATAATATGCATGGAAAATAAAATATTCCTTTAGACTGGGCTAAGACATAGACTACACCCGCGAGGAGAAGGGAGCACGCAAATCCACGAATTTACACTAGCTCGGCCTAGGCTTTGTGCGTATGAGCTCATAACTTTCCACCAACTCTTTACAATCTCACAAAGAGAAGGAAGTTAATAAATAAGAACAAGGAACAAGGTCTAAGAAATGTGGGACTTATTCCTTTTAAAATATTTATATATACTACAACGCACAACAATCCCCCACATATTTCAAAAGGATAAAATATAAAGAGATAAAAAGAAATGCTGGGTTTCCTCAAATGATTATTATGCCTTGAATCTGGTGTCTTTAAGACTATGAACCAGACCTAGAATAATGAGATATAATTTACAAAATAAATGGTGAAACTTAAAGCTTCTACGAACCAAGAATTTTACTGTAAGCTAAAATGTTCATTAATCACATTATACTCCATAATTTTCTACTATTCATTAAGGTTTTGCGCTAATAGGTCATGCGCATGTCTGGTTATTCATGAGTGCTCTAGAGATTTTGCCACAAATCTTATAGAAGCGGCCTCACTTCACACTCCTATAGGTCATTCCATCAAGTGTATACTGCAAAATACACCATGTTTAAAGGATATGGAATTTGGTTAAGAGCTTTGCTCAACCTCTCTTTCTTTGTAATTTAGCACTACACACACCATAGGAGGGACATCATTTAATAGTGCCACACAAATCAAGCAATGACTTGTTATTACCCATATGAACCTATTTCATGGGATCTCCAATCACATAGGTTGGGTTATCATCATTGTTGATACTTCAACATGGCTTTAGTCCCGTACTCCTCGATGTTTCATTTATTAATTTTCTCCCCAAAGGTTTAATTAGAGGATTGGCTAAATTCACTTCTAACTTCACATAATCTATTGAGATAATTCATTCTTACAATAGCTACTTCACTACATCATGTCTTAATTGAATATGTCTATTCTTTCCATTGAATGTTTTATTCTTGGCAATAGATATTTACGCTTGACAATCACAATGCACAGACATAGATGGTGTAGGTTTTTAACCTAATGAAATACTTGCCAAGAAGTTTCTTAACCACTCAGTCTTATTACCAGCCAATTATAGAGCAATAAACTCTAACTCCATAGTAGACTCAGCTATGATAGTCTACTTAGCTGAATTCCATGAAATTGCACCACCTCCAAGGGTGAATATATAACCACTGGTGGATTTTGTCTCATCCAAATCAGAGATCCAATTGGCATCATTGTGTCCTTCCAATATAGCGGGAAATCCACTATATAGAATACCATAATTCATAGTACCTCTCAGATATTTCAATTTCATTAGTCTGACCAACGTCCAATGATCATAACCAAAATTATGTGTATAGCTGCTCAATCTACACACAGCATATGCTATGTTAGGTCTTGAAAAATTCATCAAATGCATGAGACTTCCAATAATCTGTGCATACTCAAATTAAGGAGTTGTATCACCTCTATTTTTCTTTAATTGAGTATTAACTTCATAAGGGTACTCACAGGATTAACATCAAAGTATCTAAACTTCTCAAGAAGTTCTCAACATAATGCTCTTGCAATAGCATGATGCTTTCATTCTTCTTTATGATTTTAACACCCAAAATAACACTTGTTTCACCCATGTCTTTCATATCAAATTTAGAAGCAAGAAAAGACTTAATTTTATACACTACATCAAGACTAGTACCAAATATAAGCATATCATCTACATATAAGCATATGATAACACAATCATTATCGACAAGTTTTTTATAAACACATTTATCAACTTCAATAGTAGAGAAACCATCTTTTAACAAAACTTGGTCAAATTTCCATTGTTTCGAAGCTTGTTTTAAACCATACAATGATTTAAGAAGTTTACAAACTCTATTTTCTTGTCCTGGAATAACACAACCTTCAGGTTACACCATAGAAATTTGTTCTTCTAAATCACCATTTAGAAAGGCTATTTTTACATCCATTTGATGAATAACAAGTTTATAAATTGAAGCTAAGGCAATCAAAATTCGAATAGAAAAAATTCTAGTCATAGGGGCAAAAGTATCAAAATAGTCTACATTTTTCTTTTGAGTAAAACCTTTTGCAACTAATCTAGCTTTAAATTTATCAACTGAACCATTAAAATTTAATTTCCTTTTAAAAATCCATTTATAACCAATGGGTTTAGCTCCAGGAGATAAATCTACCAATTCCTATGTTTTATTTTGTAAAATAGAATCAATTTCAACTTTAATGGCTTCTTTCCAAAAAGGTGCATCAGATGAGGAAATTGCATCTGAGAAGGTTAATGGATCATTTACAACAAGATAAGTATAAAAATCATTTCCAAAAGTATATTCTTTCCTTTGTCTTTTGCTTCTTCTTAAATATTCATTTCTAGAAACATTTTCAGAAGATGGTATATTTGGAATATTTTTAGATTTTAAAGGAAAAACATGTTCAAAAAACTTTGCATTTTTTGTCTCAACAATTGTATTGCAATCCAACACATCACTTTTTAATACAAGAAATCTATATGCAACACTATGTTCAGTATAGCCAATAAACATGCAATCTGAAGTTTTAGAACCTAATTTTTTTTCTTAGGATCAGGAAGCATAACTTTAGCAGGACACTCCCATACTTTCAAATATTTCAGATTAAGAGAATAAATTTTCCAAAGCTCATAAGATGTTTTCCTATTTTCTTATAAAGTATCCTATTCTACAAGTGACATGCAGTTAATATGGCTTCATCCCAAAGATTTTCAAGTACATTAGAACTTACAAGCATACAATTCATCATTTCTTTTAATGTCATATTTTTCCTTTCAATTACTCTATTAGATTACAGGGAATAAGATGGAGTTATTTCATGAATTATTCCTTCCTTTTCATAGTATTCATTTAGTAAAATATACTCACCACCTCTATATGATCTAATTTTTTTAATTTTCTTATTTAATTGATTCTCTACTTCTGCTTTGTATATTAAAAACATGTCAATTGCCTCATCTTTATTTCTAAGAAAGTAGACTTTAATATATCTAGAAAAATCATCTATAAAAGTTACATAATATCTTTTATCTCCTCTAGTCATAGTTTGCTTCAAATTACCTAGATCAGTGTAAATTAAACTTAATAATTTAGATTCTCCAAAGACAGATGCACATGTTTTCTTAGTTTGTTTAGATTCAGCACAAATTTCACATTTACTCATGCTTAAAGAATTAATATTAGAAATTAACCCAACATATTGCATTTTCTTAATATACAATAAACTAACACGTCCTAACTACCATGTCATAAATCACAAGAATCAATCAAGTAAGCAGAAGAAGTAACATTTTCATTCATAACTTCAGAAACTTTAAGTACAAATAAACGATGACTACAATAACCCTTGCCAACAAAAACATTATTTTTTGTCATTATAACATTGTCAGACTCAAATGACACTTTCACTCTCATTTTTCTCAACAATGCCACTGAAATCAGATTGGTTCTAATGTTGGGAATATGTAGAACCTCGTTCAAAGCCAAAGACTTGCCAGATGTAAGTTTGAGAAGAACCTTTCCTTTCCCAAGAACTTGGGTAGTTCGTGAATCACCAAGATGCACAGATTCTTCTCCTTCATCAACTTTTGTATAGGTCATGAATGCATCTTTATTTACGCAAATATGCCTAGTAGCACCAAAATCTATGACCTATTCTTTCACATGGTCACCATGTTCATAGAAATGACCACGAGAATAATATCATCTACTTGAACCAAATTTACCTTTGGTTTAGCAGAATTGTCATTTCTTCCCATCCTCTTCCTATACTAAGGTGCATGATGGCTAGGTTTGCCACATACGAAGCAATTGTCTCGCTTCTTAAACGTGGGATTACTAGTTCTAGGCTTGTAATCAGGTTTCTTTTCATAGCTTTTGTATAACATGTATGGTTTGTGATCCACCAAATTCGCTTTACTTGCAATCTCCTTTCCTTTGGCAACCTAGGATTCCTTTCTATTGGTGTCCTCAATCATGATGTAGGTTATGAGATCAACAAGCAAAAGTTGCTTGTGCTTGTGCTTAAGCTATTGTTTGTAGTCGCTCCATGATTAGGCAGTTTCTCAATCAGCAAACCAGCAATGAACTCCTCCTGTAGATTAATGCTTTCTAATTTGAGGTCCTCTATCAACTTGTGATACTCATTGATCTGCATTTTAATATTTTTTCCTCAACCATCTCCCACCTATAGTATTTTCCAATAACAAACTTTTGTTTCCCCGCATCTTCAGCTGTGTACTTGGCAACCATGGAGTCCAAAATCTCATTTGCATCCTTATAAGAATAGTAGACATCAAACAACTCATTAGATAAGATGCTCATAATAGTGTAGCGACATACCTTGTTTGCATGAACCTAGAGCTCCATTTGTTTAGATGTGGTATCTGCTAGTTTAGCATCCAGAAGAGCATATGCAACACCGTGCATATCCAGAACCAAGAATATACGTTCCTGCCATCTTTTAAAATTGTCTCCATCGAAGATTTCAATCTTTGATATATCTAGGAATGGCTTAGCAAATGGAACGGTCGGCAGCACAAGGACAATGCCGTTTGGAGCAGCTTCATGAGTAGTAGCGATGGCAACGGAAACCACTGAAGGGACAAGATCATAGGCCATGGGTATTATCCTTAAGAATGTTGTATTAAATGGGGCGTGACAAGGAAAACTTGAGGCATGCTAGGCATTGTCCTTAAGGATAATTCGCCATTACAGATGAAAAAATGGTGTATCTCCTAGGATTCAACAAGCCCTCTAGAAAATTTTAGGCAACAAGAATAGCAAAACGGAATAATGAGCAAAACCCAGCAATTGAAGAAAAAGATGAAGACGTAAAGCAGAGAGTGTCAAGATAATTATATTGGAAAACTGATTATTAATAATCTTAAAACAAATAAATATAATCCAGCGAGATATGTACAATGGGTCGATTTAAAATATCTTTTTTAAGTTGAATATCACAACAAATGGATAAGATAATTTGAAAATGGCCGAAATATAGGAGCAGTGGAGGTAGAAAAAACATATATTATGGTAACCGACATTTGAAATAGTCAAAAGACTTGTATTCGGATAAGCTCAAATTAATAATAATATCTTAATATTATTAAAATAATAATATGCATGGAAAATAAAATATTCCTTTGAATCGGGCTAAGACATGCGACTACACGTGCAGGAGGGGGGAGGAGGCAAATCCACGAATTTACACTAGCCCGACTTAGGCTTTGTGCACGTGAGCCCATACCTTTCCACCAACTCTTTACAAGCCCACAAAGAGATGGAAATTAATAAACAAGAACAAGGAACAAGGTTTAAGGAGTGTGGGACTTATTCCTTTTCAAATATTTATATGTATTACAACACACAAGATGTGGTCGCAAAATGGTAATAACTTATCAGCTATTAGACCAATCCGTACTATCAAGTAATGAAGCTGTCACTCATGATTAAAAGCCACAAAGTTGCAAATACACAAGAACTCTATATAATATTGATGGGTAAGAACAAAATTCAACCACTGCATAAAATCGTCTATGTGAAGCTTTAGATACCTTCGGCCAAAAAAAAAAAAAAAAAGAAGAAGAAGAAGCTTTAGATGCCAATACCTATAATTGAATACAGTATATTGGTACGGCCATCTTTCAGCCACCACTTGTTTCTATGTTATCAAACTCATGATAATATTAGTTTATACATAACAATGAGCAAATCATCTTAGGTATTCCCTTGACTTATCACATCCTATGAGTTACATATGTATTTAATTTCAAATTCATCTGTTTTAGTGTATGAACTCTTCAGAAGGAGCACTCTCACTTCCGACATTCTTAGTTTTTCCTATAGTTCTCAAATTGTATGACTTTACTCTATGCTAGATGATTAAGATAGCATTAAAGATATATCAAGGTTTGCAAAGAAGAAAAAAAGGCTTTAATTGGTATTACACGCCATGTACATAGAGTGTAACTATCAAAGATTTTCTAATACAAAGCTATATGCATTGTATTTTATTTTTATTAACTACCCACTATCTTATCCATGTATTGAAATATAATTGATAGTTATCCACTACCTCGTATATATACACATGATGTGTACTACTTGATAAACCCTAAAGTGTTAGAGCATAAGATGGCCCTAACATGATATTATACCATCTAGTATATATGCAAAATTGCAAAAATACCCCTGACTAATATAACTAGCTTATTCTAACACTCCCTTCAAGCTGGAGCATATATATATATATATATATATATCATAAGTTGATAGCTTGTTATATATATAATTCACTCGAACTTATGCAAGTGACTTAGTAAAAAGATCGACAAGTTGGTCTTTTGATTTCACATAAAATGTATCAGTTTTCTTATTCAATAATTTTTCACAAACAAAACAACAATCGATCTCAATGTATTTATGCGTTTGCGAAAGAGTAGATTTGATGCTATATGCATGACAACTTGATTGCCGCATATCAACTTTATTGGTTGTGATGAGGGAAACTACAGTTCTTCTAGTAAATGCTTAAAAGTTATGGATGCCATTGCCCTACACTCAGACATTGCATTTGATCTCGCTTCCACATTTTGCTTCTCATGTTTCCACGAGACAAGATTACCACCAATAAATACACATAATCTAGTGGTTGATCTTTTGTGTAATGATAATGCTGCCCAATCGACATCTGTATATCCAACAATGCACACATGCCCATGATTCTTATACGAAATACCCCATCATGGAGATCCTTTGAGGTATGTAAAATTTGAATCACATCCTTCTAATGACTAGTACGAGCTGTGCTCATAAATTGGCTCACATACTGACTGCAAATGATACATCAGGACGTATCACGGTGAAATAATTGAGTTTACCAACTAACTTTCTATACTTTTCTGGATCATCTAGAGCATCTTCTTCCTTAGGTAAGAGCTTAACATTAAGATCTATAGTAAGTCAACTAATTTGACTCCAGTTAAACTAGTTTCAAACAATAAGTCAATTACATACTTTCTTTGAGAGAGAGATATACCTTGCTTGGATCGAGCAATCTCAATCCTAAGGAAATATTTCAAATTACTCATGTTCTTGGTCTGAAATTTCTGTTGCAAGAAATCTTTCGATTTCAATGCCTTCATAATCATTTCGTACAATCACAATATCACCAACATATATAACAAATATGATTTTCTTGCCATTATATTGTCAATAAAACATATAATGGTATCTGGGAAAACCAAATTCAATCACAATTGAATTGAACGTACCAAACCAAGCATGGAGAGATTGTTTAAGCCCACACAATGTTTGTTCAAGGGACAAACCAACCTTATATATCCTCTCCTCTCCTCTCCCCCCTTTACCCCCCCCCCCCCCCCCCCAACAAAACCTGGTGGTTGTTTCATATACACCACTTCTTCAATATCACAATGGAGAAAGGCATTTTTAATATCTAGTTGATGCAGCGGTCAATTATAAATAGCAGCAAGTGATATTAAAAGATGAACCAAAGTTATCTTAGTTATTGGTGAAAAAGTATCTTAGTAATCAACACCATATATTTGAGTATAACCTTTAGCAACTAGATGTGTCTTCAATCGATCAACAATACCATTAGGTAACGCTTTCACAAAGAATACCTATGGACATCAAATCGTGGATTTACCAGCAGAAAGATATATAAGATCCCACGTATCATTATGAGATAGAGTAGACATCTCTTCTTGCATGGTAGCTAGCCAGCCAACAAATGAATTTCACTGGTGGTGATGTGGGTTTTGTTGGTCAGGATATGATTTGTGGCTGACTGAAGTTGAGGTCGGTATTTTTTGGTGGTGCTACGGGTTTTGTGAGTTATGATGTGGTTGGTGGTGATGCTTTTGATGGCGGTGGTTTGGTGGCGGCTAACGATGGTCGGCCCTACTCTAATACCATAATAAACTTGAAGTGTTAGACATGGGCAACCCTAACATGGTATTACATTATATAGTATAAACACGAAACTACAAAACTTGATTAATATATCTAGATCATCCTCGCACTATCCAAATATTTTTCACATTCAAACTTTCCAGGAGCATTTGATTTGTTGGTTTAGCGCCTATTTGATATATGTTTTAATTAGACTATTTGTAAAAAATAGATACAAATAAAAAACGGATATTTTTACTTATAAACATAGCATACAAATAAAATACAAATAAAAAATAGATGTTCCAAGCAGACTCATATTCTTTGGCCAAAAAAAAAATCAAAGAAAGAAAATGAAAGGCAACCCATATTCTTTTACGGGACAAGTTATAAATAGGCTGGCTTATACCAGCTAACAAAAACTTCTATGCTAAAGAATTGCATTGGTCTAATGATGAACTGGATCGTGCGAAGGGTGCCTGAAGAAAACGAACCTTAAACTAAATAAAGCTTGAGGATTGTGCTGAAATGAACACGATTCCGATTTAGGGAAACTATAAATTAAACTTCTTCTTCTTCTTCTCTTTATTTGTTGTTCCCTTCAAATCAGTGAGTGTGAAAGAGTGATGCGATAATTTATTTTTTGGCTTTTTTTTTTATTTTGTTCCCCGTTTTGACATTCTTTGATTTGTACTATTTATTTATATGTTTTTTAATTTTTTTTTCTCTTTTATTATTCTTCTAATCTAAAATCTCCAGAGCAATGAAAATATAAATATCCACAATTTTTTCAAGGAAAAGGTATACGAACTTATACACAATGTTTGGCAAATTTTCACTGATATGGAAATGCACGGAAACCGGTGGAAAAAGAGAAGAAAACAGAGTGGAAATGAAATAATGTATAATTGTCATTTTAAGTTTGGTAATATATAAAGAAAACGAAAGAAAATACTTCGATTTTTGCTTAACCAAGGGAATTTCATTTCGATGAAGATTATTATAAAAACAATTACGCAATACCTCTCATTTCCACCCATTGCTACTAACTATATATATATATATATATATATATATCTCAAATAATTAAGTGTTTCAAAGTAAAAATATTTCCATTGATTTCATTCCTTTTCTATCCATTTCCCCTCTTTATTAAGTTAATAAACATACATTTTCTTTCTATTTTATTTAATTCTTTTCATTTCCATTCTTTTCACCTATTCAAAAACAATGTCATTATTATCTCCAATTAAAATTTTCAAAATCAATGACACTAGTATCAACATCCGATCCGGATTCCTTGGCAAGAGTTTCTAGGCAAAAGATTTTAAATTTTAAAGTTCTTATGAAATTGAGGGGTTCATTCAACCCAGAAAACATCTAAAAAAAGTTTTTTATAATATTTTATTATTATATATAAAATACTGTGTAAAGTAAATGAGACTCATAAAAATATTTAAAAAAATAATTAAAAAAAACTCATATTAAGATAAAATGGTAAAGTGCTTCTGAGATTTCTTAAACTACTAATATAACTCCTGCTTTGTGAATGAATTATATGATATCTAAAGTCTAACTCATCCAAACCGTCAATCAGTCTATTGGCTCTGTCTTCTAAGCTCTTTGCTCGTAAAAGGATACTACACGTCCCAAGCATTAATTTAATCAACATATGCCACTCGGGATATCCACGTGGCACGTCAGTCAACACAAACGACAACCGAACTCAGCCCGAACTAGGTTCATGACTAGTTAGTCGTCTATTGAAACTGCTAATAAGACAAAGACACAACTAGACCGCAAGTCCATGAAGACACGAAACATGATTCCATGAAACCACAAATTGTACCCATAGAATTCTCATCTGCGAAGTTACATGTCATGCAATGATTGATCCCGTTACCGTTGCTGAACCGCTAATCATTCCATAACAAGTTCATTGCTTGTTACCCAACACCTTGATATGGTCCATTTATAACGTTCTGGCTTGGAGTTTGCTGTAACTTTCTTCCTTCTTAACCAACCCTACTGAGCATGACATGATTTGCTCTTATTAAGGACCTACTAAATTCCCACTACAACTTAGCATCCGCATGTAAGTTCATATGGCAACATAAGCAACCAGCACAGCATTTTATTATTTTTTCATATGTTTATAATCAGTTTTCAACAATCCTATTGTGCATAAGTAATATACAAGCAGAACGGCAGTTACTTTCACTTTTGTGAAAATCCTTTCCTCGATCCTTTCTGTTCAAATTTCCTATTAACAACAAATTATATAATTAATTCTCAAAATTTATTTTCAAATTACATTTTTATCACTTGTGAATTTATCCTAACTTTATTAATAAAAATCATATTACAATAGGCTCTAGCAAACTAACATTCTAGTTTTAGTTTTCTCTAACATGTTAACTACACACCATGCCAAAACCAAAGGGTATAACAGGAGACTTTTAAGTTAAGGCAATCATAGACCAATGGCTACCTCGACTAACTTACCATTGCAATTGTACATTGATGCCCTAGATTTTGGAAGGCAATCGAATCATGAGGATTCGAATCATGAGGATTCCATTAGTGATCAAACTCCATGAATAGATCTTAATTTGATATTCTGAGACTTTTAAGTAAAGGCAATCGCAAACTAATGGTCTACCTCAATCGATTTATCATTGTAATTGTACATTGATGTCCTAGGTTTTGGAAGCAACCGTATCATGAGAATTCCATGATATTGATCCTAATTTTAAGTGTATTGTCCTAGCTCTTAATCCAATGTAAACTAACTTCGATTTTTTTTTTTTAATCATTTTTGGAAGCTTGTCCTTCTCATGTACACTTTATTTGATAAATGATATCAAAATTATAGATATTGGTTGCGATTGTTATTTGTGCTTGCTACCAAAGGTTATATGGTACAATATAAATAGCTCATGGATTAGCTAATCAAGGTTAATTATTGATCATTTGTCTAGAACGAAATGATATTGGATACCCACAGTGTTGGTATGCAAGTCACTAAGTAAGTATCAGTATCCAATCCTGAGTTAGGAGACTTAACATAAATTGATAAGTAATGACGAGACTCATATGACGTAAAAGAGATTACCACTTTTTCATTATTGTTCATTCCATAATCACTTGAAATTGGTTGGTTGACGATTTACTTAAGGCCAAGTTGGAATATAAGGATCTAAACAAAGGGACTTCTATTTTTTCTACTGCGACAGATTGAAATAAATGGTTAATTATAAAACATGATCTGTGTTTTAATCAATTTGAAAGTACATGACCTTAGTTTTTTTTTTTTTTTAATAAATAAGTGACCCGAGTTTTATACAAAAGTATCAATATTATTTAATAATTTTAAAATGACAAATGTTAATATTCTATTGGTCATAAAAATTAATTTTACTTTTTTTTTTTTCTTATTTTTTAAAAATAATTTTTAATATTTTAATTACTTAATTTTATTTACTAGTTATTTTATTAAATTAATTTTTTCTAAACCAATAAGACTTTAACACATATCTCTCTAATAGAAATTAATTATTATAATAATACTTTTATAAGAAACTCAGATCACTTATTTGTTAAAAAAAAAAACATAAGTCATGTATTTGCAAATTATTCAAAATACAGATTATGTTTTTGCAATTAACTCTAAAATAAATTCTAAATTGGGACTTTGCTTGTTTCAGTTGCTACGTTATCATATGCATAATGCACATTTACCATTTCGATAGTACTCATAAGAACTCTCAAAAATATTTAATACATTCCATTCAAACGAAACACTTGGTTCACATCAAGTCCTACGTCAACCTAATATTCAAAGTTGTTTAAATCAACATTTCTCCAACAAAAGGTTGTAACTTTGAATTCTTCTTTATAATTAGACACCTTATTTGAACATAAAACTTTATCTAAACTAATTGTGCAATTTTGTGCAAAGTTAATTTGAAAGACAAGATACTTATAAATAAGTGTTGTAAATTTCAGCCTACCAACAAAATTAATCCGAGTTCAATTTTCCTTTCCCAAACAAGTTATAGTAAATAATAATTTCAAAAATATCTTTAAACAAGTCACAATTAGTCATGTTTAGTCTCACCATTAGACCTCAATCTCTTAAATATAGAGTTAATGTCACATTTGATACCTAGATTGTTCCCAAATATACAATTAACTATCTAAATTTTAAGATAATCAATTTAATACGTAATCAAAATTTTCATATTTATTAGAAAGTGTACTAAGCATTCAATATTTAAAAAAAAAAAAACAAAAAGAACAATTTTGCTAACAATTAACACACATTGTCTAATTAAATAATTAAGTAAGAAAATTAACTTGTGTGTTAATTCAATTACCTAATTGTTTAGTTTTCTAGCTTTTTTTTTTATTTGTTATTTGATACAAGTTGCTGTGTTCTGGATGAAAATGTTAACTTAACAAATAGAGTTATATTATTAATAAACAGGAGATTTTTTTTTTTTTTTGTCAAATATTAAATATTTAAAATTCAAATAATTTATTGTAGGCCACTTGCAAAAAATCTGTCTATTCCATGTGGGGTTAGGTATTTTTCTAGCGGACCCCGTCGTCATTGTCACTCTCCATCGTCCTAGGACTAGGTTGCTAAACTTTCACACGTTTATTCATCGTCTTCTATTTCTATGTTGACCGTTTCTGGTCCACAATTTCATCAAATATCTGCTTTAGCCTTACGCCCCTACACCCTACTCTTCCATATGCAAACCTTTTATTAGTTCGTGTCGTATAAGCTACAAAGTAAGAATACAAAAGGATGATGTCTTACTTTATGTTTTTTCTTCCGGCATTTATTATCGTAAACTTTACCTTCTTCTTTTTTTCAGTTAATTGCTTAAAATTTAAATTATTTAATTTAATTTTACTATCTCCCACTTATCAGTGTTAATTTAACTACCCCATATAAATTGCCTATCTTTTTTATTTTTTCAAATGTTAGATGGTTAATACAAATGACCCAAATTCAATATCATATATAGCATTTATTCTTTTCAATAAATTGCTCATTCAATCCCATATAAATACCTAAAAGAAAAGATAAAAGAAAATAAAAATTCAAAGCACATTTTAAGCCTGCAAGGACCACTTGGCACTCTCTGATTGATGTGCACTGACATCATCTCTAACTTCAGCTATTTTCATCTTTAGCCTCGGTCTGAGCAAAAGAGTCCAACTCTCACTCTACATAGCCATTTTTTACCTATTTAAGCTTGCAGTTTTACCAAATTAATGGTGAAATTGCAAACTACGCATGGAGTATGTTTCATTAATACTAAACTTGCAAGTTAAAATAGGGCTTTGGTGGATTGAATCGAAGCTTGAAAATTGGAAAAAAAAATCATATTTCTATTTTTCTTGAAAAATCACAATTCTAGTCAATTTAAACAAGTTAGAAGATGTGCGAAGCTTCCTAATGTTGAATAAAAATCTTATAGCTAGTTTATTTGGAAAATTATCCTTCGAATTAAGAAAACCCCAAAAATTATGATAAAATTGGCTCAAGAACCTTAGATTCCTAGTTAACGAAATGGACAAGTTTTGAGCACAAATTAAAACCCTAGCAGCATGTATAGAACATAAGCAACATAATACAAGCACGGCTTACTCCATCGTCCCATAGATTTTCAATTCGTGTTCATATTTGAAAACTAAAGTTTCAGAATCTAATTGTTTGATTTGTGTTATTACAGGATAAATTAAGCAAATTGGATCTTGTGGGGAGATTCAAGGGCTAGAGAGTTACAAGTTGGTGGATTGAATTCAGTCCGACTATCATTAGACCAATGTTGTAGGATTCTACCACCGCCACCGTCCCTTAGAAGCATAAAAACAACACTTTATGGGGTTTTTCAACACAAATTGCAACCATTGGAGTGCTTACTATTGCTCGTTGTGGCTGCCCAATACTCTCTCTCTCATCGAACCACCCTTTAGCTACCGGGATCCGATAACCCACCACTGTTGGGTAAAAATCCAACCCAACCCATTCTTGTTGCCACTGACTCCTCCAGAAGCACACGCAAGTGACTTCTTTCCTTTTTATTTTATTTTGTTTTGTTTAATAATCAAGGTAAATTATATCAGAATGTCACAACATTTGGGAGTAAGTTCATTTGAGGACAACATTTCAAGTAGTTAAAAAAAAAATTTCACAACATTAGAAAATAAGTTCATTTTAAATCATAACATTTCAAATGGTTGAAAAGAAATCATAACGTTTAAAGAAGTTGGTCAATTAAGGTCACCATTGACATGTCTAGCCACCGAGACCCGCTAACCGGCCACTGTTGGGTATAAATCCAACCCAACCCATCCTTGTTGCCATTGACTCCTCCAGAAGCACACGCAAGTAAGTGACTTCTTTCCTTTTTATTTTATTTTGTTTTTTTTTTAATAATAAGGATAAATTACATCATATTGTCATAATATTTGAGGGGTAAGTTCATTTGAGGACAACGTTTCAAGTAGTTAAAAAAAATGTCATAATATTTAGAAAGTAAGTTCATTTTAAATCACAACATTTCAAGTAGCTAAAAAGAAGTCATAACGTTTGGAGAAGTGGGTCAATTAAGGTCACCATTGACACGTGTTATAATGTGCAAAATCTTCTAAGTTTTAATTTCAAATATTTATCCTATTGACATGTATTAATAGTGACTCCAATTGACCCACTTTTCTAAATGTGACCTCTTTTTTACCATTCGTACTCGAATGAGCTTATTCTCAAACGTTGTGACATTCTAGTGTAATTTATCCTTCATAATAATAATAAGTTATAATAATTAATAAAAATAATAATATTGTAATTATAATCATAGTAAAATCCGGTATAATAATATTGAAATTGCAATATGTTATCTGTCTTGAAAATCCATAATAGATAATAATGATAATGGCTTTTTATGAATACTTGACTTGTAAATTTGTTATCAATATATAATCCCTTATTTTTCACTATGATGAATATAAGAAGGTTTGTATTATTGTTATTTGTTTAATATAAAAATTTTGATTAGACTAAAGTTGTAAGCTCATAATAGATTGTATGACAATGTATGAAATAGTCTTTGAATGTCCGTATTGCCATGATAATCTTGGATGTAACATGAATTTTATGATTTTATCATAATGTGTATGTTCATGAAATTGTTTTATAGTCTTGTCTTAATAATACCTGTAATCATGATAGTGATATGAAAATTTGAAGTATGACATGATGTTGAATATATATTTGATTAAAATATTTGGATTGTGAATAATAGGTAATATATGAATCTTGCGAATAATTATTCATGATATCATAAGTTGAGATCTTGCTATGATTAAGATGATATATGAAATTTGGCTATGTCAATGAGTGTAATTATATGAGTCCACTTTATCTTGATTAACATGTTGAAAATTGATATTCATCATGATGATTTGATTTGTAATGACATAAAGGTTAATTTGATATGCATGTGATTATCATGGTTTTCAAAACCAGCCCGGATCAGCCGATTCAATCCATTTTGATCGGAACCAGCACTAATACCGGGTTGGGTCTCACCTAAGACTCGTTTTTGTAACTAACCGGTAAGATCCGAATTGACCTGATTGATCCAGGCGATAGAACCGAGTTGAACCGATCGACCCAAATCAGTTGACCCGGATCCAAAAAAATAAAACAAAAAAAATTAGAAATTTAAATATTTATTCATACTTAATTATAAATTTATAAAATATAATCATTAAATCATATTTATTTAATAATTAATTGATGAATTTGATCCAAATATAGATTTAATTGAGTGATGATATATATTAGTCTTTTATAATTAAATTATCCCTTATATTTTAACTTTTTCATGACCCCGATTCGATTCCCGATTGAACCCGATCCGACCCTTCAAGCTCTAACCTCCTAGCCTGTCCGGATTAAACACCGATCTGTTTTTGACAACATTGGTGATTATGATTCAAAAATCTTTTTGTCACTTGGAAAAATCAATTTTCATAAAATTTTTAAAAACTAAATTGATAGATCTGGGGTTGACTTTAAAGTAGCCAATTTTTACTACATTAATAAAAATTTAATGGATTTAAAGATATAAGATTTCAAAATTTCTAAAATTAATCAACAAATTAAAATTTAAAAAAAATATATATGTTTTTTATCCTAAATAGTGGGTATATAAGCACTTAATAGAGACTTAAAACTTATAAAAATTCTATTTTTGTTTTATTATTTTAATTTTGATGATTATTTTATATATTTTTACTTCTTGTAAAATAATTAATAATGGCATGTAAACCATGTTATTTTGTAAATCTTAATAGAATTAGTAATGATCTTGTAAATGTCATATGGTATTCAATTTTAAGATATTAGGAACAACTCAAAATTAGGAAGTTAAAGTTGATAATTGTAAAGAAAAGGAAATTAATATATGTATTTTCCGTGAGGATGAAAAAAATCCTAGAATTAGACAAATTAACATTGTCTCTTTAAAAAATGAAATCATAAACAAGAAATCTCGTCTTTTAAAAAGATAAAAGTATAACCTCATCTCTTTCAAAAACGAGTTTAAATTACTTATTTCTTGAATTTTTTTTCCTCATATTAAAGATATTTATATAATTTCTTTTAAATTTACCATTTTTTTCCTTAATTCGATAACTATATGGATCTTAATAAGTTAGCCAGACTCATTATCTTTAATCCCACCTATCAATGACACATTTAGAATTAACAAATCCATTAGTTCTAATTTCCTTTAACTCTTATTCCAAGATTTATGTCAATTAATAGGATTTGATATAATTTAGATTTAAAAAAATTAAACTAAAAATCCAAATGCAAGCTCAAGCTTATTTAATCTTTTTACCTTTTTCTTTTCCCCGTTCACAATGCTATGAAACTACCTAATCCTTTCGTAGCTTCTACATACCCGTCAAAAATTATTCAGGATTTTTTTTTTCATCTAATTAGGATTTGTTCAATAATGTATTTTTTATTTATATCTTATCTGCATCCATACCTAGTAGACTAATATATAAAATCTATTTATGAGTAAAAATATATATTTTTCTATCTGCATCTATTTTTAAACCAATAATCTAACTAAACCAAACATGAAACATACACTAAACCAACTAACCATTATCATAGAAAACCACTACTTGATGCTACTATTCAATGATAAAGCAGGAAGGTCACATGCCGTTCCCTGCAAAGACCAACCCCATATCTCGGATGGTTCAACAGGATGCCACAAATGTGCCAAAGAGAGAGAGTATCAAAGCCATATGATGGAATAGCCAAGTTCCATTTTGTATATATACATAATAATACTACTGCTAATTTAACCGCATATTCCAAGAACATAGGCGGAAAACTACATTGCAGAGTAGAAGCAGGACATGAGACAATGGTATAATTTCTCGGACAAAATTCAACAGAAACACATGGATATTGGATGAGAATGCAATCATTGAGGGTTTGGAGGACGACTATTTGCATTAGAAACTCTTGACCCCCATTCCAGTAGCTCTTTACTGGTATCATCCTTGTGAACAATCACCTCTATGAAGCACAAGCAATCTTTCTTCGACCCCATTGCCGTCTGAATCGCATCAATAAGCTCTTCCTCACACACAACCTGCAACATTCACAAGGAAACGCTGGTACTTTATCTAAGGAGTGGTAATGAGAATCTAGTTCATAATTAACTCAACTCACCTTTGTTGTCCAGCATTTGCCCTCACCATTGTGGATGGCATCTACAAAGGCGGTGTAGTTCCAGTTCTTGATCACATTGTAGGGGCCATCGTGAATCTCAACTTCAATCGTGTATCCACCATTATTTATCAGAAAGATGATGGTCTTCTGCTCACACCTTAGCATTGTGGATACATCTTGTGCTGTGACCTGGAGAGAACAATAAACAAGATTCCAGTATTCAGTTACATCATTGCTGAAAGATATGTCAAGAACTGCTGGCCTTCTGTTACAATCCTCGAAAACAAGACCTATACCAGCTGAATGACCTTTGCTTCTTTCAAACACCCCGAAGGATGCAAAATGCAATCCTCAATGACGTAATCATATTAAAAGATGATGACTAGTAATTGAGTACCCCATTTTCTTGGTACGTGGCAATGTCTAAGAAAAACAGAAAAAGAGAACCAACCATACCTGGAAACTCCCATCTCCAATGCAAGCAATTACTCGCTTCTCAGGAGCAGCCTGTGCATACCCGAGAGTAGCACCAACAGACCAACCAATTGATCCATATTGCATTTGGAACTCATACCTACGAACCCAACAATGCAACAACATTTTATAAGACAACAAGCTTAAAAGAGAGACAGCTAAAAACAAATTGTTTTAGCATGGATATGCAGCATACCCGCATCCTTTAGGTAACTTCAGCTTTTGGCAATTAAACCAAGAATCTCCGGTTTCTGCAATGACAGCAGATTCACCAGAAAGCATATCCTGTATATGCTTAAAAAGAACATTCACACGCAGAGGTTCCTTGGGCTGACACTTCAAGGGTTTTCCCTCAGGGACATAGATCCTATGGTAATTCTCATAAGCAGTGGTGTTGCACTTAAGCCTCTTTGAGAGAGCTTTCAAGAAATCCTTCATCAAAACACAACCAAATGCAGGACCATTGCCGATCACAACCCTATCTGGCTGCAAGATGATAGCCTTCTCCTTCTTGAGAAGAAGAGAGTAACCCACCGAACTATAGTCATTGAAAATAGGTCCAGCAAACAAATAAGCATCAGCAGACTCCACGATCTCAGCACAAAATGCTGTGCTGATGGCACCCCAATAAGTTCCAATGAAGTGAGGATGGTGCTCAGGAACAAGTCCTTTCGCAGATGGCATCACGGCAACGGCATAGCCACATGCATCCGCTAGCTCAACAAAAGCATCACATGCATTCGCAACCCTTAGTTTTGGACCACCAACCATAACCGGCTTAACTGCTTTATTCAGGAACTCAGCAGCCGCCTCAACCGCAGCCTCCAACCCCATTTGGTTGCTCAATCTGTATGCCATTATCAAAATAAACAAATCAATACAATACATTCAACTCATATCAATAAGCAAACCAAATTCATAACCATAAATTGCACGGCCCAAAACATCACCTGGGGGAGAGCGAGAATGGAACAGGTTCTTGACTGAAAGTAGGATGAGGGATCCCAGGCAAGTTGCAGCTTATACTTATATACACAGGCTTGCTTTCTTTCAGCGCAGTCGAAATTGCGGTATCGATCAGCTCGTGTGCATCTTCCAAGTTATTCACCACAGCCTAGAAACAACGTCAAACACCAAAATTCAGATAATCTAACAAATTGATTCTTCTTGAGAAACAACAAAATAAATTTACAAAATAAATTACAAATCCTTGCCACAATTAAAAATAGGTAAACAAAATAAATAAAACAATCTTTCTCACAACAGCAATTATTCAGACACATTAATAACAGCCTGCATGGTTTCAGGGTTCAAATCCGTTACCACCTAGTATTGGTGGTTCATCTACTCGGAGTTAGCTATTCGCATTACTCCATACCAGATTACTAGGTACGCATAGAAACAAATAATAAACAAATAAGGATGCTTTTGGAATTCAAAAAGAAAAAAAAAATCACATAAAGAAAATTTTAAAGTTCTTTAACTACAATATTATATACTAGGAAAAGATCGTTGTCCAGATCACTGCCATGACACCACAGCTCATATTGAAAAATGGCCAATAACTGGACTCTTAATATAATACCTGATAACACGTAACAGTCTGGAAACACCTCGCCTCCTGACTAAAATCAGGCAATCCAATCGTATGATGAAGAATCCTGTTCGTCCCATAATCGTTCGAATTCGGTCCACCAACAATACATATAACCGGCAAGTTCTCACTGTAAGCACCAGCTATCGCATTAAGTACGCTGAGTCCACCGACCGTGAACGTCACTGCACACGCACCAACACCGCGACACCGGGCGTAACCATCGGCAGCGTACCCAGCGTTGAGCTCGTTACAGCAGCAAACGAGGTTGAGATCCGGTTCAGCGATGAGGTGATCGAGAAGGGTGAGGTTGAAGTCACCGGGAACGGAGAATACATCGGTGACTCCGATCTGGACGAGGCGGCGCGCGAGGTGGCGGCCGAGGGTGGAGTCCTTGGAGGAGCAGGAGGTGGTAGTGGAGTGGGAGTTTGTGATGGTGGAGACGAAGGAATTTGGTGGAGAGCAGACGTCGTTGCAGGGGGGTTTAGCGGACTCGAGGGAAGGAGGTTTTAGGTCCATTAGGAAGAAGAAGAGTCTGACGAAGCGGAAAAAAAGGTGGAGAGAAAATGTGAGGGAAAAGGAGAAATGTGGTAACGTTGTTTTAATGGAGGTTCTGGCTTTCGGAGTTTGCTTGGGATGTGAGAGTGAGAATGCAAGGAGAGAAAACAGGCAGAGGGTTTTATAGTGTGGCAAGTAGCAAGTGGCAGGTGGCGAGGTTTTAGAGAGAGGAGGAGAGAGAAAACAGGGGAGACCGTGGGCTGGTTTTTTAAGGAGAGAGAAAAAAGTGAAACAGGAAGCCGTGATCGTCTTGCTTCTGGATTCTACTTGTAAGAGCATATTTATTTAAATTAACATGATTGATGAATTAATGACAAATGTTTTTAAATCTTTAATTATTATATACATTATTATTTATTAGGGCTTAATTGAAAATATTAGTTTCGTATAAGTATCGACGGTTTTTTATATTTTTATAAAATCTACTATATAATTTTTTAAATTATAGCGTTTTAAGATATTTGGTTTTATTTTATATTAAATCATATAAAGGTTATAATTCTTATTATTTTTTATTCAAAGCATAGTTTTCTTGAAAACTGTTGGTTCTAAATTACTAGAATTAGTCTTTTGAGTGTAACTAGCATAATATTAAATTATTTTCCATTATCATATAAAAAAATACTTTTTTACTCAATGGCATCCAAAATTATTTTGGTTGACTATAGAAAAGAAACCGAAGATTTTTAATATTATTTATGGGTCATGTATTATACACATATATATTTTAAAAATTTATAAATGAAGGTTATCTATAAACAGGTCAAGTCTATTTGAATCATCTGTTTTTCATTTGTATTTGTATTTGTATCAGAACGATATGTGTAAATGTGTCTTTACATCTATATTTGATCTTTTGCATAAGAACTGTCAATTTTTTTTATTTGTATGTATTTCTTAATAAATAATATATTAGAAAAAAGTTTCTATATCTACTAAAAAAAAGCTAGCCAAACAGACCCTACTTGCTTTTCTTCTGAAAAAAACTATTGGAAACTTATCAATAACAAGACTTATCAAAGGATTCGATTCTACATTAAAAACCTTCCGTAATTTTATATTGTTATTATGTATTTAGTAATTCAAGATTTTTTTTGTTTTAAGAAAAAGTATTTGTTAATAAAAAAACATTTTTTTTATGAAACAACTTTCTTGAAAGTTAACATATTATTAAATGTTTGGCTAATTTTATGAAAATAGTTTTCTTTTATTTGTATAACTTCAAGATAATTCTTATATTTTAAATATAAAAAATAAAAATACATATATTATAATGAGGAATAAATCCACATAAAAGAAAAATATTCAAAATGTTAATAATAAATATGTTTGATAGTAAATAATCAATGGATGAGCTCATGAATCGATAGAAATATGACTTATCCATTTATATCCCATAAGCTATTTTCCTAAAAATAAGCTATAAATGAATGTATTTTTTTAAAGATACGAAAAAATATTTTTCAATAATTGTCCCATTTTTTCTTAAACAAACATGAAAAAATGATGCTTAAGCATACCATAGAACTTTGTACAAATTTAAATGCATTCTGTTAATTGCTCTATGTGCTTTAACAATCTTATTTTTTAAACCATTCAGTTAAATTTTTGAATCTTTTAAAAGTATTATTAGATACTATTTTAATATTTTATTTGCTCAATAAATTAATTAAAAGGTATATCCGTCATCTAAAGATTTTTTTTTTCTGTTATTTTTCTAAAGATAAAATGGTCATGTGAAAAACACTTGTTATTAATATTTAAGGGTTTAAGTACACGACTCTAAAAATAAGTAGACTAAATGCATATAGGAAAATATATATATATATATATATAAAGGGTGTATTTTATAATTTACCTTAAAACTTGTGGTATTGTACGCGTATAAATACTACACTATGATGACAATTTAAATGGTTTGACCCTTTTGTATTATACTATATTCATAAGACAAAATCTTCTCATGCCATTGCCCCACCACTAAATTAACATGATGATTGGAGGTCGCTTGCAGCCATTCCAACCATAATATTCTTGTGGCTGTAGCCACAATGCTACACGAACGTGACAATGACAACCCTAGTACGCCATGGGGTCGGTGCTGGTAATACAACAACAAAAACAAAAAAAAATGGCAGTGGCAGCAGTAGCAGTAGCGATAATGATAGAAGATATTAATTAAGTTGTGTTGTGGTGCTAAATAGGGGAAAAGGAAATAATATTTAAGTCTTTTAAAAAAGATTACAAAATTATCACTGGAATAAAAATAATCTTAGTTTTAGACAGGTTAATCTCGCCTCTTGAGGAGATAAGATTATTAGTGGTTGTTCTCGTTTCTTTAAGAAACGAGGTTAGTGAAACAGTAGTCTCACCTCTTGAAGAGATGAGGTTAGTGCAAATAACACTTTCAAACTTCATATTACACTCCTTGTAAGTATAACTTGTTATAATCAGCTATAAATCATAATCCACCACAGAGAAACAAATTCAAAACAATATAAACCAACTAAACTCAATCCATCCAATCATAACAGTATTCTCAAATCTAATCCAACCAATCATGATAAGAGGAAATGCATACCACATAATATGGAAAAAGGTGCAATATTATTCAATTAATTACATAAAATATATATATATAATACATATAATCATCGTATGACATAAATATAAATAAAATATAATATAATCTTGTGTGCTATGTCTCCCTTGTCTCTATCTGATGAAAATTCAAGCAAATGGGGTACGCTAATGAAAACCATCCTAGGGATGCTCCATAGATGGATCAACCTATGTGACTATAGCATCCATATCTCAACTACCAACACTATATTGATGAAATGGGATAGGGTCTGGATCCATCTAGGGGAGTCTCTCTCCCATATCACATGGCGATGATAGTCACCTCTCATGTGGAGCTCTCGAGGTATGAACAGCATAAATGTCTGGCATCGGGGTGTCGACGGATGAGCAAATGATGATGATGCACTAGATAAATCAGGCTAAACATGCGAAGGGCCAGGCTCGTCATAGTGTGCATGCGGGAGCAAAGGCTCGTCTCTGATATCTATAGCTCTGTATTAGACTCGCCCTCGCTTCTGACCACGCCTTTCGCTGTGTGGTCTGCATCTCTGTGCGGGATCATCGATATGATGTCCCATGAACTCATCAGCTACATGAATAACATCTCATGCAGTGCCATGAGTACCATTGAGTGGCATGTTGGGGACTTAGTGAATGAAATCTGTCTGCAATTAAGAGTAAACATAGAGATCGATAAATAACGAATCCACTTGGCATCCATATATCATATATAATCACTAAACTTACCATATATCATATTATGGTCCATGTACGAATGATCCAATACCTGGTGATCACGTGATACCAATCGAAATAATCCAATGAAGTATCAGCAAAGATATCCAGCATCCCTACAATGCAATCGCGCCAGTCATCCCACTCTATGATTCACCTAGCGTGCTTTACGCCCAGTTCAACTAGGAACCCCTTCCCCCGTCTCTCCCCCCCCCCCCAATCCAACAACAATAAGTCGATCTCATGTAAGGTTCGCATATAAAAGGAGGGTCTCGAATCTCCTAGAAACCACCAAACTGTTTGAGCACCCTATCTGGATAGTATTGCTCAACAACGTGAGAGCAAATCAAGGGAACCTGTATATACCATACATCGCTACTAGTGTAGCAGCACTCTAGCAAGAAATCTCTAATAACAGAGTATGGGTTCCAAACAACCTGTTGCATAAAAGATTAAGATATATATAAATAAACTTTTGTAGTTGTTCACATATAAACAAATAAGACATACAAAACCACACCCATCAGGGGATCTATCAGTCAAAGCATCCCTTATACTTGAACAATAAATGTGTGGGAGCTCGAGCAACATCAAAAGTGGCACCCTAGTAACTGATGAGAGGGTGTCCCTCAGTAACAGTAGTGATGTGACGTCACAACGAAGCAATGTGTGGCAAGTGCTCCTAGGCCCAAATCTATAGAAGTACAAAGGGCCCCTACTATGTCACCCGTTTGATGTGAGAAGCCATGCATACCTGCCTATATAGCCATGCTAAGCAAGCTGCTCTCCATGCATATTGGCCTGCTCTATCGAGGTCCTCAAGCAGCTGTAGGTACATTACATGAACTAAATTGGACGATTTGTCCCCAATAATAAAACCTCCCAGGAGCAACAAAATGTACGGCCCTCGCATGGCATTGAATCATGATATCGTCTACATGATCAGGTAGAACTCTGAAGTATGCATCCGACCAGGACATCTTCAGGTGACCTCCATCAATATCCACACGGATAATGGGGCTAACTCTTAGTAGCTAGTGGTATAACACTGGCCAATCCATTAGAGCCGTGCCAGTAACTGCTTGCCCATCAACGGGGAGGCCAGTGAGCACCACAACATCTTATAATGTGATGGTCCACGCCCTTTATCGGCATGTGAAAGGTATAGATCTTAGGATGCCACCTCTCAACTAAAGTAGTAATCAAGTGCCAATCCAGCTGAATAAACAGTAAATGTGCAGCACCTATGAAACCATCATTTTAAAGGAATGGAACAGGTCGCTTGTCTAGATGTGTAGGCATGCCATCCTATCGCCTGAGCCTCGCCTCTCTATGGTGATAATATAATACGATGTGCTTCTATAGTTGATAAAATAGTTCCATGAGAAACATTCTGTAAAAGATCTAAGTAATTGGGTGAGCAAATGATCATACCCATGCTCCCATGCCAGCTTAAATCTATGAACAAGCTGCCCTATAAGTATGGAGTCATCGAGCAATCCCAAATCCATCTATAAGAAAGAAAGTAGTGAATATTGTCAGTAAAAGCATATATACGAAATGAGGCAAACATATAAAGTATGCAACAGAAGTGCATTAACATAAATCACATGAACAATACAATAACACTACGACTCGATTGGTTTGTAACGCCCTTAATAGCTGCTCATCTGGTAGGATAACTTCTAATGCTGTGTCATGTCTGCTTACACAAATCACATGAGTAACCTTATGGGCCTTCTTGAATGTCCATCTAATTTTGAAAGCGTTTTTCCCTAAACCTACCCCTTTTCATAGTAAGTCTCGAGAAGCGGTGCCATGTTGGCATGTTGAAACGAGTCTAATTCGCCTTATCTGCAACAATTATGAACGAACGCCTATATACCTATAGTTGATTCTTCCACCTATACCACCACCCCACTTGACCAACACAATCCATGTGCAAAGTACCCATCACTGCCATTACATGTGAGCATGGAATTTTATAGGTCTTCTACTTGTTACATGTACATTTTCTTAATCACAACTCAACTTTATGTATGTGATCTCCCTTTTGGCCATACATTGTAGGACACGGTGCAGTCAGGACCTCAAATATATGTTCATGATAGTCAAAACATGTTATCTGATGGGCACTTGACACGTTGTTCCACCTCTCAAACTTCTTCACAACATAAGCTGTTAGCACCTTACCTAAACTCATTGGTTCACTCGCTTCCTGCCTTTGCCTCTTGAAGATTAAGTTGCAATTGTAAAAGGCTTCTTTTTTTTTTTTTACTAGTGCTGCGACCGATAAGCAACAAGTGTCCTTTAGACCGAAATTGTAACTTTCAACCATGTTAGTTGTACCAATTCCAAACTTTACACCTTCATCATAAGATAAAGTCCACATACATAGAGGCAACTCGTGAAAATATCGCCATGTCCATGGACTACTTTGATTTGCTACATTAAAGTAACCATAGAACTTTCTCGTTTGGTTTTCGTATGCCACTCGTTTCATTAGCTCTTTACATTCTTTACTTTTCGCCTTCAAGTTGAAATTGCTGGCAACATAGTGGATACACCAATGCCAAAGCCAGCCTTTAGGCCACACCACATTCTCATCTTCAATTGCATTCTTGATACCGATATGCCGGTCATATAGCAAGCAAATGTTGGAGTGATATTTGATAACATGTTCCAAAAATTTTGTAAAGAACCAACTCCATGTATCCTCTTTCTCTTTATCGACAAGAGCATATGCAAGTGGAATGATGTGATTTGCCCCATCAACTGCTACTGCTGTAAACCCCGGTAATCTCAGTAGTTAAGAAAACCCCGGGAGTTGAAAAGCGAAACCCTAATCCGGTTCAGTTTAAGTCTAGTGAGAGGAGCTTAGGAACCCTAAATCCGGCTTTCCTTCGGTTTCATAATAAAAGAAGTTTTATAAAGTAAATGAATATGAATTATCATTGTAAAGTATATTTTAGATCTTTGAAAGTTTTAAATTCGGGAATTTTTCAATTCCGGGCCTTCCTGAGCTCAATTACGGAAAAGCATGCCCCGGGACAACGAACTCAAAAAAATGTTTCAGAATATTCATTAGAATCGTAATTTTATAAGTATTCCAAAAATATCAATTTTATAATTTTTCAGGCTATGAAAATTACAATTATAGCCTTTTCCCGTGTTTTCGTTACAACCGGTAAAGTAGATGTCTTGTCTACTATTCACAAGTATAACCTACACTACACACTACCCATACCCTATTCTTACATCCTTACAACTACTCATTTTAATTTTCATTTCCAAGAATTTTTTTTTCCTATCTAATTATTACATTTAATTACATAAAATACAAATTATCAAATTTCAAACACACATACACAAGCCCTTCCCCCCATGGCCGGAGAGCGCCCCCCCCCCCAATTTTTCCCTCTCATTTGTTTTATTTTACTCAATTTTATTCATCTAAAACCATAATGCATGTAATATATAAGCTTCTTTTTCTCTCTCTCTCCTCATTTTCACTTGTTCCAATTTTTACTAAAGTAAAAACCTCTCATTCTCTCCCCCTTGGTGCCGTGAACTGCCCCCCCTCTTACACTCACACACACAACTCATTTCCTCTTCATTTCCACCTCTAATCTCCATTGGTATGTTGATTCAAGCCTTATTCCTCCCAAATCTTGTAATGGCAAAGCTATTTTTGTGTGTTTGTCCATTTAATCCCAATGATCAAATGCTAGGGACATGAAAACACATGTACAAGAATAACAAGCCATCACAAGAAGTGGATCTAGAGTTTAAATGACTTTTTGTTGAAGATAGTGTTGTGTTCATGCATGTAAAGTAGGGATCATGCATAGATATTCATGTTCATGCCATGAAACTCATGAATCATGCATGATATTTAGTAGATCTAATGTTTAGACATCCACATCTTCATCTACATGTATGTTCATATAGTTATTTTGATTTTCATGCATTGATGATCATAAAAATGTAGCCTTGACTATGTATAGATATGTTAGATGGTAGATCTTCATGTATAGAAGGCAAGAAATTTGAAAAAGAAAAGGTTTTGTTAGAAATGCTAAGTTGGAAATTCGGATGATTTTGGAACCCTACTTTAACGACCACCAAAAACCCTTTAAAACTCATATTTTTCATAAAAAATGGAAGGTATATGTAATATACACCCTTAAGGAATGATTTTCATAAGCTTAGATGAGTTTAGGCATGAGAAAAAATGTAAAACAAGTGGTGGAGTTGGAATGAAAAATATTGAGATGGTGATTAGAAGTAAAATTCGTAATTTAGGATGATGCCTACATAAACACTTAGTATCCAAGCTTAGATGGCATGTTTTATGAGTCAAATGGAGTCCTTAGATACTAGATACAATGAAGCTTCAATTTTTGATGCATTAAACAAGTTTTCTCATAAAGAAAATGCAAGAAAATGAAATTTACAAAATTCAGATTTTTGTGAGCAGCTTGTTTAAAAACATATTTATCCAATGAAAAATGTGGATTTTTATGCATAAATAAAGGTCATGATTAATATAGATGTTGAGAACTCATTTTCATATAGATGGTGAGTAAATTCCAAGAATAAAATCATAGGAACCCTAGGGAATGTAAAGTTGGAAAATTTTAACTTTTCATAAGTGATCATTATGAAATTCTTAATAATTAGGAGTCCATGGGAGTTCATCAACAAAGATCATCAAAACCATGCATATATTGAGTTCATTACATGATAGTCATATTAGGAACTCATTCATATACCATCTATACATGAATCATCAACTAGGAACATTTTTATCAAAAGCAAAACAAATTTTCGGAATTGGAGATTTACGGAACAGATCTGATCCTACTGTTCCGTGACCTTACTGTTTTCAAAACTTGAAAATAATATTAGAAATAGATAGATCTTTCGAAGTAGGTAGAGATCGATATAAAATTTGAGAAATTCCGAGTCAAAATGACCAAGTTATAACCGTTTTAAGTTAGAACTTCCGCAAATAGCGCGAATTCCGAATTCATCTAGTTTAGATGCATAGCTTGGAATAATTAAATGATGAGATTCTTATTAGGATTATTCTTATTTGGTAGGTGATCCCGAGCAAGACGATACCTTACCACCCGATTACTATTACTGAAAGACCGGCGAACCATGGCCGAGTAAGTACTACTTCCACTCTCAATTAATGTTTGTGATTGTATTGTTAGTGGCACTAGTGGTGTAGGCAAAGATAAAAATAGGAATGTATGATGGGGTATATGGGAATTATATATTGTCTGCTGTTGATGTGTGAAATGGAACTTAAGAAATATTGAAACCGGGTGTTAAGCTATTGATTGATTAGCTAGCATTTTATATGGACTGTCTGCGGATAATTGTTGGTCACCTAAAAGAATCGAATTAATGTATATTTGACTTCAATTATAATTGGACTCATTCATATAATGACGGGGATGGAGCATTAGCATTGGTTGGTTTTTCGTGATCCATAAAACGAATATGTTGGTTAATTGTGATCCATAAAACGAGTATGTTGGTTAATCATGATCCATAAAACGAATTATTGTTCAGTTGACCGTGAGCTTAAACGGCATCGTACTGCAGGATTCGTTAATCTGCTAACCCGGGATGGAGGGCGTAAGTCCATCCACATATGATTTCGGCTTGTCATATGTTTTTTGAACTCATTTGTCTGATGCATACATCTGCGTAAATAATCACTTGCTTGAGTGAATTGTATTAATTGTGACATGGAAGTTCTTACTCACTAAGCTAGTTAGCTTACGCCCCCATAGCTTTTATTTGTTGCAGCACGAGTTCATTTGGCTTAGGCCGAGGCAAGCCACAGCTCAGGTACCGGAGATAGGAGTTTCCTATAAAAGTTTACTTTGCTTTTGTTTAGACTTCCGTTGGAAACTAAAGGACTCTGGATGACTGTAATGGACTTGATATTATTTTGCGGGGGAATGCCCCTTAGATTTTGTAAAGTATATATATGTGTTTTGGTTTATCATCTATGGCTAATGAATGCCACATTAAACTTCTTAACTCCATTGAATGAGTATTCTATTGCCGTAAAGGAACGCTTTACATCTATACAAGACTCCCGAAAAGCTCGGATAGAAATTCGAGAGTCTTTTATAGTATGTGGCGGGCTGTTACGTTTAGGATACCCTATGGGGCGTGATAACTGCAATAAGCAGTTTGTGCTTGTATTTGTCATACAAGAACGCACCATCAATTGTGATCATGGGTCTATAACTAATTAACAGATATTAATTAGTTCAATGATATGAAACTTTCATAATTGAACTAACACATGTATGAAAAACATACCTGCAGTACTGAAAAGGTTCAATGCAAGGAGCAAATGTCGAAAAGAGTTTGCCAAGGAAGATGTGTCCTACAGTTTCTGAATCAACAGTTCTCCACTCAACTTTTCTTCCTAGATTTGCCTCTATTATCGCATTAAATATATACGAGAGCTCCACCTAGGAATCTTCCCAACTTTTATATGCTTGCTCAATAGCTTTCTACTTCGGCTCCCGAATTCTTGTCATATGAACATTATACTCAAACTCTTTTAAGATAGTCAATCAGAGGTCCTTCGCCCTCACATCTGGGGTATTATGAATCTTTAATATAATACACCTAGATTGTCATGCTCCAACGGGTATTCTAAACGTAACAGCCCACCATACACAATATTAAAACTTGAAAATGACTACTCTAGTCACTCGGAAGCTTTCATATTGGTACAAGGCATACGTTCACAACATAGGGAGACTAGTAGGGTTATACACAGAGGCAATTATAATAATCAACAAATCGGGCTCCAATATACTTATTGTTCATTGATCACACATAGCAATTCATATACATAATTCCCATGATAACTCGCATGCATATCAATTTTATCTTTTTCTAACATCCAGTGCTCTATTCTACAAGCACATGCGCGAATACATAAAACGTAAAGGAAACTCACTCGTCCATAATGATCTTCTATCAGTTGAAGTAATCCTCGGGAAGAGAAAATCTTGGCCTTCGACACATAAACAAAAGAAATGCCTGAAATGAGTATTTCATTCAAGATCTACTCAAATTATCTAATTCTATCTTATTAAATTCATCAAAATTCGCATGAATGGAAATTCCAACTTAAAATGGCCATAACTTGCTCATTTTAACTAGAAATTTTGCATATTATATACCGTTTTCTACCTACTTAAAAATATCTATTCATTTCGAAGGTTATTTTTATCAAAAGAAATCATTTGGCTCTCGGAATAGTGACGTACAGATTCATCATGAAAATTCCACATTTCAAAATTCAAGTTTTCAAACTTTTCTCCGCTCAAGAATTCTTGTACAAAAATATAGTTATATATATAGTTGAAAAATCCTTTGAATATATATATATATATATAGACCAAATTATATACATGAATTTAGTGGTGTTATCTCGACAATGATTTTTGTAAAATAATGTGTCTTAAAAGTGAGAAAATGCTAAGACTTGTAAAATTCTATTTTAGTTTTGTTGGGAAAATTTCTTAAATTATTATAAATGAGTATTTCCTTCTTTTAAGTCCATTTTTTAATATTGAGAATAATTAAATTTTCAAAAAGTAATTTTAATCTTTTAAGATTCCCACAACTTTATTTCTAGTGGTTAAAAAATGTAATTTTTCCAAATATTTCTTGGTAGTGACTAAAGTTTCTTAAAGTAGTCATGTTTATGTGTTCTAAAGTTTTCCTAAAGTTAGATCCACTTTAAATAAATAATATCAATGATCTTCTAAGTTATTTACTATTTTTATTTCATAAGTAAGTCTTGTCTTTAGAAAGGTTATTCTTTAATAATTTTGTAAAACTTGTCTAGACTTTAGTATTTTAGAGTGTTAGTAGAAAATTTCGATAAATGAGTTTAAGAAAAACATTTATTGAACAATAATTTAGCAATATTAATTTTCAAAGAAACTTTCTTATTTCATTGGTTTAAAAAAAGAGTATGTGATAATTTTACTTTATGTATACTTGGATGAAATCACATGTACTATTATTATTAGAAACTTGTGATGAACTTTTCTTATTTTTGGAAAAGATTTTTTAAGATAAAACTTTATGTATTTATGGAAAAAAATCATTTATTACATGACAAAAATTTATTTTTAAAGAGAGTTTCTGTTTTTCTTTACTTAAGAAAACTCTTTTTCATAATTGTTGAGACAATATCAACATGTTTATGCATGAATGAGAATATGTAACTATGAAAAATATAATATATTAAATAATAAGATAAGATATATACAAGCATAAATAAGAGCATAATAATAAGATCAAGTATTGGGAACCTTAGCTTCATTAAGGTATCCCGGGACTAAGAATAGACTAGTCCCAAAAAGAAAAGACAGGAAAAGAAAGAAAATTGTTTTGACTTGATGAATACAAGTCTAAGACTAGTAGCATAAAATAGATAAATAAATTGCAAAGCATAGAAATAAATAAATAACAAGTGAGCTTATATGCTCTAAAGAAATATATATACATAATATTATATAGAAGTTAGACTAGAACAAATAATAATACCAATAATAACAACAACATAATAACAATAATGACATAATAGAAAATATAACATGAACAAAAACAAAACATAAACATATTATTGCTTCTTTAACTCTCATGGGTCTAAGAAACATACACTAAGCTCATGTTAAGTTATATGAACATGATGAGTATATGTGACAAGTTTTACCTAAGGTAGATGATGGTGTGTTTAGAATTTCTCATAGAGAGAAATGGGTAGTTTATGGAGATGGAAAGGAAGAGGGTATTTGAGAAAAAATTTGTTGAGAGAGGGTTTGAGAAATGATTTTAAAAGAGTTTTGTTATAAAAATGAGTTGTGTAAAAGAATGAAGAAGGAATGGAGTATTTATAGAATTTTGGAGTGAAAATTATATATAATAAAATAAAATGAAAAAAAATAAATTGATTGATGAGAGAAGGTGAGACGTCGGTTTGCTTAAGAGAGAAGGGGGAAATTGATTTATTTTGTTATTTTTTAATAAAGAAGTAATGTGTAAAGTGTGATGTGATTAAAGTTGTATAGGGAAGGTAAATTATAAAGTATAGGTATGATAGTGTGTAAAAGTAGAGTGTAAGAAAAAATAGAGATAGTGAAATAGTAATGAATAGTAGAAATAGTACTATAAATAGTAGACTAGATAATTAAAATACTGGTAGTAAAGAAAATACGCGTAAACGGCCTATATCTAATATTTTTAGTTATCGAAAAATTCTAAAACTGATATTTTTGAAAACCTTATATTTTTACGAGTCTATTAGTATTGTCGAAATATTTTTACTATCCCGTATACCAGAGCATGGTTTTCGAAAACTGACTCTGTTCGGATTTAAAAGATACTAGAAATTTGTAAATATGATATTTTTAAGCTTTCTTATACTATTACAAACAATTATCCACAATTATCTCAATTTCGTTATTTAAGGTTTAAGAAAACGGGATTGTCGGGTCTAAATTCGCTAGACTAAACATAAGACTAGTTTAACTTTAGGGATCCGATTTGACTTTTGGTTCTTAGAGTTTACTATATTTACCGAAAAGCATCTAGAGGCTTACATGGACATCCTAGTAGAGTCTACTAAGAGTGGTCCTGTTAGAAATTTCATCCAAGCAGGTGCGGGTCCTTCATATTTAGTGATATGAAACCACCCATCATGTTTCTTGTAACTACCTCTAAGTTTCTACTTACAACCTCTATTATGGATATCGGTACATTTAATTGCCCATAACCTTGGATCTAAGTCCACCACCTTGAAATTATAATGATTCGATATGTACCACATTTTAACTGCCCATATGAGATGATCTTTAGTCTCAAACCATATCCCAACCTTGAATTCATCGCCGAAACTCCAATTTCCAGTACTCGTTTCATGCTTATCACCAAATGTATAGGCATTACCAACATCAGTAGTGAAAAATGATACTGGCACTAAGCTTCCTACTGCATCAATATCTATAGGAGCTACGAAACGATGCCAGTCATTCCTATTAAGTTGTACCTTGGTAGTAGTATCTTGTTAAGGGAAAGCTTCCACACTATCATTTTATATCATCGTCATAGTCGTCACTGGATTCACTTACTAAGGAGTCTTGCATCACATCAATATCATGACCACATATGTAGACCCCAAGAATTTTCACACTAGTAAAAATAAAAATAGAAGATCAATATACGACTCAACAAAGATCCTAGAATAAACTACAAGTAGTAATGAATCTATGTATAACTTTAAACCTTAAAATAAAGTTCTCTAGATAGTAACAGATACTAAAGACAAGATTTCGTAGTAAGTATAGAAAACTTAAAATATAGAAATAATTAAGATAAGACTTCAAATGTATTAGAGATTAAATAATCAATAAAGGTTATGGTTAGAAAACAATAATTTAAGGATAAATCGTTAGGATTATAAATACATGATAGGAACAAAAATAGATCTATAACTAACAACCTAAACTTCAAATGAATGTTTGGATTACATCATGTTCTAGTTAGAGAATTCTGAAGCTCTTTGAGACTAAAACCGAAATTAGCCTATTAAGTTTAGAAAACCTTAATCGCGTGAGATAAAACTCTAAAAATAATTAATAGCGTAAACTTTAAACTCAATATTTGATCTCATAAATAATATAGAGAATTTGTAGGAGCCTTAAACAAACTTTTAGATATAAAACTCCTATATAACTGATATTTAAATATGCATAAAGCATATTAAACTAACTAGAAAATTTAGATAATTAATAAAACAAGTGTAATCTTAACTCAAACTAAGCTTCACGGTGGGAAAACTCCATCAAGAACTTCGGCTACTGGATGTTGAGGAAGAAACACACCAGCTACCCAAGACAATTGAATCAAATAGTCATCAAAAGTCAAATGAAAAAGACTTGCTAAGTAATGAGAAATTATCACTAAGCAACACAAT
>JAMXBD010002247.1:0-220364 GCA_024138025.1 Combretum micranthum
AGGGAATTGTGATTAATTAAATAAATAAAAAAGAAAAAGAAAATTGATGGCATGAAAGAAAAGAGTAATTAAAAATTAATTTTAGAAGAAAAGTGTAAGAGAAAGTTTACTAACATGTATGCAGGTTTTTTAAAGAAAAGAAAATTGTAGAAATAAGTATATAAGTTGTAAGAATAAGTGATTCCGAAAAATAGAGATAGATGAATTGTTGTGAATAGGATAGAATAGTAAACAAGACTAATAAACTACTTGAGTAAATAAAATAAGCGTAAAAAATGTGATATCTGATTTTTTTTATTATCAAAAAATTATAAAACTAATATTTTTGAAACCTTGTATTATTACGAATCTAATGGTGTCATCGAAATATTTTTACTACTCTAACTCTGAAGACATGCTTTTTGAGAACTGATCCTGTTCGGGTTCGAAATACACTAAAATTAACGAATACTGATATTTTTAAGTCCCTATATTTATACGAACTAATTATCCACAATTATCTCAATTTCATTGCTTAGAGTTTAAGAGCACGAATTGCCGGATCTAAATACTAGGGTTTGTTGTAGACTTTATTGACTTTTGGGGTTCCGATTTAACTTCCGGCTTTTTGATTTATTCTTATAGATCATAAAATTTTAGGTTTTTGATCGTGTTATATTTTTTGTTCAAAATTTATGTTTTATTTTATTTTTATGACTTTTTTTATTTTTCAGTTCATGATATTATTTAAACCGAGTTATGGGTTATGTGTTGACTCCGGTTGACTTTTGGTGGTAATTGAAATTTTTTTTATTTTAAAATTTACTGAATGATTTAGGTTTTAAAATGTTGTCTCGAGTGTATTTCATATATCATCTTGATTTGCGTGTTAGGAATCAACTAGATGATTTGGTTGGCGTACGATGTTGAATCAAATAATTGTTGGATTTTCCATTTTTGTTTTTGGGGTCCTCTCTCTTTTTCTCAAGTTAAGATTTTCATGTTTGATCTTATTTGAATTTAATTTTAACTTGGTTGGTTTTCAAGGTTTTGGTTTTGGTATTTAATTCTAGAATTATTTTCTAAGAATATGAAAAAATCCAGGGGTTTACAAGAGCCCTAAAGTCAACTAGATCAACAACAAGCCCTAGTGAAACTAGATGCATTAATCTTGTATGAAACCCAAAAGCAATAAAAATGAGATAACCTTGGACTATAGTCTCAAAATAATGTGTTATAACCTAAAAAGATCAAATTTACCAAAAATTCGCTCGTTTTGGACTCAAATAGGATCAGTTTACAAAATCGAGGTCTCGGTATGCAAAACGGTAAAATATTCCGATATAATATATTTAGACTCGTAATAAGATGAGGTACCATAAAATATCAAATACAAAATTTTTGGCTTCCTAAAAATATCAGATATGCTTGTTATTGTGTATTTCCTTACTATCAGTATTTTATTTGTCTAGTCTATTATTCATTTACTATTCATTATTATTCATCTATCTCTACTTTTTCTTATTACATATTCTTACAACCTATATTCCAATGTCTTTCATTTTCTTTTCCAACACAACTTTACACATAACTTCTCTTATATTTTAATTACTTTTCTTTACAAATTTTTTTTTAATCATCTTCTTTGCCCCCTCTCCATGCAAAACCGGTGCCCCTCTCTCTTTTTTATCCAATTTTATTTCTTTTTAATTTAATTTAATTCACATAAATTCCTACTCAAAAACTCTATAAATACCACATCTCCCTCCACTTCTTTCACACATCTCTTTTACATACAAAAAGTCTACCAAAATCTCTCTACAAATTTTCTCTCTAATAATTTCCTCTCAACACTTTCTTCTTCTCATCTCCATACAACAACCATCTCTCTTTAGGGGAAAAAATAACCAACACATCATCCATTTGTTCTTCCATCTTTCATTAACCTTAGGTAAATGTCCTAAACCTTCTATTTTCTTCATGTTAACATAGCATAAACTCATTGTATGTTTTGATTTATAAAAACCCCATGAGCATTATGCTAGGGAGGAAATCATGAAAAGAACAATTCTTGTTATGTTATTATTTTTTTATGTTACTAATCTAATTTTCTATATGTATTGTAAAGCATGTGTGTGTATATATATATATATATATATATATATTTCTAAAGCCTAAAACTCACTAATCTAACATTTTAATTTATGCATTTATTTCCTTGGTATTTTATTTCGTGCAAATAATTAAGACTAGTTATTCAAGTCTTAGACTTTCCTCATAAAGTTAAAACATTTTATTTTCTTTTTTTTAGGACTTGTCCATAATCTAAGTTCGGAGAGCCTAGATACAAATCTAAGACTCCCATAATTTTTCTTATTATTTTCTTAAGGGACTTGCCTGATGAGAAAGGATCAAGCTTCAAAGCATTTTGGACTAGCTCAATTTAATAGTGGAGTATCGAAGCTTAAAGGAATATGAATAGGATCAAGTGGCTAAAATGTGGAAGAGAAAAGCTATCAAAAGTTGTAGGAGCGTTTACGCCGCCCTGCCCCACCGACATACCCAGGGTGCACCGCAGCCTTTAGACGGCGTTCGATGTGCATAGAATGCAAATTTTTAAACGCTAAAGCTTACACTGCTAGCATTGAATATTGTAAGCCACCAGCGTTCAAAGTTACGAACTAATGTTTCTTTGAGTCTTTTCATATTCCTTTGTTATGATTATACATTGGTCTTTTGTTATAGAATTGATGACGGTTTATATATATATATATATATATATATTTTTTCTTTGAAAAGACTCCTTTGTGAGAGCTTTTGTGATTCTTGTGACAAGAACTTCTAATTGCAAATCATTGCAATTGTTTTATGAATATCGAGAGAGTAATTTCCTTTATTCATTTGTGTTGATAGAATCATAGATTCTTTTGACAAGTGATTCATTTTGTCATTCGTGAGTCATATTGAATTACTTATTGTGATCTATTTATCTTTGTGATCCGTATTTGAATTACGATTTCATCCATATCCTTTATCTTTTTCTTAGTTTTATTTACCTATACAAAAATCCTAAAAAATCCTTCCTTTATGTGTAAGATTCTTTCTTTCTTGATATAAAGATTGAAGAAACCCTAATTCTTGAAGTAAAGAATTTCTGACCCCCTTGGATTCATATCATTGCCCATGCCTAAGTCCCGAGAAGACTTAAATAAAGATCTAAGACTTCTATAATTTTTTTCTTCTTTTTCTTTTCATTAAGCTTTCTTATGCTTTTCTTTTCTCTTTATGGAACTTATCCGGTCTAAGTTTTGGGAAGTCTTGATACAAGCTAAACTTTCCACATACTTGCTCTTACATATATGCTTATTTGATTTTTATATCTTTCATTTTCTATATAGGTTTTTTTTAGTTACAAGGTCGTATTCATGCATAGTTATGATGTTGTTGTCTTAACAAAAATTTTATAAAGAAATAAAAGGAGTTCTTTTCTTTCATAATAATAGACTAAACTCTCTAAAAAATGATTTTTAACACTTAGAATAAATTTTCTCCAAGACTTAGGATGATGACTCAACTACACTCTTTTCAAAATATTAAAATAAACCTATTGTTAAATTTTAATGTTGATAATCCTTTGTTATGCAAAGTTCTCTTAAAAAACTTATTTAGATGGCTTATGTCAACACTTTGATAAATACTAGGAATAAAACAACCTTTCCAAGCAAAGTCTAAAATCAACTCACTAGTTGAAAATCCACTTAGAAAATAAAATGGATACAACTTAGGAAACCAAGTTTTTAAGAAGTAAATTTATTTTTATAAAGTAAAAAAAATATAAAAATAATAGTTTTAATGAGTAGGTACTCATTTGTAACAAACTCAAAATTTTAAGTTTCCTTTCAACAACTCAAAAGGAGATTTTTATAATGTTCACTTTTAAAAACTTTTAAAGTAAATTGTTTTAAGAAAAATTATTAAGACAACATCACAAGAATCATACATACAATATGAGTATATATCTATATTAAAGGGTTTTTCAACCATAAAATATTAGGTATTTGTTATGGAATATTTGGACGATGAAAAAACTTAGAAAAGTGCAAATTTAAGGGGCTGGGACATGTTGACCAGATCTGTACTGACCTATTTCGAAATGTAATGTTTAAATGTTAAAAATAACCTTAAATGATAGATCTTTTTGAGTAGGTAAAACGACTACTAATATGCAAAAATTCAAGTTAAAATGAGCAAGTTATGCCGTTTTAAGTTGAAATTTCTCATAACCCGAATTTTAACGAGAATAATACAATAGAATTAGGAAATTTAAGTATAGCTTAGATGAAATACTCATTTCGGATATTTCTTTTTTTAGGTAATGAAGACCAAGACATTTTTCTCAAGGATTACTTCAATTGATAGAGATCGTCATGGTCGAGTGAGTTTTCTTTTGTTCTATGTATTTGTGTGTGTGCTTATGAATAGAGCACTAGATTTTAGGAAAAGATAAAATTTGGTATGCATGTGGGATTATCATGGAGATTATGTACTTGAATCGTTATGTGTATCAATGAACGATAAGCATATCGGAACTCGATTGGTTGATTAATGTAATGCCTTTATGTTTGATGATATATGTGTGATTATTTGTTGACTGTATTAAATGAGATTAATTATGAATTGATTTCCTTATAATTAAATTGATCGTGCATTTCACTGTTAGAATCATAATTGCATTTTGCTACTACTCCTCTACGTAGAACCGAAAGGTAAGTTGTCTAACTATATCTTGAGGAACTAGGGTGTTTAGGTAATAAGGTATCATGGTGTAGTCGACCGGATCGATCGCTTTGAGTAAGAAAACCCAAACTAGTAGTATGGTTGATTGGAACCCTAAAACGCACATGCAAAGGTCATTAGACCCATTCAAAGCATTTCTAACCCCGAAATAGAGGGCACAAATAAATCCTATCTATGTCACCAAATAGTCGTGTGTATTTGTTTGATCATATGGTTTCACATTGCATATGCTTGCTAATGGACTTGTTTAATTGTTTTGTTATGGGTACATTTGTGTAGGAATATCTCACTAACTAGTTTGCTTATCCCCAATAGATTTTTGATGTTACATGATTATTGTTTTTGCACCCAAGACCTCCCTGTCCATCCAGGTAGAACTTATGCTTTTGAGAAGCTTTTCAAGAAATTTTAGTCGAAGTCTTTAGATTAGATTTCCTTTAAAATCTTCAAGTTATAGTTATATGTTTGAGTAAGACTATGTTTATTTTTGGAGATTTAATTTATCAGAGGAATATCCCAATGATATTATAAAATTATTGATCTTTAAGTTATGAATATGAATGTTTAAATATTTTATTGATTGCTATATTTTTACTATCTTAAACAACATCTCCCATCGGTGTCTCCTTTTGATGTGAAAGTACGTCTTGCATATGGTGTCGATGCTTTTGTATGAATAAAGAACATCATTCCTAAGCTTAAATATTATATGCAGTGGACTATCACGTTTAAGGTACCCTTTGGGACGTGATAAACACACCAGGTCTGATAAAATTCTTCTTAAGCAAATCCTTTAATTGAACTTTGAGCTCTTCAAGTTCTATTGGAGCCATTCGATATGATGTCTTAGATATATGCAAAGTATCTGGTACCAAATCAATACAAAACTCTACTTCTCTCCCTAATGGTAACCCTGGTAAATCTTCTAAAAGCACATCAAGGTATTCACATGCTACTGGTACCTGAGCAAGATCTATCCTTTGTTTATCTTTTATCATCGTGGCTACCATTGCTAAAGATAACCTTCCCTATAACTCATATGTGGGTAGAGCTGGAGGTCTTTGCACTTCAAGCTTGTATACGAACTAGTCTATATCTGGTAGACTAAACTCCACTACCAGGTAATAACAATCAATCACAGCATGATACTTCACTAACCAATCTACTCTAAGATTACATCAACGTCTATCGTATCTAAGACTACTAGGTTTACAAGTAGATGCTAACTTTTATCTCTATATCCAATTTCTACAAATCTTGTTCATCATAGTTCCACTCTCCAAAGGTATGTTTATAGACAAACATTCAGACATATGCTCAACATACACACCACATACAGATAAAACGACTAAGAGATATATGAAAAACTTGCACCGGTATCAAAAACCACACAAGCACCATGTGTCCACACTAGATGTATATTTGTGTTGAAGGCCATAAACCTTCGTTGATGCTCTTTATCCTTGGCTAACCACTTGCATTCCAAGCTCCTTGCAATCTATGGCCTTATGTCCTTGTTGCCTATACTTGAAGCAAAACACCTGTGGATCAACTTTCTCTGTACAAAAACCGTGGTTGTGCCCAACCTCGCCACATGCAAAGCAAGTATTTTCTAGCCATTTACAATCTTTGAGATAATGATGTCCATAGCACTTGATACACTTTCTCTCTGCACCTAAACTGCTAATTTAACCTGATGAGTGATAAGCCTCTTCTCCTTATCTTGAGTAAGAACACTAGTGGCTGATCACTTTCCCAAAAAGATCTTACCTCTCTGTGTTAACCACAGCTGAGTAATTGGTCAAATTCATCAAGTTCACATGATGTTGAATCTCAAGCTTTAACTCGGTGATAAATCTGCTTACCTTAGCATCTTCACTCTCCTTCAAAGGATCCAGTGAAAACCTCATCAACTTATTCAGTTCAGCCCCATACTCCTCAATAGTAATTCCGCCCTGTTATAGAGTATAGTACTCTTGCAACATCTTCTACTAGATGCTTTTAAGGAAAAACTCCCTATCGAAAGCCTGTTGGAACTTATCCCATGTGATCACTCTAGTCATATATATCTTGGTGCTCAACCACCAATTATTTGCACTCCCAATCAGTAAGTAAGAAGTATACTCTACTTTCTTATTCTCAAGAATGTATAGGGCAACAAAAGTCTTTTCTACCTCTTCCATAGATAATTGAGCATTAAGCGGCCTTCCAGGCTTTAGCTCAACTTATACACCAAATCCACAAATTTGTTCAAGCTCAGCACGTCAGTATGTCTGGCACCATTACCTCCATTGTCATTATGCCCATATGTCTCTTGTCTCTAAGCCTCAACATTGGCTTGTATCACCTGTACATCTTAATGCATGGTTTGATGTTGTTATGTAACTACCCCTGCAAGAGTATTGACAGTTTACATAAGTTGCAGCATCAGCATCAACTGATACATGTTGACCTACAGGTGGGGCCGCCGGTGGTGGTAGATCATGGTAACTCATTCAAAGGTGGCTTATTCAAATGTGGATATCTGCCATCAACTTCCTCCTCACCAATTGTAGAGGAATATAGATGCAAACAGACGAGTTATTGTAGGGTACCCGACTCATTCGACCCACTGAAAACCTTATAGGGTTATGGGTCATATATTAACCCGATGGATAAACCCGAATTGATATAGATATATAATAAATTTTCAAAAAATTAATAATAATAATAATAATAATAATAATAATTGATACAAATTTCATAATTTCATTTCCATTTTAAATGAAATTCATATCTAATTTTTTTTAAATTTCTTATATATATTATAATATGTTATATAATGTATGTTTTATTGTTGAAATTACATTATCGCAATAGAAGAAAAATAATAATAATCTAATCGGGTCGAGGCGGGTCAGGAATTGGGTTTGCAAAAACCCATAGGGGCTGGTTTTGGGAATGATGGAAAAAACCCTATAGGGTTTTTCTCAGGTTTTGGGTAATCCTATAACTAATCAGGTTGTGTTCACGTTTTACATGACCCATCGTAAACCCGACCCAATTGTATCCCTATGGAGGAACCAGCATCATGTGCTCTTCTTCTAGGTGGCATACTAATCAAGATGAACACATAAAACATGAGAAAAGAGATATAACAGGTTAAAAGGAGCAAAACTAGAGAAAACTACTAAACAGCAATTCTAACTAGATAAACAGCCCTAACTATTTGCTACCCTACTCATCATTGCTCACCGGTCTAAGGAGTTCATAACTTAGATCTAATAAGATTCACAACTTAAGCTTTAATACCAATTAAGCTGTAACACTCTAAACTGAAGGCGTTATCAGCCTACCACGTATTCTAACTAGAGATGGATACGCTAAGACTATAATTCCACTAAACTACAATTATAACATAAAATAACTTCCATATCTCATGTATAAAGATACTTCAAAATAGTTATCCCATAACAAAAATTTCATAGAAACTAGGTTGGCTTAACCAAATGCCAACATACAATTCATCTTAAAAAACAAAACTTTAAACTTCATAAAACATTAAAAAAAATATTCGAAACTCCACTAATCATCGTGTGTTCTTCAACTTTAAATATCTTCAACATTAGATATCTAATAGTCAGTAGAAAAGTCAGCTCTACTATCATCATCCCCAAATCTACATAAACATCATATTCAGATAAATTGAACACTACTGGATTATCACCTGTTCTTGAAAAAAATAAAAGAGTGAGCACAAATGCCCAGTATGCCATACCAGAAGCACAAGCACATGCACATGAGCAACCAACATACAAATTCACATACGTCATCATATGCAACAATCACATATTATTATCTTTAATTAACTAGGCAAACAACACAGCTTAGAACTGTTAGCCATTAGTCTTAAACCCGAAGTAACTCATGATTCTATAAAAACAATCAATATATATATATATATATATATATATTGGTGTTGGGTATTCTTCACACACCATGGATAGTATTCGCATCACTCCTAGGCTATTGGAATCATCTCCGCGTATAACTCCACTTAGGATAACTCTACACATAGATCATGAAGACGTCATCACAGTAGCAACGGTACTCCTGATCTACTAAACTCAACCAAGAACAAGCAATAGACCAATTAAAGTCGGATATCATTAAATTTGTTTATAGGTTCTAGCCTACAATCACAAATTGGACATACTGAAATAACTTTAGGAACAGAAACCCTAACTTCACCAAAAACACATTATCACAATCAAATACTCATTCAAAATATGTTTTTAGAAAATAACCATAATTCTATTATCAACTAAATCCTAAACCAATAAGAACTATAAACCCTAAATTCATACACACTAACTTCTTTTAATTGTAGAATCACAGAATCTCTTACCATCAAAATTAGGGTTTTCTCTAAAATCTCTCCAAGAACCTGATTCCCTTCAACCAAACGATTACTTTAGAAAAGATAATACTTTTAGATCACCAAAAGGATTTTGGAAGGATAAACTTACCTATTTCTTGGTTTTTCCTCCTCCTTAAAGCAAGATCAAACCTTAGAGACATTATCTAGGATTGACAATAGCTTAGAAGAGGTTTTGGCAAAAAGGAGACTAGGCTAGGGCTATATATAGAAGATGGGAAAACTTGAAAATCCAAACATGTATGCTAATATGAAGGCTGATCGCATAGGAATATAAGCTAGCAGCCTAGAACATACACTGGTGGCTCATAACTCAAAAGATGAATCTGATGCATTGTAGGTCGACACCCAACGTTGGCGGTGTATAGGTCTAAGGCTGGCGACCTACAAGGCTATATACAGTTGCGTATTCTTCTACTCAATCACATGTCTGCCATTTGACATAATATAATATATATTATATATTATGATGATCTATAAAACCCCCTTATTTTTCAACAAATGACACGTTTGCCTTTCATTATAAATTCTTTATTTATATATTAAAAATGGTATAGCTCAATAAAATAGGCAATAATTTGTAGACTTGGATACAAGCTGAATCCTATAGTGAACTAGCTCGATCTGATCAGCATCGATGGGTTCAAACCAGGACTTTGCTGTGTAGACGAGTTTAGGCTAGTCTGCAAACTTAACGGGTCCTTGGATCTAGGTCGAGTCCTATATGAGTCCTTTGTAAAAATTTAAAAAATAAAAATAAAAAATAGGATCGGAAGAAAAAATAAATGTAAGTAAATAACAAATATTTAAGCTATTTTCCTATGAATGATAAAAATTTATTATCTATTCACAATATCTAATATATTGTTGTTAATAACACAAATAGTAAATATACTGCATGCTAGTTGGATTTATATAGAATTTTTAAAATTTCATTTCATGCTAGTTGGATTTATAGAATTTTAAAAATTTCATTTCTTAACAAGCTCACATCGATAATATTACCACTAAAGCTAAAGGTGTTCATATATTAATAAATGCACATCTTAAATGATTCGTTAAGAAAATTGGCTAAAAACCACAATGTTCTTAAATCCAGTTTTTATTTTAAGTTTAAAATTTATGTTATTTGAAATTAATTTTTTTATTAAATTTTATGATACAGAATTCATAAAATTCTAAGAACCAATTGATGGTGCCAAGAACTAACCCATGTCCCGCCGGTTCTTGTAACCAACTGGCCTAGCCATTCATGAAGCTGGTTTTGGGTCTACTGTTTCCAAACCGTGAACTAGTAGGCTTGGTCGGTTTGACGTCGTGTCTGAGTCTACTCTGGAGACTTCTGTATATCTTCTTTAAGCATGATGCGATGCTTCTTCAAGTGGCTTGAAGTAGCCATGGTTTGGCCCCGCTCATGAAGTTTGTAAAATTAATCCATCTCTTTAAAACACATAGTTGGGTCTTAATTCTTGTTGGTTTTGAGGTTTTTAAAATGGCAAAGGTGTTGGAGAAAGAGTCATTGCCTTTTGACACAGATGAATGGTAAGTGATATAGTTTTAAAAGTAATTATTATCTGTATTTTACACATACTCAAACTTGATATATTGCTTATGGAATACTCTTATATGTAATATTCAACGACAGGTTCCAAAAAAATTGTGATAGTTCTATTTGTACAAAAAGTTAATTATAGGTTATCTCTAGATTTTGATTGACCCATTTGAATCCTTCAAGCTTGTCACCAAGTTCTTAAAATATTAATTGGCTTATTAATTGAGTCATGAAAGCCGTTTATTATCATATTATTATTGCAACAACTAAGTTGGTCTTTTTAATATTTCATATGATGCTTGATTACATACATGACTCAAAATGTATTCCCATCATATTTTTAATAAAGGGGCATATTATTTTTGCTATTAGCAGTTCCAGGGTTTAAATTTCTATTCAAATTATTCTCTAGGAAGGGAAGACTCCTAAATTCTTTTAAATATATTATGCTTTACATAAAACATTAATAAAATTTTTGCAAGTATCTTTCTTATTAAATTTTTGTAATATGGGAGTATACATCAAGCTATCAAGAAGGAGAAAAAATCTATAGATACCATAGATCATGTACTATTAAATATACGTAATATATTTGTATGGATAAAATTTATTAAATATAAATATGATTATTTAAAATTATCCATTCTACGATCATTGTTATGGAAATTCCATTATTATTTGCATGCCACTTGATTAATATAATATCGATAGGAACTTTTATTTTATTTTTTTTTATTTCTCCCCCATAGCTAGGTGGGGGGACCTCGAGTTGACAGTTTGGTACAAATAATATGCTGGACCACGTAGAACATCAATATCTTAATAGGTCCATGTTGATAATAGCACTTGTTCTTCTCTTATCCGAATTCGCTTTTTTCTGTCTAGTCATTAATCGACAATTATTAAAGCAACCATAATATATTCTTCTCAAAGGATTGTAAGACAAAAGCTTTGGATTTCTAGGTAACATCAAATTTATTTCTTTCTTTTTCTTGGTGATAGGTGTCAAAGCGAGTGTGAAAAAGAAAAAATTACAGATTGTTTATACTATCATGAAAGTTTTTTTTCTATTTTTTTACATAAAAGAAAGAAAGAAAGAAAAGATTTCCCTTATACTAATTTTTAAAAGAGAACCAAATTTAAAATGCATAACTCATCCAATCTGTTCCCTAGCAATATTTTTAGCAAATTTGACTGTAAATTCCCACGGATTTGCCTTGAGTGTACGATAACGATGAGGAGAATATTACGGTTAAAAAATTATGCTCCAGCTACTCCTACTATATTATTCTTTCTCTTGTTTGGCAAAGGACCAATAAGGACACTACTGGGCATGGAGATGGAGATTACTACAACTGTGATTAATACTATTTTTAGATCCAACGATCCTATGTTTCATAGGATTAGGCATTTATAGGATTCAAATCTAGGTCTGCTCTGATTATTTGATTTTTATCTGTATTAGATTTATATATATAATTTATCTGTATCATATATGTTTGATCTATTCATGAGAAAAATTATCAGTTTTTTATTAATATTTATTTTTTGACATATTGTTTGAAAACAAAAAAAAAAATGATGCTGAAATATCATAAACAAACAGATTCTGTACAGTTCGCTGGAAAATAATAGATCAAAACCGATTGCGCATTTTCTTTTTCTTGCTCCACATGCCTAGTTTAGTTTGCTCCTTTCTAGCTAGCGTGCTTACGACTGTTGCTGCTCGGATAAAGCATTAATATGAACATCAACAATAATGATTTTAAAAGTATGCGAGAACCTTTATGTTGGAGGAAAAAAAAAAGGAGAGAGAGAGAGAAAGAACCTTTACGATGTTGTATGGGAGAAGAAAGTATATCTTTTTTGGTTTTTTATTATAAATTATTAAGATTTAGCTTTATTTCTAAAATTTAGTTGGACTGATATCTTATTTTTAAAATAGAGCAAATATTGGATTTTGTTTATTTATAGATAGAAAAAAAACTTAAAGCATGAGATATTGATTGAATAAATGTTACTTTTTTATTAGAATTAGTGTGGTGCCTTTTCTTTCTCTCTATGTTAGATAACTTCTTGAAAATCTATTAACAAATGGACCATTTAGTCTATTATCCAACCATTGAAATAATTATTATAATTAATATAATAAATATTCTAATTGTATAATTATAATTGAGTATAAATTTAAGCTATTCAATAATTATATATAAGACCGCTCCTATAAATGAAAAAAAAAAAAACAAAATCATGGAATTTTCTAAAATGTTATTATTATAATTCCATCAAGAACTTGTTGGTAGGAAATATATAAAATACCCATTGTAGTATGATATTGTAAGAATGGATTTAATGATACCAATAACTATATAATATATACTGTTCTAATTTTTTTTTCTTTTTTTTTTTTTTGTTTGTCTTTATTAATTACTAAAGTTTCCATAACTTCCCATCCCTTCTGGCTCTCTTTGTCATCACTTTTCCACCCTTAGATAAGGGCTACTAATCAGTTTACACGAAGTTACTGGATCGCAATCATGCAATATAACACCGATGGAGTTCGGAGATAACTAAATTAATTATTAATTTAGTCAAACGCGGTGGATATCATATGAAGCCTGTCTCGTCATCAGTCAGGTACGATAAAACCCGGATAGAATGCCTTAATAAAAACAAACTTACATATATAAAACCTTAAAGCACATGCTATATATCTGATTTGAACTGTCTTTGAACCCTTTATGTTTGTCCATAATCCATGGCCAAGGAACCTTTTTATGTTCACAAATCCCAATCATCCAATTTTAAGACATCGGTCTTCTATGTCACGTGTTTTTAATATTTAAACTAAATTCCTTCTTGTTTTGCCTATTTCTTCATATATTCATAAACATTCCAACTCCACAAGTTCGTATATTTCATAAACATAAAATTGTTTTCACTATAAGAATTGTAATACCTCATCCACAACCAAAAGTACTAAATAGTTAATAATCAATTCATAGGTGGCTAATGAAGCTTTTCAATTTCAATAAATTGATAATAATTTTACCCGTAAGAGGTTTTACATGAATGATGTACAGTGTTTCACCATGTCAATGTTTGCACTTTTTGTAGTTGGGAACTTTTCACCACATTGAGGGTCCTTTTGCTATAGGGAGGGTTTTTCTGTTTCACTGTAAGAGTCGTCACTTCTTTACAACAAGATGCTTTTCGCACATTAAGATCGTTTTCGCAAAACAAAAACAAAAAAAGAGGTTTTTATTGGTTTATTGTGATAAGACTGACCACTTTCATAGCTAAAGCTAAGAATATAATAGACTTGAGTTCAATTTTTAGGTAAGGTATTTCTATTTGCAAAACCTAGGTTATTACCTTTAAGTAATCTTTATTGAAGTTCAAAAACATCTATAATTATGGCCCCTTTAGTGACAATTTTGGAATTTTAGTATTGTTTTTGAGATCATATGCATATTTTTAAAAGTTATGGTGAGTAAAAATCCTATTTTGGAAATTTATGGGATCTAATGCACTTGACTAGTAGTTAATGAGGTGTATTTGGAATTCCTTTATTCTAGTGTAATTAACTACTAGAAAATTTTATGGTTTCGTCATTAATTTTTGACGAGATTGATCTTGTCACTATCTAATGACTCATACCGTATCCAATTATGATTGAATCACTAAAATAGTTAATATTATAACTATTATATTTATTATAATTATTAGATAATTGACTAAACAGTTCAATCGACAGGACGGTAGAAGCTCTCTTAACTATATGCTTGATAGGGGTGAAAGAAGATTGAGTATCCAACTTGAATGACAAATTGAATCAAACCAATAATAAAATATATGAATATATTCGATTAAAAAATTCTCCTACTATATAATATAGTGGATATATAAAAGAAACTTATTTTATATTTATTGTAGAGATTACGTATTCTTTTTCTTATCTTTCTCCAATTATATTATTCAGCATATCATCATTAGATCCAAACTTCTTAAGATTATCATATATGCGATATACACTTGGAAGTATCGTCTATAATAAAACCCTCACACGACACATAATTAATTTATTTGGGATTCTGAGTTTTAACACCCGAAGGACTACAAGATGAAACAAATTAAACGTGCCATTATCATATGGCAATGCTATACAATTGTTCGAATCATATTAGGATTCATTGAGTTTAATTGTGATAATTTCATCTTGTTGATAACCCTTTTACCATCTTTATTTGTTTCTTTTAAGTTGGAAAATTTGAAAAAGTAAGAATCGAACCCCACTTAAATCCATGACACCACCAAACCAGTAAATAACTCGATGTTGGTTGCACATCCTCTATAAAGTGATTCCAAAATCTTTGAAATTCTCCTCTCATTAGACCCATCTATATAGTTTGAGATTCTGCACAACTTGTAAACCATCACCATCATCTCATCTCCATTATGATATTGGTATATTTGGTTATTCATGCTTTATCTTGGGTTGTGGAACTCTTAAAGTCTCCTATTTTCCTTCTTTTGATCAATTCTTTGTCCTAGAGATACCTATGAGCATAACCAATTATCACTTGCAACTTGATTACCAAAGGTAGATGGACCTATAGCTATATATACTTTCAAATCATAGGATAGGGCTGCCTCAAAATGAAACTCTTCTTGACTGGCCTTATTCAGAATATATTCCTTCCCTAGGAAGACCATCAATCATCAATTTATCCATGCTTTGTCATATAACTAGATACTGATATATATATATATATATATATATATATCAGTAATTATAAACGCTGTTGAATTCTAAAGTTATAAGGGCTTTTGAGTTTTGACAGTTTTAGAGTTTTCACAAAAACGGTGAATATCTCAATGGAAAATGAAAGCCAATAAATTTCAATGGATAATGGGGATTGATGGCGGTGGGCCAAAGGGAGTTGTGAAAAGGGTATGCAACAGCAGCTATGTCCGTATGAATAATTGGACACGACATATATTATCATGCTTCGGCGTGGATGTGGATGTGGATGTGAGGTTTTTCATATTATAGCGCGCGTGTTTGGCTTTTCAAGCGTGTGTGACGGTGGCTCTCCTCTCTCAGTTCCAGTTTCACTTCCACATTATTAATGGAATCATCATCGGGTCAAGCCGCCATCTTCCCAAGCATTAATAGGATACGGCGTTCGTTAATATTCTCTCTCTTTCTTTTCCATCAAATAAATTTCCATCGTCATGCTATTTCAAGAACCCTGTTGACAACTGCTATCCATGCATTTATTCAATCAAAAATTTTGGTATAAATTGATTCGACAAATATTATCCACAAACAACAAAAGATGCATGACATGCTACGTGGGAAAATGCAAATTATTATTAATAATAATAATATTATAATATTAAAGGACACAGCAAATTTGATCAAATCACTATAAAATTAAGTGTAAAAATTCTGAATCTTTTGTAGTAATTTTAAATTATTTGATACAAGAAAAGCTCTATCTGGTTTCTGAATTCAATAGAAATACTCCACATATGACATTTTTTTGTTTTTTTTTTTTTGTTACTTTAGACTCGAATGCAATCTATTCAAAGTGAAGAGAAAAAAAAATGACGCTCATTGTTTTGAAAAAGATGTTGTGGGTTTTGTGGGTTGAGAATGTACCGGCTTGAAACTCCAACTATCGAGATATTGTTCATTTTGACATTTATTTTTAGTATCTTCTTAGCAGGTCACTCATCCTAGGAGTGTTTTCCACTAAATATGCTTAACTTCAGAATTCTTATAAACTCTAAACCATTATACCAAATGACACTTCAATTATTAGAGTTCCATTACTTTATATTTGAGGATATTACATATTCTCCCACTTATAGAATCGACATTCTCGTTGGTTTTGTTACAAGGGTTTAAAATCACATCAACCAAGGAGGATAGTAGAGGTACTCTATACAGGCTCAAGAGATACCCCCACTCCGAGATACTTTGCCTTGTACAATATTTAACTCTCGCACTTTCGGTTGGTGAATGGCTCTTATACCACCTATAACGACACATGATTTTGCCTATTGAGATATTGTCCGCTTTGACAAGATGTTATACGGTTTTATCCTTTGTGCCAGCTACTTCCTAGAAGGTTACTCATTTTGGGAATACTCTCCACTGAGTATGCTTAACTTAATAATTTTGATGAACTCTAAACTGTAACACCAAAAGGTGCCCAGATTACTAGAGTTTCACTATATTATATTTGAGGGCGTTTTACAAAGAAAATAACCAAGAATGGATAATGTGCAAGAAGCATTAATTGTTTCAAAAGAGCTGTTATGGCTAGACATCTCCAAGGTCTAGTTCAAAAAATTAGGATCATGGGGTGGCTTCCTACCCATAGACCTGCAAAGTCTGATCTAAGGTGTAATTGCTCACATTTTCTCAATTAATGAAAAAAGAAAATTCTTAACTTAACTTTAAAATAGAATTTCAAACTTAAAATATAAATTAAGTCTAAGAATACTATTTTTTGGCCCATTTTCAAATAATACTGTCAAGGATGTTTATTTATTATACACAAGTAAAACCCATTTGAATTGAAACATTAGCAATGTGAGACTAAAGTAACACTCTAAAGATGTAACAAGAAAGAAAGAAGTCTCACATTGTTTAAAAATATGATTGTTCTCTTAGTAGAATTATATATAAAGCAACAAGACATATAATTGAATATTAAATGTTGTAAATAGATAATTAATAATTTATAAACATCAAATAGTTTACGTGTTTTGATTTTTTTGTTACCTTTCGTTTTGTATTCATTAATACTTCTATTTTTTTATTTTAAATAGTTTCCAATATTTTTATTTTATACAAGGGTGTTGGTGATTGTGCCCTAGGCCAATTACTGGATATTGTCATTTATAAACATTTCTAATATATTGTTTGCATGTTTACTTTATAATAGGATCCATGAATAATTTAATTATTCTAAATGTCCCTAGATGCTCATTATTGTGGGAACAATAATGAATTAAATCTAGTATAATGTTTGATTGATAATCATGAGATGTTTATTTGTATGGAGATACAAATCAAACTCATTGGTACATGTTAGAGAACTATGTACTGGACTGACTCGATATGAGATCACTGCATGGATTTATGTCATAAGTGATTCTCAAAATAATAATGTCATCATATCTTTAGACCTGAAATCACCATAGATTCCAACATGAGGAATATTGTGTTTTAATTCAACCAAATGTTATCTTTAACCGGATGATTATAAATGTTGAGATTGGGCATAATATAAATCATGTAGAGGCAGTTGAGTGATTAAGATGGGATTTGTCCCTCTCATTATGAGAGAAGTATCTATGGGCCCCTCGATAAGTGAAAACTGAGAAATACATGCCGTGCTCAATGAATTGATAGTATGATCAATTTCATTTGTTTTATCAGTTACTTAGAAATCGAGAAAATGATAAATTGAATAGTATGAAGGATGACTCTATCCATGCCTTACATTCGATCTAGATATCATGTGACAAAAGGATAATGACATAAGTTATGGATTAGGTAAAAATCGGATTATCGATCTTCACTTAATTTAGGTAAACATAATGTCTTACTAGAGGCCGCTTATGTTTTGTTGACCAAAATGGTTTTAGGTCAACTGCCAATATTAAATGAACCAACAGAGTCACACATAAAAGAACGAGCCAAAAAGGTTATGGACTAAATTTTAAGTCTTATGGGAATAATAATAAATTATTACATTGTTATATGCAATAATTATATTTTATGAAATATTATCCTTAATTAGATTAAGGGGCACTAATGTCATTACTCATGTGAGAATGACATTAGCATAAAAGGAACATAAAGAAGTCTCTTTAGGGTTAACGACTTATCTGTCGACATTAGACTTAGCAGAAAATTTGCAAACCCTAAAAAGAGAGAAACACGAAGAGTCGTGTATGAAAATCCAAACAGTATCTAGAAATGTTCTACATCACGCTAGCACGTGAAGGATCCTTTTTGGAAGGAGTGTTCGTTCGTATGGATACCGTAGAGGGTATTATGAATTTGTGATACTTATAGATCTGATCTACAAATTGATTTCAAGTTTCAAGCTTTTAGAGGTACGAAATCAAACTGGTTTGTTTTTTTTAATATAACCAATACACATGGATACTGGGTTAGGGTTTTCTTTTTAAATTCTACTGCAAAGATTTTTATTTTATAATTTTAAAACCCTATGGAAACCCAACAAATGGACCTAGTTGAATTGAGTTAGGTTCAACCACAAGTCTGACCATTTACACGAGCTTGTAACGATTCGAATCTCGACCAGTAAAGATGTCTAGTTATGGGTTTTATGGTAACCAAAAAAGGGTGAATAAAAGAAAAATATAAAACTAAAGAAACCAAAGTAGTTTATAGAAATAGTTGCAAGGATAAACACAAAATCATAATGCTAAGTAAGAGCTTGAATTTTATTAGATATATGTTTGAATTACTATTATTGAGCATACTCTAATAGTTAGCAATTAGCACCCCTTAAAATAACCTTTAAAAACATATTTTCATTATAAATATTATTATTGATAATATGTAAATTCAATATGTTTCCAGAAGTACTTGTTAATAAAACTGATAAGTTGTAATTTAACATGTATTTAAGAAGGATATTTAAATCTTAATGATAGATTTTTATGTGGAAATTATAAGAAAATGTATTAATACTTCAGTTATTGATTTCAGGTTTTGGAAGGTTATTGGTGCTTAAAAGAAGAATTTTTTATAAGTTCAAGCAAGTTTTGTATAGGGATGAAGATAGATGGAAAAGTGCAAACTGCACAGGAAAGAACACAAACAAGCTTGTGTGGGAAACAAATGTAGTGCATAAGAGAGAACACAAGTGATGCTAAGACTCATGTGAGAAATAAAAAGGCATTTTGTGCGCCACGAATGAAACACAATTCGTGTTCGAGTTCGTAGGACAAATTCTTATGCGTGAAATAGGCATTTTTCTAGACTATACAATTGAGTACACAACTGGTTTGAGACTTATGTGGAACCCAGAAACGTATTTTTCAAGATTATCCAAGAATTAATTAAAGAATATGATCAAGATATGAGATAAACTTTGTCTCAATGTCTATGGGAGAGAAAATAACTAATAGAGTCCTATTTTAAAGAGGAAAGCAAGATGAAAGAAGGAGATTTACAAGGGTTATATATAAAAAATATCTCAATTCTAGTAGATACAACTTTTGTCATATTTTCGCTTTGAGATATTTTGAGAGATTAAGAATTGTTAGAGTGAAGATAGAGAAGATATCAAAGATTGTTGTTATTGAAGATTTGCAACATTGGAGATTATTAAGTCATCATAAGGGATTTTTGTTTCTATTTCTTTTAGAATTAGTGTTTCTGTCACGCCCCAATGGGTACCCTAAACGTGACAGTCCGCCACACTCAATATTAAAGCTTAAGTATGACAACCTTAGCCATTCCAAAAGCTTTTATATTAAGTGTAAGGCGTACTTTCACAATTTTAGAGGACCATATATGGAATTATGAAGCTTAAGGAGATATAAAACATATTAAGAAAAGAGGATTCACAATAATTATTCATTCATGGCAAAGACTTTACAAACTTAGGGACAACTCCCTAAATTACTAATCTATTATATAAATATTTGCATGCTAATACTATGCTATACTTTACCCAAGTTTCTAATGTTCAAGAGAGATTACCTGCCCGCATGGTCCACGTGGCCTTAACCATAAGTAAGGAAACTGCAAAAGATATCTATCGGGGTATAAGCTAATAGGCTTAGTGAGAACTATTTCCATAAATAACTTCTTGTAACAAGATTCAAATAAGTTGATTTAATCAACCAAATGTAATGCACAAGCACGTGGGCAAACAAGCACATAGTTTTCCGGGAACTATATGTTGAATGGATTTACGCCCTCCATTCGGGGTTTGGTGATACATAACCTCAATTCAAGTAGTTTTAAATAAAAAGTTTTCTTGCTCACGAGCACACATCGTCGAGCATTCCGAATCTACTTGATTGACCTTGCTTTCGGATCTACCGCCAAGCATATTCCATTAAGCCGCCAAGCAATCGCTTTCGGATCTCCCGCCAAGTGTTGCTTTCGACATGAGCTTACTATCCTTCTCACCCAAGGATAATAACCCAACCATGCAATGTGACTCACTTCGTGGTATGCATGAGTTCATTAATTTATAAAGTCATAACATAATTATTTTCAACTTTATGGCGATCAAGGAATTTCACACAAATCAATATTAAACTAAAACAATCACTTAGAACAATTCTGGCTTCGATATTCTTAGGATTCTTTCAAGGAATTATTTTACATGCATATCGGTTTATCTTTTCCTAACTCTAGTGCAACTAATTTACAAGCACAACAAGTAGCATTTAATGGAAATAAACTCACGATGCCATTGTCGTCTATTCCTCTAAGCGGATGAGTCGTTCACACACTCCACTTAATCGTAATAATTCTCGGGGTAAAGAATCCTTCCTCGGGGTCACCTAACCAAAGAAAATACCCACAATGAGTTTTCTTGATGATTTTCTTGAATTTTGACAAAACAATGTCAAAGAACGTAAAGTTCGTATAGAAGAATGTTCCAACTTAAAATGGCCATAACTTGGTCATTTTAACTCGGAATCGCGCATATAATATACCGATTTCTACCTACTCGAAAAGATCTACCCATTTCCAAAATTATATCCAACAAACAAGGCCATATAGGCTCTGAAAAAGTAGTGACAAAATTCACCACGGATTTCCAAGTAAAAACAACTTTGGTTCAAGAAATCAAAATTTGTTTGATAAATACTTAGTTATCTATATAGTTGAAAAATTCTCTTTTTATAACTATATAACTCATATTTAAGCATGCTCAAGTGTCTTGTTGTCCAATTTATTTTTCTTAGGTAAAAAATGTTGGTTTGAAGCTTTTCGGAAATTGTTTTTGCAAATTTCTTTGAAATGAATACCTTGTTTTCTTTATTTTCTAAAAATTTTATGTTGGTTTTATTTATCTTTTTCTAAGTGACCTTTGAAAATAAAATTTTCTACTTTCTAAGTTACATTAATACTATATTTGAAGTTTTCTAGGAAATATGCTATTCTTCATTTTTCTTGTGTAAATTCCTTTGTTTACTTGTTTTGCAAAAATCCTTACTTGATATTTTCATTCTTTTTCTCATGTCTCATATTTTTCAAAAATAATCATCCATGCATGAAAATTTGTTTTCTTCATAAAAACAATGTGGAACAATTAAGGACTTTTTGTAGAAAAACTAATTTCTATAATCTTATTAACTTCTTCTTGTAACTTGAAAAGAAATAACTTTATTATTTTCAAACCATAAATTTTCTTTGCCTATTTGTTTGCAAAGGTCTTTAAAAATTTCCTTAGTCATCCATCTTATTTTCTTTCTTATGAAAAGAACCATTTTTGTCAACAAAATATTTTCTTTTGAAAAACAAGGTGGGATAATAAGGATCTAAGTGGCTTTTTAAAGTAAAAGTAGTTTATAAAATTATAGTGAGTTCTTTTTGTAACATGAAAAGGAATGAGTTTATTTTGTGTTGCTTTATAGATTTTATACTTTACATAAACTTATTTCTAAGTGACAAAATTCTTCTTTTTGTTTAAATAAAATTATGGACAACAATCTAAATGAACATGATTATGAGAATAATAATAACCAAAATAACATAAAGCATAATAATAAAGTCAAGTATTGGAGTCTTAGCTTTTTCAAGGCTCCCGGGACTAAGAAGTAAACTAGTCCCATAATATAAATGAAAGAAAGAAAAGCTTGTTTTGACTTGATGAGGACAAGTCTAAGACTAGAGACTAGTCTTAAAAACAACTTGGAATAAATAAAATGCATTGAAGTAAATAAATTGCATGAAAGGTAAATAAATTGCAAGATCATGAGCTTATATGCTCTAAATAGTATATATAGCTATATAGATATAGTAGATAGTTATGAACATAAGAGAAACATAAATGAACATAAAAGAAACATGAACATAAAGGAATTATGATTATGGACAAAAACAAAGTATGAACCTATTGTTGCTTTCTTAACCTTCATGGTTTTAGAAAACACACATTAAGTTCATACTAAGTAGATGAACATGGAAACTTCTTGAAGAATTTTTACCTAAAGGAGATGAGCTAAAGAGACTTCTTGAAAGAACTTCTTGGAGAGAAATTCTTGAGAGATTTTGAGAGAGTAATTTTAGTGTAGAAGTGGTGTGAAAGAAGTGAAAGAGAAGGGGGGTATTTATAGGAAATTGAGGATTTTTGTGTGATTAAAATAAAGAAAATTAAAACAAATTGAGAGAGGGGAGAGGGGGGGCGCCGGCCATGCTGGGGGGGGGATTTGTTTTATTTTTTTGACTTTTTGAAAAATAAAAGATGTAATATGTAAGTAGATGTGATATAAAGTTATGGGAAAGGTAAAAAGTTAAGATTATAGGTTTGTAGAGTGTAAGAATAGGTGTAAGAAAAAGTAGAGATAAAAGAATAGTGTAGAATAGTAATGAATAGTGTAATGTAAAGTAGATATGACAATTAAAGTACCGGTAGTAAGAAAATACGCGTATAATAGCTATATCTGTTATTTTTACTTACCGAAAAATTACGAAACTGATATTTTTGGAAAACTTATATTTTTACGAGTCTAACGGTGTATTCGGAATATTTTTACTATTCCGGCTTCCGGACACGTTTTTCGAGAACTGTGTCCGATCGGGTTCGAAGGACACCCGAATTTCACGAAACTGAAATTTTTATAAAACCTATGGTTATTACGAACTTTTAGCTAATTATCCAACTTCGTTTTCTAGGGCCAAAGAAAACGGCAATGCCGGATTTAGTTGGATACGGTAAACTAGGGTTTTGTTGACCTTTAGGGTTCCGTTTGACTTCTGGTTTAGGGTTTTGTGCTAAACTGATTCCGAAAATTTAGGAGTTTACAGTTTCAATTATTTTAGCTAGGAGGAGTAAAAAAGTTATTACTCTACCCTTAGAAGAACCCACTTATTTATGTAAATGGGATTTTTAGTTTTCAATAATATATTAGTTTTCTTGAATTCATCTATGTTGTTATTGTGATTAAATTGATATTTGCTAGCGTATTGATTTAATTGTCTGATTTTGTATAGATTTATTGAGAAATTGCTTATATAAATAGATCTTGCATTGATGAAAAGAATTGAATGCACACCTAGAGTTTAAGTACCATAATTCTTCTATATTAAATGTAAGATCTAGGGTTAGGTTTGGATCTAATAAGGGATTCATTGTTCTATAATGTGACTTTCAGATTGTTGTTAATTGAAAGAGATTTCAATAAACTAATCCAGGGTTGGAGTTTAATAATCTTGAGAAAAATAGTAAACAAATAGTGGAATTCTGCAATTCAAGAAGATAACCTATGAATTGAAATACCTTTATAAGGTGAAAGTTACATTATAATTAGTAGTAATTCGAAGAGTTAAAGTAAATTGTAAATTTGATATTTAAAGAAAAGTAATATTGACATTGATTAATTAGTTATAATAATTAGTTAAAGAAAATAATTGCGATAATTGATATTTTTATGTTAGAATGATACCCAATATTTAATTGCTATACTATAAACTAATTGGTATAGTTAGTATAAAGTGACTATAGGATAGAATAAATATTGGATTTTTAATTTGGTTGTGAAATGATCACCAATCAAAAACCCTACACTAAACTGAAGCATGGATCAAGTTTGACCTCTGATCCAGCCTAACTCGGTACTGGTGGGCATGACCCGCAACTTAGCCAGAGATGACTCGATAAGTTACTATGTTAAGGCGATTCAAGGCATCCGGCTCAATCGAATTCAACGAGGTCACCACCGTATTATAAAGAAAAAAGAAAGAGGAAAAAGGAGAAAATTTATTACCCATTCATAAGGGGTATGCATGTTACAATTTAGTTCGATCTGGTTCGTGATTCAAGTCATTTTTATTCTTAAAATTAAAATACATTCTATCAAAAAACTTCAATTACATATTTTATATTACCAATGTTAATATAAACAATAATATTTGAAATTAATTATTTACCTAAATAAATATATAAAAACTTATAGTTGGGGAGAGATTTCATTTTTATAAAATTATAATTGTACTAAACTATGATGATGTGCTAAACTCAATAAAATGCAAATATACTATCCAATAAAAGACACATATTTTAATTTGTTGTATACTTCCAACTAATACATTATTAATTATATAAACTTATAAGCAACTAAATAATAGAAGTTAATTAATTAATAAGACAAAAGGAAAAAAAAAGAATGTTTTGAATAATAGAGGTTAAAATCTAAAAATTATCTTATTTGTAGACACACAATAACAATCGAAACATGATATTACCATTTTTATTTTATTATCATGAATGATACATATTTTAATTAAAATAATTGAAATTTTTAACAAAAAATTAAAAGAAAAATAATACGTTTGAATTTTTAAAAAATGTAAAACGTTTGATTCAAACCATACAGTTTAGTTCAAAGTCCCAAATCGAACCACAAACCATTTACTCTTCACCAAACCGAAGCGCAAACTAAACCATTTTAAAAAGGAACTGAAAGGAAATCTTGTATCTTAACAATCAAAGAATTCTTTCGTAATCCCTTAGATTTTACAATAACCTTATAAGGGAAATCCTAGGGTCAGTATTGAGATTGGAACCCTAAAATCAAACCGAGTCAACTCTAACCTTAAAATTTTAGACTCAATCAGAAAAGTTCTAAGACCTTAAATTATTGGATGAATTAGATAAGTGATGGAAACCTTAAGAATAAGTTGAGTATAAGGTTTATACTAAACGGTAGGAGTTTTCGAAACCCTAACCTTTCTAAACCTTTTTTAATAACGGTCTTCGTATTCAATCACTGGCATGTGAGTCAAGATAAAATATTCCGACAAATAGTTAATAATCAAACAATATTGAATAATATTTTTTATCGGTTTATAAAAAGTCAACTATAGCAACTTATACACGTATTTTACTTTCCACTATTAAACAATTTGTTATTTCAATTATTATTTATTTCAATCACTTTTGCCCCTGTTCTTACAAAGCTACTCTTACACCACATCAAATCCATCTTACTTTATATCACTTTACTTAATCTTTTCTTTCATTTTTTCTATCTTTCTGTCTCCTCTCTCTTCTCCACACTAGTACCCTCCCTTTCTCCTCTCTATTTTATTTTTTTTTCATTTATTTTTCAAACTTTAATTCCTACTTTTCCTCTATAAATATCTCTACTCCTCCCCCGCATTTTCACTTTACAACTTCTTTTCGCTCTCAAAACTCTCACTTTTTCTCTCCAAAATTTTAAAAACTCAATCTTTCAAGTAATTTATTTCATGTTTAGACTTATCCATTTTAAGTCATAATAAAAACTAGTCAATTCTAATCAAGGCCGAAGGAGACTAGATATTTCAAGTCTCAAGGAACCTTGTCCAAAAATGTAAGACTCCCACTTTATTTAATTTCTTGGTTCCTTTTTTATTTATTTTATATGGTGACTGAATTATTTCTAGTCTGGGGAGCCTTGATTATAAGCTAAAACTCCCATGTTTATTTTTGCTATCTATATATTTCTATTATTAACTTGTCAACTTTTCATTTTAAATTCATTATAATATTGCAAAATTTATGAGTCTAGTTTTATATTCATGTACATAAATGCTTATAGTGATGTTGTTATGATACTTAGTGAATTTCCTAAACGCTATATGTTGACAATTCCTTGTTATACAAAATATTTTCTAAAATTTATTTTCAATATTAGGAAAACCCTTGTCAAAAGAAAAATTTGAAACAAAACCAATTTCCTTTAAATGTTGAGATGTAGGCATTAATATTAGAGTTTTTACAATTTGAAATTCTTTTCTTGAAAACACGTAGAAACGAATGTTTTGACAAGTTTTCAAATAACAATTGAAACAAAATTTACAAAGAACAAAATAAAGTATAATACCATATTTTAAGATTGACTCACCTATGCGAAATTACTAAAAAACAAAATTTTACTACAAGTTTTCCAAGTTTATTATGCACTTAAGTTTCCTAAAATTGTTGCAAAGGCTATTTAGTGAAATTCTATTTTAAGCACATTATTGAGATCATATATACGCTATGAGCTATTAAGTTTCTAATTATGTTTAAACATGGAAATAATAAATATATTAACAAATGTCAAAAGACCCTTATTATTCACATTATTTTGATATTATATTATATAGATCTTATATTTATTATTAAAAGAAAAGGTTATATATTTGGTTAAAATATCAATTTAATGAATAAAGGAAGATATTTGAACCTAATGAAGACATTTATATGAGTTTAGAGAGATTTTAATGAAGAAATAGGCAAAATGAAGATTTATAACATGCATGACCTTTTTTCCATAAGTTGTGCATAAAACTAATGTAGGAGGAGAAAAATGACTAGCAAGCGATTTCAAAGTGCACAATGAGCTATACAAGTCGTGCAGCATGCTTACATAGAATTTAGAGAATGATCACAAGTGTCAAGTCATTGTACGTGACCACCCTGCATAGGTCGTGCTTGGGGTGGTGAAGACCTAGAAATTTCACTATTTCACCAATTTATATCCTACACAGGCTTTGAACATGGCCGTGTAGGATGGTCACACAAGAGATATTTCACTATCTTTTGTCATCATTTAGGATATACATTTTTATTCTTAGGAACCCAAGAGAAAAAAATAGGTTTTTTTAGAGTGGAGAAACACCAAAGATTATTAAGGATTACAGGACATTATTTTTAAGGGTTGGAATCATGAATCTTTGCTATTTTCCTTTGTTCATTGATTGTAATTCTTCATCTATGAAAAAATAAACCATTATACCCTAGGTCTTGAGGAAAACTAACCCTAATGTAGAGATTGGATTATTTTGTTAATGAAAGTTTACGCTTTCTTGAATCTATTCATGTGTTTATATTTGTTTCGTGATTTAATATACACAGTACTAGATCATTGTCTAATTCTTGTTAATTTGATTGACGGATTGATTAATAAGATAAATCTAGCATAAACAGAGAAGTTTGACTATGACTCTACACATAGATCGTATGAACTTTTTATATAAAGGTTGAATCTTTCTAAGGAATCATAAACTCTAATGCAATTTTTTATGTATATAATGACGAAAGACATTTTCATTAGATATGTAGGGCTAGAATTCAATTATCTCGAAAGAAAGATTGATGAAATTAAGGATTCTTATAGTTCAGGAACTTAAACAACAAATTAATGAATGTTTTATAAGGAATTGAAACATAAAGTTAGTGATGAATCAAGATTAGGAGTATGTCTTGTGGTTGATATATCTATTTGGCACGTGATACTCTTTGTTCTAGGGTAACTTAATTAATTAATTATTAATTCGTATTACTATCATTTGGTTTTAACTAGCTAAATAATAGACTTATGGTGAGTACTAATAGTTATAGATCTTGATAGAACGACCCCCTACTATATACACTATAACCGAAAGGTACGCTTGCCTTGGATTACAAGTAGAATATATAGGGTTTTAATTTAATTAGAATGATTTCGATTAATCAACACATTATATACTTACCTTAAAGAGTCTATATAGTATGAAACTTGCAAAACATGTCAAAAATGAACTTGAATGCAAGTCTGGGTGCAATATGACCCCTGTGATTCTAAGACTGAAATGACCTTAAATGTTTGAAACAACCTTAGAAATTGATAAAGCATCCGAAGCAGGTAGAAATCAATTATTTATATGTGAAAATCGGACTTAAAATGAGTTAGTTATAGTCATTTTAAGGTCTACATTAAGTAACAAGAAAATTTACCGTTAGTAGAATTAATAGAGTTAGAAAGCTTAGTAAGACTAATATGAAATACTCATTCCGGATATTTCTTTTGTCTACATGACGAAGATTTTGAGGCCTCATTCTTAGAGGATTATTTTGACTAGAAGAATTGCGAGATGGCTAAGGAAATTTATTTTCTTACTTTATGTATTCTTGTATGTGCTTATAGAATAAGAGCACTAAAATATAGGGAAAAGATAAAAATAGAATTGCATGTTGGATCATCATGGGTTTATGCTTATGTTTCATGGTAATTAATAGATGAAAGATAAGTATATCGGAACTTGAATTATTGATTAATGTTTTTGTTTCATTATTATGTTGAAATATTTGTGTGTATCTTGATGGTCACCTTTAAAATGGAAAATAACTCCATTAGGAGTTAATTAATAATTTGCTTATGTATGGCACGAAGTCAAGTCACATTTATTTTGCTACTACTCTTACGCATGGAACCGGATGGGTAAGGTGCGCTGCTCCAACATGAAGAACTACTTCATTCGAGGAATACGGCCTCATGGAGGAGCCACTTCGAATGATTTCTTTAGACAAGAAGCCGAGAGACTAGTAGTGATGGTTGATAAGAACCGAAAAGTCTACTAAAATTTATGGTTGGTAAGAACCCAAAAATCTACTAAAATTTGGTAGTCGTATGGGCATGTTCTTTCAAAGCATTCCTTAACTTTTGATATGGATGATGAAAATCCATTCTACATATAATTTCCATATTATATATTTGTTAAAGCATATGGATGTTGCATTACATACATTTGATTAACAAACTTGATTATTTATATTCTATGTATGGGTACGTCATGGCGGGAATTTACTCACTAAGCAAATTGTGCTTATACCCCTATAGATTTCTTTTGACGCAGGAGTATCTTTGGTTGTTTCCTAGAGGGATCTTTCTTCAAGCAAGGACTACTATGAATTGGAGGAACTTTTGAAGGAAGTTTATGAGAAGATTTTAGGAGTAGACTTCCATAGAAATCTCCTTACGTAGTGCTTAGTTATTTGAGATAGATTTGTTTACTTTTGGAAAGGCTTGATGAGTTGTAATTTCTTAAGACTTTGACAGGGGCATGCCCTTTTGAGTTGTAAGACTTTGATCATTTGAAGTTATATAATTTATGTTTAGCAATTCTTGTAAGCTATTTATTACTATCTTCTTAAATTGCACAACTCCATCAAAGTCTCCTATTGTAATGAAAGTACACCTTGTGTATAATATCAAAGCTTTTGTATGATTGAGGTAGTTATTTCTAAGCTTTAATATTGTGAGCAGCACACTATCACATTTATGGTACGTTTGGGGCATGGCATCTTTGTCTTAAGTTTGTTGTAATCCCGTATTTTTAAGTTTACAGCTAAAGTTGGATGTACTTATAAATAAATAAATGCACATCTTGAACAATTTCTTCGAACATATGAACTAAAGATTATTATTCTTAGGTCCAATTTTCTTTTAAGTTAAAAAATTATTATAGTTAATTTTAAATTTTATTTTTAATTTGATCTTTATTTTAATTTTAATTTTATATTTAAATTTATTTGTAAAAACTATTATCTTAATTTTTTTAATTGTGTGGTCCATTAGGCCATGAACTAGCCCATGATGCAGTAGGTATGGGTCGATTTCAAGCCGATTCTAGCGTGTGCCCATGTCTACCATATACCACTCATTAAAGACCAGTGAAGACATAAAAAAGTTACCTTATTGTGGTATATCAAATTTATGATTATATATTAATAAGTATAAAAATAATCTAAATTATTATGATTTAGAATATTTATATAAGTTGGTAATTAATATAAACAATATCCAAAGGGACAAACTTTGTTTCAGTTCATCCATTATGACCCTAATCCAATCACACCTGGATCATAGGATTTTAAATATAATAAAAATTATAGATTCACAATAATTAATTCGAGTGGAACTACAAACTTTCCAAAATTGTCTTGACCAATTAGAGTTAAGTACATGGATTTGAAGTTTTTTCTTTCATTTTTTCACGAATAGGATCGTCCCCTCTTCGTTAAATACAAGTCCAAATGCATTGATCCGAGCATCAAAGGTAAATTGGTTTTTTACACTTTGCAGCCGTATCTCCTTTACTCATATAAGTGAAGTGCTCCAGATTAAGATCAAGTTTATTATGATCGAACTCACTTCAATGATTCAAAATCAAGAAATGGTTCGAGATTAAACTATTAAATCCCGTAGATCAAAACACACATTCAAAAGACATTAAGAAAGCATCCAAAATTTGTCTAATAATTTTTAGAAGTTCTTCATTACTCTCATTCAATCAAGGCAATCATGACCCATTTGCATCTAAATTGAGCCTAGTACACTTAGGTTATCTGCCTAAACTCAACAACCCAACCCAATTTGGAAACAAATTTTTCAAAGTTTATGGATCATGAAATGCATCTTTTTTTAAATTTTATTGTAAAAAATTAAACAGAGATTATATACAATTATATATATATATTGTATGTATTGTGTTAATGCCCAAACCAAGGATGTAAGTAGCTTTTTGCATATTCCTACATGTAATAGGAATATACAAGGTTTGGAATTTGTCACTAAATTCACAATTACACGTTTAAAGATTTATCTTAACTTTAGAATAATTCTAACTTCAAACTATAACAAAGCTGTAATCTGTATATAAAATTTTTTAACATTTCCTAAAGCACATACCATCTAAGAACAATAATAAACTTATATAAAAATTAAATCACCTGTTTTTCTATAATAATCTTATGCACTAAAATCATTCTCAGTCTCAATCCAGAGATTGTGCCATTATCATTACATGATGTAAATATGGGTGAGATGTAATGTCTTGGCATGGAAACGATTGCCACAACCTCAAGCGTTTGCCATATTGCATGCATATGATAAATAATTAATGTAATAAACGATATTTATTAGGTTATAATTTACATGTAAATATACCCGAATCGAACCAAATCGCATTTGAAACGGTTTGGTTCAAATCTTTAATGAATCGAACCTCTTTTAACGGTTCAAGGTTTCAAACCGAATCGTTTCAAATACGGTTCGATTTGGTTCGATTCGATTTGAACCACTTTTAAAAGCATTTAGTTCTAATAAATAATATTAATAGTCATTTGAGTTCCCAAAAAAAGAAAAAGATATTAAGATTAACGAACATTGTGCAAGAATTAAAGTTACTTATCATTATATCAGGTCATGTATTTAATAATTTCATATACATATATTCCTTTTTAAAATATTTTTTAATGCGAATTTAAAGTAACATATATTTAATAAATCTATGACTCTAACTAAAGAAAATCATTCTTTTACCTTAATTCCATATTTATTTATAATATTCTTCCTTTATAACATAATTAAATTTTTGTTGTGTCAATTAAATGATTGTGCATACTCTAAACTCAATTATATCGCTTTTATTTTAGTTTGATGCATGTCCACTAATTTTAGGAAGAATTTAAAATTAATAAAATAGGAAAACATACTATAAAATTTTTTAGATGAGTAAAAGATTGCTTGTTTAATATTATTAAATATATAATACGTTTAATAGTGTATTATGTGAAATATATAATATGAAAAATATATACAACATTTATATTTATATATAACATTAGCATCGTTAAAAATGTAATTTTTATTTCATAAATTAGAACAGAATTACAATTTCTTCGAATAAATCTATAATTTAAAATCTTGCTCATTTTCCTTTCAAAGATGCATCTAAACATAAGAATGTTATTAGAATTCATAATTGTGATTCCATTTCAAGATTATTCTAACATATTATATACATATGTGATATTAGAATGATATGTCATATGAGATTTTAATATCTAATGTTTAAGAATTATAAATAAATAAGATGGATTTTTTTTTATTTCTTTTAATGTGAAGCGGTTTGGTTCGACCTCTCAAGCATAACCTTAACCGTTTACACTCTTCCTGAATCGAACCGAAACATAAAAGAACCATATTTTGTGGTTTAGTTTGGTTTGATTTAATTCGGTTCAATGAACAACCTTACATGGACCCACAAAAATGAAAACAACATACTAACTACTAAGGTCTACTTGACTCATCTTAAGGCACAGGATCTGTGTAGACCATCTTAATGGAAAGTCGAATCCTATCATTCAGGATTCGCAATTCATATCAACCATCATTAATCCAATTCATTGCCTCCATTCACAATATTATTATATACTACTAATGTGATCTTACAACTTTTGAATCTAAGTTTCAAATTAATTCATCTTAAAAAGTCTAAGACCTTGCTAAAAATATTATAATCTACACTACAAATCACATGTTCGATACCAAAAACTCCCGTTTCTTGACCATTTTTCTTAGTTTATTTTACAAGTTAACAAGAAAATTCATACTTCATAATTAATCTATAAGTTATAAATCTCAAATTTAATAGGTTGTAATTCTATAATTGGTTTTTTATTAATTTATATTATTACGATCAATTTTTCGTATAGTCTTTTTAAAACATTAGACTTAAATTAATTCAAAGTGTGAGGCTTTTTTATTCTAACTAAGTTTCAAGATTTGTAAATTTAAATCACGAGGTTTATTAAACATTTCATTATTTCATATTGAATTGTAACTTTAGGATTCTATATATCTAAGGTTTTCGATTGTGTTAGCTATAAAGATTTTAAATTTTTTATGTTTTTATTTTATAATCATATTGCTGCAAGTTTTTTCCTCCCATGACTATTATTGCAAATTCAAATTTCTAGGTTTAGAAACTCTAAAACATTAGGATTGGGGAACTTAACTAGCGAAACACGCTTCTTAAATTCTTGTCTTATTAAAATGAGTTGTGAGGGAGGATGTAAGGTAGCACATATAGAATTTGGTGTAAGTTTTGTCCAGCTTCCTTTTAATTTCCTTCATTCCTTGGTTCTATATTATGTTTCTTATAATATCAATTTTTATTATGTTTGTGTTGAGATACTCATTATTTACATTTGCATAGTATTTCTAAATAAATATATAATCTTATTTTCATCTCATAGCTTTTTATGTACAATTATTATATATTGAATTTGCAATTCATGGTGTTTCATATACATATATATATATTAATTTGTATGTCATTGATACACCAGTTTATAATAGGGCCTAAAGCACTCGAAAACTAACCTCATCATGCACGATCCAACCTCCTTGACCCAAAGACTAGTAGGCCCAATGAAACGATCAAGCCCTTGTAAGGCTTACTAACTATTTCTCACCATCTTATCCTCCTAAAAGGAAGTTACCTCACTTGAGCTCCTTACTGTTGTGGGCAAAAATGACTTGTTACTTTCCTATATGGAAGCACACCTCTAGAAGGATTCCTAAATAACTAGGTTACACTTGTCTAAAATTCATAAAGTAATTTCCTATATAAATAATAGGAAGTTTCCTATTTTGGAAGATTCACTTTTCTAATAAAGAAGTGGTACGCGATTATAGGAGCCTGATCCAACCAACTATAAAGACATGTTTACTATCTCTACTCTTACTCAACCTTACTATATTAAATGTTTGGCTCACTTACTCACTTACACATCAAAATAGTCACACCGAATACACTCCTAATGCCCACCAATCCATTTTCTATCTTACAGGCCCAAAGATCCCTAGCTTTTAAGGTCAAGTTAGCTAAGGGCAAAGTAAACTACAATTTCAAGGAACTCAAAGAATATTGGCTAGGAATTCACTTTGAACAATTAGGTTATCATATGTAGCTATAAAAAGGTCGAGTCTTGTTACTAAAGGTTAGGTTATGTCATGAGTTTAGTTGGGTTATTCTCTTATTTATAAGTATTGACTTTGTGTAATTCTCATTTGGATATTGAATGTTTATTTATCTTTATTGGTTGTGTTTGCATCAATCTATTAAATAAATTGTAATGAACATGTTAATCAAATCTTTTTATTCTTTTAACACCCATAATAGATTTATAAGCTATAACTTTTATCAATTTATATATTTATCACAACCCAGTTTATTTTTTATATTAGTGACATCTACCGAATATTATTTATGTCTATATCCTTAAATTATATCTATTACAACAAAATTGATAACTCTATTTAATCCACATCAATTTGTTTTCAAATTAAGAAGGGATTTCATCAAGAACTTATATATATATATATATATATTACATCTAATTATATAATTGCGCTTTTTTAATATTTGTTTTATCGGAGATAGATCATATAAAGAATTTCATAATTGAAATCATATATAAATTTTTTAGATTTCTTATGATAAAACGTGCTCAAGTTTTATTCTTCAATACAAACTTGAGTTCTTTTAGTTTTGATTTGAATTCAAGGCTTTTTCAACTGTAATAATATAAATCAACTTTTGAACCAAGTTCAAGTCTTAAATTTCTGATCAAGATTAAGTTGAATTTGTAATTTTAAGCTTGTGAAAAAATAACTCAAGCTCAATTAATTTTTAATAAGCCAAACCCAAACTTTCAGTAATTCAACTCCACTCATTATTGGGCTTGTTCATATTGCCACATTTCCATTTATGTTGCATATCGTTTTTGTAAACCCCCAAAGTTTTGCGATCGGTTAAATTCAAACCCTAATTAAAATGTCAACAGGAAACCTTTAAAGTCAACAAAACCCTAGTTAGACGTAACAAGTTTAAGTCCGACTATCCGGTATTCATAACCCTAAGTAAGCAAGTAAGATATTAGTATGTAGAATAGTTCGTAATAATATAAAAAAGCTTAAAAATATCAGATTAGCCAAACTGCAATCCATTTTGAACCCGAACAGATACAGTTTTCGAAAAAAGTGTATCGGGCTCGGAATAGTAAAAATATTCTGAATATATCATTACACTCATAAAAATATAAGGTTTTCAAAAATACCGATTTTATAATTTTTCGGTAACTACAAATATCAAATATCACATTATATGCGTATTTTCTTACTACCTGTACTTTATTAGTCACATCTACTTTACATTACATATTCATTACTATTCTACACTATTCATCTATCTCTACTTTTTCTACCACCTACTCTTATACTCTACATACCTATTTTCTTTACTTTTTATCTTTCACATAACTTTATATCACATCTACCTTACACATTATTACATTTAATTAATAAAAATACAAAAAAAATCACATATCTCCCTCTCTCACTCTTCAAGGCCACACCCCAACCCACCCTCCCCCCAACCCCTCCTTTTCTCCCTTTTTTTCTTTTTTTTAATTTTTCTTTAATTAAATCACACAAATTTCACTCCTAATTTTCCTATAAATACCTCATCCTCTTTCATTTCTTTTACACTTCATCTGCCCACAAACTCATTATCAAAACTCTCCAAAATTTTCCTCTCAAAACTCTTTTCAAATACTCTCCCAAAATACTCCCAAACTTTTTTCTACATACACAAAGCCCATTCACACATACAACTTCATCTTCTCTTTAGGTAAAAAAACTTCTTTCCATATCCTTTCTACCATATCATGTAACTTTATATGACCATGGTGTAGTTTTCCTAAACTTATTGTTATGGAATATACACTATATTCATGTATTGTTTTTGTTCATGAATATCCATTTTTATATTTTTATTGTTGTTATTATGTTTTGCTCATATTATTATTGTTATTATACTAACTTTTTAATTATATCTAACTAAATATATTTATGTAACTATATTATATATATATTCTTTAGATCATATAAGCTCGCTTGTTATTTATTTATTTATTTTCACGCAACGCAATTTATTTACTTCTATGCTATTTTAAGACTGTCTTTCTAGTCTTAGACTTGTTCTTATCAAGCCAAAACAATTTGTTTTCTTTTCTTTAAGGGACTAGTCCATTTCTTAGTCCGAGAACCTTGATTCAAAGCTAAGACTCTCAATACTTGACTTACATTATTTTGTCATTATAATTGTTGCTTGTTATTATTCTTATGTTCATGCAAAATAGAAGTTGTTCCCTAAACCAAAAAGTCCAATCTATACTTTTCACAAAAGAGGTTTTTATCACCAAATGAGAGTTCTAAAAAGAAATCTAGAGTTTCTAAATTTATAAAAAGAAATCTATTTTTCTCCAAGCCTTAGGAAGAGCTCATTATAATTTTGGAAATACCATTATTTTGAAAGGCTTTTTCTAAAATCATAACTATGATAATAATAAGTTGTTTTCTAAAAATAAGGAATATGATTCTTTGTTACAAAAAAATGTTTTCCTTAAACAACATAAAGGAAACCCCATAAAAAGGGAATTGTAAATTTTCAAATCAAGGTTTAAAAAGACCACAATAATAATAAAAAAGAATACATAGGAAGCTAATAACATAAGTGACACTAATAGTTTCAAAAAGGAAAAATAGAGAAATTTATTTTTATGGAAAAATCACCAAGGAAAATAGTAAGCTAAACATAAAATATTCTTTGAACAAAGAATCAAAATATTCATTTTTAAAGAATTTACACAAAAAAAAAAAGATTTCTTGTAAACTATGGTTTTTCAAACTTCTAACTAATATTGTTTTTATTAAAGACTTTTGGTTGGACAATAAATACTTGAGCATGTATGAAATATGAGCTATATATCTACAAAGAGGAATTTTTCAACTATATAGATAACTAAGTATTTATCAAAACAATTTTTGGATGATTTGATGATTGAATCAATTGCTTTTGGGATGGGAAATTTCGTGGTGAATCTGATCGCCACTATTGGGAGCTCATATGACCTAGTTTGATGAAAATAGTTTTAGAAATGGATAGATCTTTTCGAATAGGTAGAAAACATTATATTATATACACAATTCCAAGTTAAGATGACCAAGTTATGACCATTTTAAATCGAAATTATCTTCTACAAGAACTTTGACGTTCTTGTAACATAGTTTTGTCAAATTTCAAGAGACTTATTAAGAAATACTCATTATGGGTATTTTTCTTGACTAGGTAATCCCAATGAAGAATACTTGTATCCTGAGGATTATTTTGACTAAGTGGATTGTTCAATCGACTCATCCATTTAGAAGAAGTACCGTCATGGCAAATGTGAGTTTATTTCCTTAACTTGTGTACTTGATTGTACTTGTAGTATAGATGCATTAGAATTAAGGAAATACAAAAGGTTATATATGTAAATTTATATGAAAGAACACTAAGAATATCGAGTGGGAATCGATTGTAAAGAATTGCTTGTTCTGTATAGAATTTATATGTCTAAAATTCTATGATCACCTTAAAGTTGACCATAATGACACTATGATATCTAAAAAAAATTGATTTATGCATACCATGAAGTGAGTCACATTACATGGGTTATTATCTTTAGGTGAAAAACATAGTAAGACGATCGAAAGCAACACTTAGCGGCAATGATCGAAAGCGATTACTTGGTGACATGGAATTAAACTAATGCCGTGTAATCCTAAGCATGGCTCAATAGGAGTAGACTTAATATGCTTAGCGGTAATGATCGAAAGCATAACTTAACTAAGACAACTCGTTTTGAGATTACTTATCACCAAACTCCAAATGGAGGGCGTAAATCCACTCAGCATATAGTTCCCAGAAAACTATATGCCTTACTTACTCACGTGTATGTTGCATTTCACTTGAATGCTTAAATAACTTATTTGAATTTTGCTACTCATGTATTTACTTTTGGAAATAATTCTCACTAAGCTTATTAACTTATATCCCTATAAATATCTCTTGTAGTTTAGCTATTTATGGTTGAAGCCACGAGGATCTTGCAGTTAGGTATTTCCCTTTTTGGTTAAGAAGTTTTAGATGAAGTTTAGCATTAGTTTATATATAGACTTTATAGAAAATTTCTTGTAATAGATTCTAGTATTTTGACGGGGAATACCCCTAAGGCTTGTAAGACAATTGTTATGAATGAATGAATATCATGATTTCCATTTCTTAATTTATTATTGTATCTTCTTAAGCTTCATATTCCAAAGTATGGTCTAAATATTGTAAGAGCACGCCTTACACCTAATGTCGAAGTTTATGGGAATAACTGAGGTTGTCATACTTAAGCTTTAATATTAAGTGTGGCGGACTGTTGCATTTAGGGTACCATTTGAGGCATGACAGTTTTGAGTTTTGGGACATGTGTAGTAGGTATTTCTTATATTTTCCATAAGATTGTGGAATGAAGACATAGGTACCTAAATAACTTTTAATAAATAACAACAAACATAAATGATAGAGCATATTGACAAAGTTTTAAAATTACACCAGAAGACATCAACATTTAGAAGTAAATTTATTTAAGGTATCAATATGTTAAGTGATTAAAAAAGAAGAACTAACATTTCATAAAAGTGAATTAAATGAAATATTGATGTTTTACAAAGTTTATTTATGGCTCGTTCACTTCGTTGTATGGGATAAGAAAGGAATAGAATTTTAATTCAATATGAAGGATTGTAATGAGTATTGCAGTGTTTACTTGGTTTAAAACATAAAACAAGTAATTATTGAAGTAAAAGATAATATATATATATATATATATAATGCCTCTTATCTTTACTAGAAAGAGATAATAATTATATAGGTAATATTTTCAAGATAAGGGAATTTATGACAAAGTTTGAAAATAAACCATTGAATAACAATTCATAAGTATAGGACATGAATTATCCATCATTCTACATAATAGTAATTCATTATAAATTGTTATTCCCCTCGAGTGAGCAATAATAATAACAGCTTATTATCAAAAAATAATAATAACAACTTTATGTGAAACGAACAAGAATGAATAGCTATTCATGTCAAGTGAAAACCATTAAGGTACCAAAGTTTAAATTAGTTTTCAATTAAGTTTTTTTAATTTTCATTAATTGTCAATTATTAATATCTGATATGACTGATTTGATAAATATTGATTTCTGTTTTTAACCACTTGCAACATTAGCACCTTAAATCAATTTATCTTCATATGCTAATTCTTCTTTTAGACCGCTTGAAATATTATACTTTGAATCAATTTAACCTTAAATGTTGATACATTTCAAAGTAAGATAAATAAATAAATAAATGAACAAACAAGTTACAAGTTTAGGTGTATAATGAAAACAATATATGGTAGTAGAGTAACGTCAAAATTTAGCAGAATGTCAATATAATCTATTTCAAATAATCATCTAAGTTGACTATTTTTTAGGTTGATTCACGAAACATAAAGACACTTATTAACTAATAAAGAGAAGACAAAAGAACAGAAAGAAAAAGTAGATGAATCTCAATCAGCAAACAAGTGTCCCGTGCATATAGCATTACACAGACAGCAGCATAATTAATCAAGATGTCTTCTTCTTAATTACCACCATTAGCATTATAACATTCATCTAATGAACCCAACCCATACAAAGTAAAAAAGAGAAAGGAAAAATTTAACATATATAGGTCCCAAGTTAGGTGCAGCGGGAGTGGGTTGTGAGCTAGCAAGTAGCTAGTGACGGTGAGTCCCTTCAACTTCAATACTAACTACTGATTAGAACAACGTCACATTCACATTCACTAAATTCTCTCTCTCTCTCTACCAAACTACAAGACCCAAGAATCCAATAAGAAGTGGGAATACAGGGAATTTGGGTTGTTGTCTCTCTCAAGTCTCAATCCTTTCTTTTTCTCATTACTTTCCCAGTTTCCCTCTATAAAGATAAGAAGTGGAAAGAAAAGGAATTTCATGAATTTACTAAACAAGGAAGTAGATTAAAAAATGTTTAGTATTTTAGCATACTAGAGCTGAAAAGACCATTAAAACGCGCAGATATATTGTTGCTTTTCGGTGTTGCGGTTCTTGGGTTGTGGTTTATAGAAGCAGCGGTAGTGAGTGGCTGTGTTGTGGCGCATTAAAGTTGTTTTTAGCTATAAATTTTGCCTTAAATTCAGGCACTAAATCATTTCAACTCTCCTGTTTTTGACCACACCATATAGTTTTCCATATTTAAAAATTTATACTCTTTGCCTCTACTAAAATATCACCAACACCAAGCTAAGCTCATTCATCATTTTCAGAAAGCGTGCTTTCTCCTTCCAGAAAGAGACATTTCAAACAAAGGTACTACTTCAAAGTGTTGATGGGTATTGAAATTTCTTTTTTTCTTTCGTTTTTCTCTTTTTTTGTTTTTGTTTTTGTTTTTTGCTTTTTGTTCCTTACTCTAAAATTTTCGTTTCTTTTCCTTTGTTTTTTTTTTCTCTTCATTTTTCTTTCAAGTCAGCTTTTCAAGCTCTAGTCTCATCTTGATTTTCTTGTTTGGATTTGTTCTGTTGTTGGCTTTCGTTTTCTAAGAAATTTTTCCTTGCATGCGACGACTGATGGTATTTTGTCTCATATAGATCTTGAACTACTCCGAATCTCCAAGAAGTAAACAGGGAAAAAAAAAATGTTGGGACAGAAGCAAGCAGAAGAAGCAATTGTCTCCAATTCCACTGAAAAGGAAGTTGGAATCAACCAAGATGAGAAGGAAGATGAAGAAAGCTACTCTGCCTTCACCGTGAAAAGCCTCCTCTGGCACGGTGGCTCTGCCTGGGACGCATGGTTCAGCTGCGCCTCTAATCAAGTATCTACAACAATCCACTAGCTATATCTTTTTCTGATATATGTATATATATGAAGAACCAAAGCTATAGTTATATAATTTTTGGTGGGATTTTCATATAAATATATATTTTGTTTTATAGGTAGCACAAGTGCTGCTGACATTGCCTTACTCTTTCTCACAACTTGGGTTGCTTTCGGGAGTGCTGTTTCAAATATTCTATGGTTTAGTTGGGAGCTGGACAGCATACCTGATCAGTGTTCTGTATATAGAATACAGAACAAGGAAGGAGAAAGAGAATGTCAGCTTCAAGAACCATGTCATTCAGGTTAAATTGAGTCTATTCTTGACTAATCTTGAAATCACGTTTAGTAAATTTCTTTTGTTTGTTGTCCTTCTAATTAATAATTATGATATTTGGATCATGTAATGTGAAAAATTCTACAGTGGTATGAAGTTCTTGATGGGTTACTGGGTCCTTATTGGAAGGCAATAGGACTTGCTTTCAACTGCACTTTTCTCTTATTTGGATCCGTCATTCAGCTCATAGCTTGTGCAAGGTAATTAATTATATATAAAAAAAATTGTAAAAGATCAAGTATTCTTTCACATTTATTTCCATTCAATAGCAATAAAAAATTAAAACTTCTTTAATTAATTTTTTTTTAATAATATAATTCATGTTGGTATGGTACACAGCAACATATATTATATAAATGATCGACTGGACAAGAGGACATGGACTTACATTTTTGGAGCATGTTGTGCAACAACAGTGTTCATCCCCTCATTCCACAATTACAGGATTTGGTCATTCATAGGTTTGGGGATGACTACCTACACTGCCTGGTACTTAACAATTGCTGCTCTAGTTCATGGCCAGGTAAAAAAATGATTAATATATATATATATATATATTGGCCAGAGATATATACAAAATATGTTAAAATAATTGATTTAGGAACAATAATATTTTTCTTATATAGATTAGTTTATCTTTCTTTTAAATTTCTATTTCCATTTTAGACATGCCTTGTCCTTAAATCTAACTGTAAGTAGATACAGTGTTATACTACTGAATTGAATGGTGACTGGTGTGGTGTGTAAATACTAAATACAACAACAGGCATGGTATTTATGATTTGCCAGTACTTATTACTTATTAGATTGTCAGTCTCAGGAGGGTGAAACTTTGACTTGGATTTATTACCTGTTATGGGGTATGTTGCACATGTGGACAGTCCAATTGTAGCTAGTCTATGTATAAATTGGAAATGGTCTTTAAAGATATTTTATTAATATTCTTTTTTCTTTTTTTCTTTTTAAATTAATCCCATAAACTATTCTCACATTTAATTAATATTTAAAATTATATTTTAAAAAATGAGACATAACATGATTTTTAAAAAATTGGACATTTTTAACTGCTAATTTATAAATTTAGAAAAATATAAAGAAGGTAGCTTTTCAGAATTCAAATCACATGATATTATATGTAGACATATTGGACTTGTATGTGTGTGTGAGTATTGTACATTTGACACCTTATAAATATATGAATTTTTAGAATATTGTATTTACACAATGTGATACTGTACAAGTGGATTTTCTTTTTATTTTTTTTTTAACTTATACATCATTGTAATTATTCTGTTAAGTCAATTTATCACTCGTAGCACCAGCACTAATCAATAAAATATTAAGCCTACGAAACCCTTAAATCAGTCAATAAACTAATCTAGAAAACATGATTATAGGTGTATATTTTATATTAAAAAATTGATTTCATTCCTTATTGTAAGATAAAGTTTTACTGTTAAAAATTTGCTAGGACCCTTATAGACTGATGATACAAATATGGTACTTTCAACAAGATGGATTAAGTCAAGTTTATTATTCTTCTTTTTCAACAATAGTTATATGGAAATAAAAAAAGATTTTACACATAATAATAGTATTTTCCTAGAAAAAGAGATGCTTTGGCAAAAAATATATAAAAGAATGAGAATTGAAAAATAAATATAAATGCTGATTGCTGTGACATTTTTAAGTTGGGGGATATATCTTTCGCATTATACCCAACATCCATCCACAGTCCACTTGTGGTAATACTAATACTGTGAATTTAATTTTTACATCATAAACATGATTTTCCTTTTTCTTAAAATTAATAAATAATTAAACAATTTGTATATGTACGCGCAGGAGAAGGGGGTAACGCATACGGGGCCGAAGAAACTAGTGCTCTACTTTACGGGTGCCACCAATATTCTCTACACCTTTGGAGGCCATGCTGTCACAGTGTACGTACAATACAAACTTATCTAAAATTAATATATAATTATAATCAATTGACCATGAGGGATTAAGGAAAAAAATGGTCTTTTTTTAAATAAAATTATACAAATCCCATAAAATTGAAAAAAAATTAAAATAATAAGTTAATCTTGTCTCTTGAAAAGACATGATTATAATCTCCTATCTGAAGAGACGAGATTATTGTATTTACATCAATCCCGTTTCTTGAAGAGATGAGAAGAAAATAAACCTTATCTTTTCAAGAGAGAATATTATTGCAAAATGCGACAACCTCCTTTCTTGAAGAGAATTGACATTATCTTTTCAAAAAACGAAGTTAACTTATCTAATTTTTAAATTATTTTCATCCTAATATATTTTTATAATTTTTTAAGAAATATATATATATTAATTTCCTTTTCTCCGACTTTGAGTCGGGAAAAAGTAAAAACCAAAAGAAATAAAGTAAAATACTTACTAAAATTATTAGGGCCTTATATCACTTCCCCAAAAACTTTATAATATTTTTATAATGATCTTCGATAATCTTTTCTTTTTTCTATTTTTTTTTTTTTGGTGTTTTTAAATCTGCTTAAATCCTCTATTTTTAAAAGTAGACTTTGATTTTTTTTCATATACCATTATCGGAACCATTGTATATAGGCGTCACCACTCAGTAATACATCAGCCGTCATGTAAGGATATCGTCTCTCTGGTAATAATATATCTATTGAGATTTTTAATGGGGAATTTGTTAACATACACTGTGTAATAATAAAATCTTTTATCTTCGCTAAAATGTGCAATTGGTGCAATGAGTTTCCTTTTAGGAGTCTTTAGGACCAACTTGAACTTAAACTTAAAACTTTTTTACGTACTTTCCTAAAAAGCTGTTCTTTTTTTTTAAATATTCTATCAAAATATATATAAATAGAACAAATAATTTTCCATGATATGAAATATATATTTAGAAACTTTTTTTTATAATTTTAGAAATAAGTGAGATCACTATAGGGTTAATTTGGCAAAAGTACCTAAACTTTTTTAATTTTTATAAATATATATCTAAATAAAATTTTATTATAAAATAATACTTTAACTTTTTAAAATTTTAACTTAAAATGAAAACTATCCCTAAGTACTACAAGACAAGCAAACTCGATTAAAATATTATTAGTCTCTCTAATCTCTAGCCTATAGCGTCCCTCTCTCTCTTCTTTCTGTCTCTAACTAGACGAACAACCATGCTCCAATTTGCAAACGCAGTAAAATATAAGCAAGACTAAGACAAATATAAAAGTAAAAGAATAAAACAAAAATAAATAGTAGAAGAAATGAACATTTTTTGGCCAATGTGAGTTCAACCCTAGCCAAATGGGTCAAGTGAATTTGCAGTTTGAGCAAGAGAACAAGATTCAGATAGCGGGTCAGTTATGGGTAAGGACTTGGGTCATGTGGTCTCTCGTTCTCTCTCTGGTCAGTTCGAGTTGGTATTCTCTATGGTTCGGTGTGGTGTACATGAGTGGGTTTTCAGTGTGGAATGGCCGGCGATAGTGTTTGGGTCAGCATCATGCTAGTTCGACTTGGTGGTAAACGGTGGCGAAGGTTTGGTTCATCGATTGAATTTGGGTTAGCAATCAATGTAGGTACTAGCTTTTTGAGTAGTTGGGGTTCGGAGGTAATGGCGGTGGTGGTGGATTGAAAATTGATTGGTTTGGCTAAGAGGTTACGATGATGTTGGTTGCTGTGGTAAAAGAGATAACGAGTGGTTCTGGCATTTTTTTTTTTTTATAAAATTTTGTTTAGGTATAATTTTATTAAAATCGTATAAGTTCAAATATCTGAATGACCCAATCATTATAATATTAAAGATGTTCTAATAAATTTACCAAATTAAATGGGATTGCAAACTTTCATATACATTATAAAAAAAATGGAACGTCTTCATTTTGTTATATTATTAATTGATATTGCTTTAAATTTTAGACTATCCTGCAATGTTATTAAAGTACTAAGCTCTTTTATAATTTTAATATCATTAGACAGGATTATATTGAAAAGGAATAAATTAGTCAAAATTGAAAAAGAAAAAATATCAATGGAAAAGAACGGGACCCAACTATGGAAACGCCTTTCCCTTTCAAATTGTTTCTGCATAGCTTCTTTATGCAGTTTTTTTGGCCGGCTCTATCAAGGGGGGCGGAGAACCAAATAAAGTCACCAAAGGCTTGGATGTTTTGCACGAAAGAAAAACATTAACCTTAGCTTTTTCGTCTTTGGATAAATCAACAGCGAAATATGTCCCAGCTCCCGACTTTACTCCCACTTGCTAACTGTATTTTCATCCTCGGATGAACGGAGCCTGGAAGTTGGAACCAATCCATCTTTCTTGAAAAATTAAAAAAAAAAAAAAAAGAAATATAATGTTAAATTTTTAAAAGTAGTTTGGATAATTAAGTCATAGTACTGGTACTTGAATTTATTTATCCATCCGTTGCCAATAAGAAACTTTTAAATTATTGAATAGGTAGAAATTTTAGAACCAAGTAGCTTATTAATAACGTGGATTCTCGAGAAATTTAATTTATTAAATGATAATTATGTATGTTAATTTTTGGGGAATAATATGTGTGTGTATATATATATATATGTGCAGGGAAATCATGCATGCTATGTGGAAGCCCCAAAAGTTCAAATACATATATTTGATTGCCACACTGTATGTATTCACGTTAACGCTTCCTTCAGCAAGTGCCGTTTATTGGGCATTTGGAGACCAGCTTCTCGATCACTCCAATGCTTTCGCTCTCCTCCCCAGAACTGGCTTCCGTGATGCTGCCGTCATCTTGATGCTCATTCACCAGGTGCATTATATACATATTTTAATTTGCTTGATTCCTTCCTTTCAATCGCTAAATTCTTTTCTTCTTTCGATTTTCATCGATTTATATATAAATAGTTATTAAAATTACCTATATTTTTTAATTATTTTCTTACCTGAAACAAATAAACTAACTTAGAATAAAATATACTGATCTTATATATTTACCTATAACAAAAATATACTACACCTAGAATAAAATATATTACCTAGGACATATCAACTTGTATACAAATCGCTGTATCAAAAAAAAAAAAAAAAGTTGACCTTTTGTCTCCCTAATAATAAAACTTTTTGATTATATCATAAATATATGTCTTATTTTCATTCGACATGTAAAATAATCTAGGATTAACTCTAAGATTACTAATTATACATATATATTATGTAATGCGGATTTTGTTGCAGTTCATCACATTCGGATTTGCTTGTACACCATTGTACTTTGTATGGGAGAAGGTGATAGGAATGCATGACACCAGAAGCATATGTTTAAGGGCACTCGCAAGACTGCCGGTGGTGATCCCAATATGGTTTTTGGCCATTATCTTTCCATTCTTCGGACCTATTAATTCTGCGGTTGGAGCTCTCTTGGTCAGCTTCACCGTGTACATCGTACCATCTTTAGCTCACATGCTCACTTACAGAAAGGCCTCTGCTCGACAGGTAATAAAAATATATATTCCTCTATTATTCATCCTTTTGAAAATTTTATTAACAAGTTTTCATTCAAGATTAGACAATTATTGTAGTTCTCTTCTCGTTACCTCTTTTTAACATGGCAATATATATATAGGCAAAATATAAATATATATTATCATGTGTTTTTCTTTTCTTTTCTTTATAATTGAAAATTTTTGTATTTAAAGCTAAGAAATTAATATTTCAAAATGGTTGTAAACCTGATCTTACCCATAAATATGATGATATTGACGTGCATTCATACATACATACGGAGGACGTTATTTTTCCCATTATTTGAAGTAGTAGTATGGTAGGTATATGGGTTATCATCAAACTATGTAGGGCTTTCTCGGTGCTAGGCTGCATTATTGTTAAAGTGAAAAGGAAAGAGAGAATAAGGGAACAAAAGTTCAACCATAGAGCATTTATGGCTTGAGTTTGGAATTATTGCCGTATGGATGTGAGATTGGTGGTATGTCGTTGTCAAGAGGAATTTTATCATCTTAGAGCACATTTCGTTAGTTTTACGTTATTTTAAACATTATTGATGTAGTTTTCTTATTTCCTTATCATCATTTAGCTGTCTATGTTGTTTTCTCATAATATCAGGTCATCCTGGGTAGAGGATTATCAATAAAAAAATAATAAAAGCATGTATGCAATACAAAATGCAAACACATTTTCATTAAAAGATTATAGAGGAAGATCAGTATTCAAATAGTTTTTACAAATAAGAATATGAATTTATTGATCATCCATAAAAAAAAAAATTAAAAAGAAAAGAAAGAGAGAAAAAATAAAATAATGTGACAAGTTGAATAATAAAATGTCAACTACGTGGTGTTAGCATCTAAACATGCCAGGTCAGGTTTATTAATGCAACAGAAGATTGAAAACTTTGAAACAATGATACCTTATGACATCTTTATCCCTAAGTTGGTTAAGAAATTGATTAAAATGTTATGTCAGCATCTTAAGCAACTCTTTTTATTAAGTAACTTTTACTTTATCTTTGATTATTTTAAGAGAGTTATTTATCTACTCTCTTTTTTTTTTTTAATTTTTGTGGGCCTCATTTTATTTTATTACTTAAAATAATGTTAATAATATTTTTATAAAAAATTAAATAAGTATTAAAAGAATATTAAGGGAGGGTTACTTGGATAAGTAGCTCATTCTGGGGTGTACTTGTCTAAACAACTCATTTTATTGTATAAACAATTGTTACATCACTCATACGGCTTAAAATTTCCACCAATTACTCGGGATAAAATTGCTTTTATAAATACAAATAGTTAGCGTTACACATAGTTTCAAAAATTCTATAAATACGGATCCATGCTCTACTCCTTTTATCATCGTCAAAAATAGCTTTGCTTTTTCCTAAAGTTAGGTCATCGAACTCTTAAATGGGATTTATTTAGGTATCCAAAGTAGAGTTTGTTACTAATTGTAATTCTGTTTGGTTCTCATTGATTTTACACACACAGAATGCTGCAGAGAAACCACCTTTCTTTCTGCCAAGTTGGACCGGCATGTACGTAGTAAATGCTTTTGTCGTGGGGTGGGTCCTAGTGGTTGGGTTTGGGTTCGGCGGATGGGCCAGCATGAGCAATTTTGTCAAGCAAGTTGATACATTTGGGCTTTTTGCCAAGTGCTACCAATGCAAACCCCCAGCACCACCAGCCGGCGCAGGTGCCAGTGCAGGTGCCGCGGCAGCAGCCCATCACTAGGTCGACCGTAGCATACAACAACCTCTTTATTAGCCTATAATCTTTGTAACATACGAAAGGGGAGGTAGGCAAAGCCTTCCACTACATGTGATGTGTTGTGTGACGGCTTTGGGCTTTTTTTTTTTTTTCATTTTAGTTTGATTTTTTTATTACTTTAAAGTCAGTAGTGTGTTGAATTATGAAGATTCCTTTGCTGGTAAAACACTGCCTAATCAATCTATATAAATAATATAATTAATTTTTTTCTCTGTACCAATTTTATAATTATGGTTAGATGTCTTTTCACTTTACTTGTCCTATAATAATTTACCCTGTCATGTTGAGGGTAAGAGACGTTGCTTTCAGAGGAAACTCCTAAATATAATATAAGGGGGTGGACAAATATTAAATTTTAATGAATGCCACAAGGCTTGGTCTTAGTGGATGAGATATGGACATTTTATGGTAGTCTTTTGACCCTAGATTCTAATCTATACGGACAAAGTGGAAATAAGGAAGATGGACCCATCAAACGATCACTTTCAATTTTAAATCACATGGTTGCACATTCTGGCACCTGCTGGCTGCTATGCGAGCAAGCTGATGCTGACTTTACTAATGTAGCATGGTGACACCCTAAATTAACGTATCGTTAAATCTAGGTATATTTGTGCGGTCAGTCTATCCTTTTTTATCATTTTAAAAATATAAATTTATTCTTCAATGTTTTCTTTTTCTTCTATTTAAATTCACAAAAACACTTTTGTTATTCTTAATTATTTCTTTTGTATGTTTCATTAATTTTTATCATATTGTATTAGTAGATATTTTTAATGTTATTTTTATTATATTATGTTAATAAAAACATTCAGTATTATTGTTTTGTTAAATTAATTATTGCGAACCAATTTAAAGTTGATTTGTGTCATGTATTCATTTGAAAACTTAATAAATTTGATGGAAATCCGACTTTTGTTAGAGTTTGAAAAGCACTTAAATAGAAGGAAAAAAAATATGAAGATTTTGAATAAGAAAAGTAAGTAAAGGTTAAGAAGTAAAAGTGTATTTTACTTAATAAAATGTACTGAAAAGTTGCCGTTCCTCAGTCAAATGTTTAAGTAAGATTACAAAAATTGAAATGTACCAAAATTTTCTGAAGTTAAGACGGAAAAAAGGAAAAAAAGAACATAAAAGATAAAACAATTTGGAGCACATTTATTTATACCCAAAATCCACTTTTAGCAAACATATAAATATCAAATTAAAATTATTTTTGGTCAATTACTATGTGTCACCCTCCGACGGATACCCTAAACATAGCAGTCCACCACATATAATATCAAAACTTGAGAATGGCTATCTTAGTTACGTAAAAATCTTGGTATTACATGTAAGGCGTACAACACGGTAATAGGAGACGCTATTGGGAAGTGTGGTTTAAACAAGTAATAATGAACATACAAGAATCTAGAAATAAAGTTAACTCATAAATATAAATAAAAATCTATTAGATAAATCATAGGGGCATTCCCCCGCTAAATCTCCAAGAATCTCATAAAGGTTACTAGCCTTTACACATAACTTAAACACTTCATCGAAAAAATTTAAAGGAATTTTAATAGAATCCTTTAAGTATATTTCCTCCAAAAGCTTCTAAAAAAAAACTTACGTAGATATGGTGAGACCTCGGGTATAAGAACAGGTGTTCCTACGTATACAAATATCTATGGTGATGTAAGCTATATGAGCTTAGTGAAAATAAACCCGATAATCATACTTAAGACAAAATAACAACCAAGTTTATTAAACAATCAAATGGAATACAACAAGCACGTAAGCATACAAGACATATGATTTTTCAGGAATCATATATTGGATGAATTTAAGCCCTTCATTCAGGGTTAGATATTCCTGTCACGCTCCAACGGATACCCTAAATGTGACAGCCTACCATACACAATATTAAAACTTGAGAATGACTACCTTAGTCACTCGGGAAACTTTCATATTGGTTCAACGTATACGTTCACAACAAAGGGAGACTGGTGGAGTTATGCATTTTAAAATAATGGCAATAAAACATACAAAATAATACTTAATATAATTCATCAAAATATAAAGTTCTACAACTTCTACAAGATATCCCCCTGATAAGTCTCCATAACAACAAGTTTTACTAAGACAAAACAACTAAAGCTAGAAGATTTTAGAATAAATCTAATCTAAGACTTCAAACCATAATTCCTCCAAAAACTTCCCAAAACATAGATTCTACCTGGATGATCAAGGTGGTCTTGAGTACAAAACAAAGGTCCTGCAACATTAGAAATTTATTGAGGAATAAGCATAACTAGCTTAGTAAGATAATCCTTATGCAAAAGCACTCATAGTAGGCATTCAAACAAGTTCATTAAAACAAGCATATGAAATGCAAGCAACCATATGATCAAACAATAGATACGACTATCCAGTTTCGTATGTAGGATGGATTTACCCCCCATCAGTGGTTAGATAATGATTTGAACTTGGCCCCAATCGACCTCCTTGAAAAATTTTGTGCGTCTTGGGGTTCCAATGAACCGTACTACTAGTCTCCGGGCTTTCCTTACCCAAATCGATCGATCTAGCTCGGCTACTCCTTGAGGTCATATTCCCCGAACATCCTAATTCCTCAAGATATAGCTAGGTTGTCACGCCCCAACGAGTACCCTAAATGTGACAGCCCGCCGTACACAATATTAAAACTTAAAAATGACTACCTCGGTCACTTAAAAGCTTCCATATCGGTACAAAGCTTACATTCACATCAAAGGGAGACCGGTGAATTAATGCATTTTAAGATATTGGTGACGGAACATGCAAAATGATACTTAATATATTTCATTGAAATAAAAAGTCTTGCAACTTCTAAGGGGCATTCCCCTGATAATTTCCATAACAACATGGTCTTACTAAATAAATAACTAAGCTAGAAGATTTTAGAAGAAATCTACTCTAAGATTTCAAAACAGAGCTCCTCCAAAAGCTTCCCAAAATATAGATTCTACCCGGACGATCAAGATGGTCTCGGGTGCAAAATAACGGTCCTACAATATCAAAAGTCTATAGGGGTATAAGCATAACTAGCTTAGTGAGATATTCCTTACGCAAAAGTACTCATAATAGGCAATCAACCAAGTTTATTAATCAAGCATATGAAATGCAACAACCATATGATCAAACATTACATACGATTATCCAGTTTCGTATGTGTGATGGATTTATCCCTCCATCGATGGTTAGGGAATGATTTGAACTGGGCCCCAAACGACCTCCGTAAAAGTTTGCGCGTGTCTTGGGTTTCTAATGAACCGTACTACTAGTCTCCAAGATTTCCTTACTCAAAGCGATCGATCCGACTCGGCTACAGCTTGAGGCTGTATTCCCCGAACATCCTAACCCTTAAGATGTAGCTAGGTAGCTTACCTTTTCGGTCCCACACTAAGGAGTAGTAGCAAAATTTTGAAATGATATTCTATGTGATATGCATGAGCAATTTATTATATGGGGATTCCAATATGACATTAAATCATTTAGAGCGATCAAGCAATAATTACACACATGACAATACATACATATAAACAATTATATCAATCACAGATCGGGTTCCGATATACTTATCGTTCATTAATCGCACATAACAATTCACATACATAATTCCCAAGATATCCCACATGCATATCAATTTTATCTTTTCCTAACATCTAATGCTCTATTCTATAGGCACATGCGTGAATACATAAACGTAAAGGAAACTCACTCATCCATAGCGATCTTCTATGAGTCGAAATAATTCTCGGGAAAGAGAAGATCTTGATCCTTAACACCTAAACAAAAGAAATACCTGAAGTGAGTATTTCATCCAAGATCTACTCAATTTCTCTAATTCTATCTTATTGAATTCGTCAAAAATCGTATGAATGGAAATCCCAATTTAAAATGACCATAACTTGCTCATTTTAACTTGGAATTTCGCATATTAGATACCGATTTCTACCTATTCAAAAAGATCTATCTATTTCTAAAGTTACTTTTATCAAAAGAAGTCATTTGGGTCTCGGAATAGTGACGTACATAATTAATACGGAAGTTCAAGATTTCAAAACTAGAGTTTTCAAACTTTTCTTCATTCAAGGGCTCTTGTACAAAAATATAGATATTTTGTATGGTTGAAAAATCCTTTGAATATATATATATATAGACTCAAACTATATGCATGAATTTAGTGGTGTTGTCTGAACAATGATTTTGCAAAACAATGTGTCTTAAAAGTGAGAAAAACTAAGACTTGAAAATCTCCTTTTTAGTTTTGTTGGAAAATTTTATAAGTGAATATTTCCTTCTTTTAACTCAATTTCTTAATGTTAAGAATAATTAAATTTTCAAAAAGTAATTTTAGTCTTTTATGATTCCTACAACTTTATTTCTAGTGGTTGAAAAATGTAGTTTTTCTAAATATTTCTTGGTTATGTGTTCTAAAGTTAGATCCACCTTAAATAAATAATATCAATGATCTTACAAGTTATTTATTATTTTTATTTCCTAAGTAAAGCTTATCCTTAGAAAGGTTATTCTTTGATAATTTTTGTAAAACTTATCTAAACCTTAGTATGTTGATGAAAGCTTTATATATGAGTTTAAGAAAACTTTTGTTAAACAAAGAATTAAGTTTAAAGAAACTTCCATATTTTATTGGTTTAAAAAGAGAGTTTGTGATAACTTTATTTTATGTATTTATTAATGAAATCCCTATCGTATTATTACTAAAACTTAAGCTAAACTTATCTAACTTTAGAAAATATTTGTTAAGATAAAACTTTAAATTTTTATGGAAAAATCATTTCCTATATGACAAAATTTATTTTTAAAGAGATTTCTTCTTTTTTATTATTTAAGAAAAATCATTTTAATTATGGTTGAAACAATATCAACATGTTCATGCATGAGTGAGAATATGTAACTATGAAAAAAAAACAACATAATAGGATAAATGTAATAAGAGCATAATAGTAAAGTCAAGTAACATTTGCTTCATCAAGATATCCAGGGACTAAGAATAGACTAGTCCCAAAAGGAAAAGAAAAAAAAAAGAAAGAAAATTGTTTTGACTTGATGAGGACAAGTCTAAGACTAGTCTTAATAATAGCATGAAATAAATAAATTGCAAAGCACGAAAATAAATAAATAACAAATGAGCTTATATGCTCTAAAGAATATATATAGGTGCATAAATATATTTATTTAAATATAAATAAGAAAGCATAATAACATTAATGATATGAGCAAAACATAATAACAACAATAGAAATATAGAAATGGATATTCATGAACAAGAACAATACATGAACATAGTGTAGCTTCCATAACAATAAGTTTAAGAAACTCACACCATGATCATGTAAAGTTACATGACATGTAGAAGTAATATAAAGAAAGTTTATTACCTAAAAGATATTTGATAGTGGAGAAAAGTGGTGGTATTTGAGAATTTTGGGGTATATAGAAAGGAATTTGAGAGAATATTTGGAAAGAGTTTTGAAAGGAGAATTTTGGTAGTAAATTTGTGGGTAGATGAAATGTGAAAGAAATGAAAAAAAAGGGGGATATTTATAGGAAAAGTTGGAGAGAAATTATAATTAATTAAATAAATGAAAAAGAAAATAAAATTGATGGCATGAAAAAAAGGGTAATTAAAAATTAATTTTAGAAGAAAAGTGTAAGAGAAATTCGGTAATATGTGGTGTAGAATTTTTATGAGAAAAGAAAATTGTAAGAAATAGATATATAGGTTGTAAGAATAGGTAGTAGAAAAAGTAAAGATAGATTAATAGTAATGAATAGTAGAAAAAGTACTATGAATAGAAGACTAGACAATTAAAATACCGGTAGTAAAGAAAATATGCGTAAACGGCCTATATCTGATATTTTTAGTTATCAAAAAATTCTAAAACTGATTTTTTTAAAACCTTATATTTTTACGAATCTATTGGTGTTGTCGGAATATTTTCACTATCCAGTGCACCAAGGCACAGTTTTTGAAAACTGATTCCGTTCGGATCCGAAAGACACTAGAAAATTTAGAATATGATATTTTTAAGCTTTCCTATATTATTACGAACCATATTTCACAATTATCTTAATTTCGTTTTTTAGGATTTAAGAACACGGGATTGCCGGATCTAGATTCATTAGACTAAACATAAAACTAGGTTAACTTTAGGGTTCTGGTCTGACTTCCGGTTCTTAGGGTTTACTTACATTTACCAAAAAATCTAGGGGCTTACATAGGCGGCTTACCTTTCCGGTCCCACACTGAGGAATAATAGCAAAATGCGAAATGATATTCTAAGTGATATGCATGAATAAATTGGTTTAAGGGAATTTCCAATCCGACATTAATTCATTTAAGGCGATCAATCAATATTTGCACACATAACAATATATGTAGAAACAATTATAACAATCAACAAATCGGGCTCCGATATTCTTATCGTTCATTGATCATACATAGCAATTCACATACATAACTTCCCTGATAACTCACATGCATATCAATTTTTATCTTTTCCTAATATCTAGTACTCTACTTTACAAGTATATGCACGAATATATAAGCGTTAAGGGAACTCACTAGTCCATGGCGATCTTCTATCAGTCGAAGTAATCCTTAGGAAAGAGAAGATCTTGTTCCTTGACACCATAAAAAAATATCCAAAATGAGTATTTCATCCAAGTTCTACTTAAATTTTCTAACTCTATCTTATTAGGTTCGTCAAAATTCGCATTAATGAAAATTTTAACTTAAAATGGCCATAACTTGCTCATTTTAACTCGGAATTTCACATATTGTATACCGTTTCCTACCTATTCGAAAAGATCTATCCATTTCTAAGGTTATTTTTATCAAAAGAAGTCATTTGGGCCTCAGAACAACAAGGTACAAAACTGATACGAAAATCCCAACTTTCAAAACACAATTTTCCAAGTTTTTCTTTATCCAAAAATTTTTGTACAAATATATAGATATTTGTATAGTTGAAAAATCCTTTGAATAGATATATATATATATATATATATAGACTTATATTGTATGCATAAATTTAGTAGTGTTGTCTCAACAATGATTTTTGTAAAACAATGTATCTTAAAAGTTAGAAAAAGCGAAGACTTGAAAAATTCACTTTAATTTAAGAAAAATTTCTTATATTATTATAAGTGAGTGTTTCCTTCTTTTTACTTCATTTCTTAACCTTTGAAAAAATTCAATTTTCTAAAATAATTCTTTCATCATTTTAAGATTCTTACAACTTCATTATAGTAGTTGAAAAATGTGGTTTTTTCTAAGTATTTCTAGGTAAGACTAAAATTTCGTAAGGTAGTCATGTTTATACGTTCTTAATTTTTTCTAAAGTTAGTTCCACTTTAAATAAATGATAATATTATTCTTCTAAGTTATTTACTAATTTATTTCCTAAGTAATTCTTATCTTTAAAAGGTTGTTCTTTGATGATTTTGTAAAGCTTGTCTAAGTCTTAGTATTTTAGAGTATGGGTGAAAAACTTCAATAAATGAATTTAAGAAAAACCTTTGTTAAATAGTGATTTAGCCATATAAAGTTTTAAAGAAACTTTTTTATTTCATTTGTTTAAAAAGAGTGTATGTGATAACTTTACTTTATGTAATCCTTGATAAACTCCCAGTAGTATTATTGCTAAAAACTTGTGATCAACTTATCTAAATTTTGGAAAAGATTTGTTAGGATAGAACTTTAAGCTTTTATGGAAAAACTCATTTCCTAGATGACAAAAATTTATTTTTAAAGAGAGTTGCTATCTTTCTTTACTTAAGAAAATTTTCTTATTTTTGTTGAAACAATATCAACATGTTCATGCATGCCTATGAATATGTAGATATGATTAATATAACAATATCACATAATAAGGTAGGATATATATAATAATAAATAAGAGCATAATAATAAGATCAAGTATTGAGAGTCTTAGTTTCATCAAGGCATCACGGACTAAGATTAGACTAGTCCCAAAAAAAAAAAAGTAAAGAAAGAAAATGTTGTTTTGACTTGATGAGGACATGTCTACTAAGACTAAAAAGACTAGTCTTAAAACATGAAAGTAAATAAATTGCAATAACAAGTGAGCTTATATGCTCTAAAAGATATATATAGCTACATAGATATATTTAATTAGATATAAATATGAAAGGATAATATCAACAACATAATAACAATAACAACATAATGAAAAATATAAATATGAACAAAACAAAATATGAACATATTGTTGCTTTTTTAACTTTTATGAGTCTAAAAAACATACACTAAGCTCATGCTAAGTTATATGAACATGATGAGTGTCGCACCTCATAGGGTACCCTAGACGTAACAGTCCACCACATGCTATATAAGACTTAGGAATTGCTACCACAACCGTTCCAAAGTCTTATACAGATGCAAGTTGTACCTTTACGATAATAGAATACATGAACTAATGGAGATGAATAGTTTAATTTGACATACTATAAGCATCAGAATATAACCCATTAGTCAACATAATTAATTACAAGAGCTCTAGGGGCATTCCCCTGCAAAAGAATATTAAGTTTAAATGTGGTCTTGTACAGTCATCCAATAAATCTAGGGTTTCCTATGGAAGTCTATACAAAATCGAACACAAACTTCTAATGGAAACTTCTAATTCCTGTTCCTGCTCGGTAGGATGCATCGGTTTTAACCATATATACTGAAATTGCAATAAGAAAAAGCCGTGGGAGCGTAAGCTACACTAGCTTAGTGAGTGAATACTTTCATAAAGACATTTATAACAAATCATTCAATCAATTTAATTATTCAATCATATGGAATGCATCAACAACATGAACAAATAATATATGATCAGCCGAAAATCATATGTGAATGGATTTACGCCCTCTATACGAGGTTAGCAGATTAACGAATACTGCGGTACTACCGTTGAATTAATGTGTCGTTTATGGATCATGGATAACTAACTTATGTCGTTTATGGATCACGATCAACCAACTTTTAGCCGTTTACGGATCATGGGTAACCAATATATGCTAATGCTCCATCCTTGTCGTGAAGTGCTTGTGTCCATATTAATTTATCAATCCGAATAATCATTAATACAAATTTTTAGATGATCAATCAATCTCGCAGACAATCAATCCTAAAATACGTTAAAGCATAAGTTAATCACCCGGTTTCGTTATTCTTATCACAATTTCTCAACTCATCAACGTGCATATATAATCTCCCATAATTCCCATCATGCAATTCCATTTTATCTTTTGTCGCATAATCTAGTGCAACTAATTACTACAAACACAAGCAAGAAATGAACTTAGGAAGTAATACTCACTCGGCTATTGGTTGTCGGTCTTTTAGTAATAATAATCCGGTGGTAATGAATCCTTGAGATCCAAGTCACCTAAACGAAAGAAATACCCAAATGAGTATTTTAACTCATATCTAATCCATTTTATTTCATAAAAACTATTAAGTTCGTTATTATCGTCATTATTAGAAATTCCAACTTAAAACGGTCATAACTTGGTCATATTAACTTGAAATTTCACAAACTATATACCGATTTCTATCTACTTCGAAAGATCTATCTAATTCTAATAAAATATCTAAATTTTGAAAAATTTTAAGTCTCAAAAAGGTCCGAACAGTTCTGGTCAGTATCCAAACATCCATTTTCGAAATTATTTTTGTGAGGAATTATGATATTTCTACTATCCATGCTAAATATGCATGCATTATTAACAAATTACTACCATGAATGGTATGTTATAAGCTTTCTATATGTATGTTCTTGATGATATTTTATTAGAGAACGTTTTTAGAAGCTTCTACTTTACAAGATGTCATGAATACTTAATCTAGCAAGTCTAGTTTTGTGTTCTTGACAAACCACACTTGTTTTAAAGATTTTCCTTAATAAAATTTATTTATTCTTGCTAAAACTAAGTCTTTACCATATCTATTCATTAAGGTCTTCATTTTTCAACAAAAATTATCATTTTTCACTTTGTAAACGAGTGTGCAAAATATTGGCTATTCCTAGATCCGAATTTTGTAAAAGTGGATTTTAAGTGATTTCTTTAAGGAAAACTTATTTGATACTTTAAAATTTAAGGCTTCATTATTCCTATCTCCTAAGGACTTCATTTCCTTAATAAAACTTCCATTTCTTGAGTTTAAAAACTAGGTGTTTACATATCCTCTTTTCCTAGTTACAAATTTCATATAATTATCCTAAGATTCAAATTTTGTATTTTGTAAATATTTCTTGTTAGACTATTTCTCTTAGTAGATCTATCATTAACTTATTAAAATCATCTCTTATGAATACCTATTCCATAAGCTCTTCATTTTTCACATAAAAATCATGTTTTTGAGTTGAAAAATAGGTTTTCAAAATATCTCCTTTTCTATCCAAATTTACAAAAGTTCATTTTGATGAGACAAAATTTGTTCTTGAGCTCTTTGGCTCATCTTCATAAATATCCTAACTTTTAGAAATAATAAATCATTCATTTACATAAGACAAAAATCATTATGAACATTTATTCATCTTAAACATAATAAATGCATGAGATCTCCAATATCATATAAAAGAATGGATGTTTAAAAGCTAGATCTAAGTGTAATGATCATATTAGATACATGAAATGAAGTATACCATCATGATAATAACATAGTAGCAAGATTCCTACAAGAAATCATCACTATATGAATATACATTATGATCATAACAAAAATACGAGCTTTAATCATAAGATCCACAACTTATGATGGCTTGATCTTTATGTTCTAGTGGTTTCATATCCCTAGCATGAAGTTCATGGGGATTTTTTTAATGAATCCACACATGAATGATCTAGCCGTTACATGTTTTTGTGGTGGTAAGATTTAGATCTATACCTATTTAATGTTTGAAACAAGAATGCTTGAAGAAAAATTTGTTTTGTGAGTATGTATGGGGAGGGGAGTATCACGGTAAGGGAGAGAGGAAGGAGAGGGTTTGCGAAAAATTTTGCAAAAGTGAAAATGAAGAGAGAGAATGAAGGCATAAAAGAGTATACATAGTGAAGGTTATTAGGGTTTTGTACACATGAAATAAAAAAAAAAATAAAAAGAGGAAAATGAGAGGGAAATGGAGAGGGGGTGAGCCGGCCATAAGAGAGAGAAAGGGAGAGAAAATGAATTTTATACAATTTTTAAAATTAATTGTGTAATAAAATGTGTTGGAAAAGTAAATGTAAGGAATATGATGTAATGAGATAAGGTTTGATTATAAGGATGTAAAAGTAGGTACAAACCTCAGTTTTCCTAGTAACCAAGTAGACTTCGGGAATCGGAAACCAAAACCCTAAACCGGATTAGCTTAAGCTTGCGATAGAAACCTAAGAACGCTGGATCCAGCTTTCCTTTGATTTTAAACCAAGGAACTTTGTAAAATAATTTAATTCGGAATATTATTCTAAAGTATATTTCAAACCATAAAAAGATCTGATTTCAAAAAATTTTCTATTCTAGGTATTCCCGAGATCCATTATGGAAAAGCAGGCCCCAGGACTTGAAATTCGAAAAATATTCTGAAATACTCTTTAGAACTGAAATTTAATAAGGGTTTCAAAAATATAAATTTTATAACTTTTCAGTTTATAAAAATTATAGATATAGCCCTTTTTTCTCCTATTTTCTTTACTACCAGTAAATTAATTGTCTTGATTACTATTCACTACTATTCACAAGTACAACTTACTGTACTCACAAGCCACACCCTACTCTTACATCCTTACAAAACACTCAATTATATTTTCTTTTTTTAAGAATTTTTGTCTCTTAAGAAATTATTACATTTTAAGACTTATTATTACACAAATAAATAAAACAAAACAAATTCAACACCCCAACCCCCTCCCATCCCCCCCCCCCCCCCCCCCCCCCCCCCTTTCCCTTGCAGAACCGGCGTATCCTCCCCTCTTTTACCCTCAATTGTGTTTTTTTTTTTATTTAATTTATTAAACCATTAACCCTAATTTACCCCTCTATATATATCCATTTATACCTCTCTCCTCATTTTTACTCTTTTATTTTTTTTTCACTCAAGTAAAACTCTCTCTTTCTCCTTTCCTTGGTGACGTGACCCCCTATCACACACACACACTCACACAAATTTATTTTCTTTCTTCATTCTCCTCTTATTCCAAGCTTTAGGTGATGGATCTTTACCTTTCCACCATTAAACCTTGTAATGGCAAGACCATTAATGATTATTTTCTTCTTAAGTCCTCATGAGCTCTTGCTGGGGACAAGAAAATACTACTACATGAATATCAAGCCATCACAAGAGCAGATCTTGTATTTGAATGTGTTTTTATATAATGATCCTCATGTTCATGCATATAGTGGTTGAGTAAAGTAAAGATCTTGCATAAAAATCTATGTTCATGTTTTCAAACTCCATTTCATGCATCCTAAGTAGTAGATTTAGCATTTAAATGCTCATATTACATTTGACATTCATGATCTTATGGATATTTTGTGTTTTGGTACATTAATGATCATAAAGACCTTTGTCTTGTATATATAAATATTGTAGTTTGTAGATCTTTAAGTAGATGAGACAAGAAACTCAAAAAAGAAATTTATTTATTTGAAATGATCAAACATAAATTCGGATGGTTTCAAGACCATAACTTAAAAACCCTTTTATCCCCCAAAACTTGTGTTTTATATGAAAAATGAAGAGTATAGGTAATAGATATGATGAATTTAGAGAGTATTTGAGAAGTATATTTCATATTATTTTGTACAAAAATACATCTATTTACACAAAAACTTTGTGACCATTGGTCTACCTTACCTACTATACTATTAATTACATTGTTATAGGAAATAAAACACTAATAATATTACACATATGTCAACACTCCCCCTCAAGTTGGAGCATAGATATCACACATGCCCAACTTACAAACTAAAGTATGATAGGTCCTGTGACACAACCCTTTAGTGAACACATCAGCCAGTTGCTTATCAGATGTCACATGATGTAAATTCAAGACACCATTAGTCAATTTCTCTTTGATGAAGTGCCGTCAATCTCTATGTGCTTGGTTCAATTGTGTTGAACTGGATTTTATGCTATCTAATAGCAGCTTTATTGTCACAATACAAGGATAATGTTTTTTTGCTTGACAAACTTAATTCTTCTAGTATCTTCTATACCCACAGAAGCTCACAAACCCCTTGAGCCATAGCTCTGTATTCTTCTTCAGCACTTGATTGAGCAACTACACTTTGTTTCTTGCTCCTCCATGTTATTAGGTTTCCTCCTACAAGAGTGTAGTAGCCAGTAGTGGATCTTCTATCACTTGGAGATCCAGCCCAATCTGCATCTGTAAAACATTCTATCTGAAGATGACCATGTTTGGCGAATAGCAGTCCTTTTCCGGGAGCAGACTTCAGATATCTCAAGATGCGAAATACTACTTACATGTGTGATTCTCGTGGATCATGTATAAATTGACTCACTAGACTGACTGCATATGCAATGTCGGGTCAGTGTGTGAGAGATATATCAGTCTTCCCACCAATCTCTGGTATCTCCTTAAATCAACTGCATCACCAACTCTAACTTGTAGCTTGTGGTTGTTTTCAATAGGAGATTCAGTTGGCTTACTGTAAACCCCTGAATTTTTCGATTATGGTTTTAGAATACCAAATCGAAAACCCTAAAGTCTAACCCAAGTTGAAAACGAACCTTAAACAATTTCGATCACGGAATTTCATAAGAGAATTTTCAAAAACAAAAATCGATAGTTCAATAATCGTTCGATTCGAAAATCCGAATATGAAAGGATTCACCTATACGATCCCTGAGTTAAACCTTTCAATTTCTAGGGTAAAGATGGATTAAACCCTAACCCTAGTCAAACCGGAACTTCAAAAGTCAACGAAAGTAAAAACAATTAAACAATTCCAACTCCAGCAATTCCGCGTTCTCAAACCCTAGAAAACAAAATTAAGTTAGTGGCTTAAAATAGTTCGTAATAATATAAGGTAACATAAAAATATCAGATTCGCGAATTTCAAGTGTCCTTTAAACTCAAACGGGATCAGTTCTCGAAAAATGTGTCACGAAGCTCGGAATATTAAAAATATTTCGATAACACCAAAAGACTCTTAATTAAACAAGAATTTCAAAAATATTAGTTTTAGAATTTTTCGGTAACTAAAAATAACAGATATAGCTTGTTTACGCGTATTTTTATTACTACCAGTATTTTATATGTCTAGTCTACTATTCATAGTACTATTCCTACTATTCAACTATCTCTACTTTTTCTTACACCTATTTCTTACTACCTACATACCTATTTTCTTACTTTTTACTTTTCCAATACAACTTTATTTCACATCTATCTTACACATTACATCTTTCATTTATCAAAAAATCAAAACAAATAAAAAATCATCCCCTTCTTCCTCATATAGGCGCCGGCCCCCTCTCTCCTCTCCCATCCCATTTTATTTTCTTTTCCAATTTATTTTATTACATCCAAAATTCACTCCAAAAATTCTATAAATATCCCCTTCCTCCTTCATTCATCTTTCACATACTCATTTTACATAACAAAACTCTACAAAATACTCTCTCAAAACCTCTCTCCAACAAATCTCTCACAAAATACTCTCTACCCATTTCTACTCTTCAAGAAAAATATCAAACACAAAACCCATTCATCTCTTTCAAAACCTTCCATTAAACCTTAGGTAAAAATCCTTCCTATATTCTTTATCATGTTCATACAACTTAACATGAGTTTAGTGTATGTTTCTTAGACTCATGAGAGTTAAAGAAGCAACAATTTATTCATATTTTGTTTTTGTTCATGCCTCCATTATTTTCTTTATGATAATATTATGTTGTTATTATTTGTTTCTAATCTAACTTATATAATATTATGTATACTATATATATATATATTTATTTAGAGCATATAAGCTCATTTTTATTTATTTATTTCCAAGTCTTGCAACTTATTTGTTTACTTGCTCTATGCAATTTATTAAGACTAGTTTTCTAGTCTTAGACTTGTCCATATCAAGTCAAAACAAATCTCTTTTCTTTTCTTTTCTTTTCTTTTCCTTTCTTTTGGGACTAGTCCATTCTTAGTCCCGGGTTGCCTTGATGAAGCTAAGGCTCCCAATACATGATCGGGATACCTTGATGAAGCTAAGGTTCCCAATGCTTGATTATTTATTTATGTTTATTTACTTACAAGTATTTATTTCTATCTTACTATGTTTTATCTTTACTTTTACATTGCTACATAATCATATTCATACATGATTAAGAATGTTGTTGTCTTAAATAAAAATAAAACAAAATAAAAATCGGTTCTTTCAAAAGTAAACTAGATTCCTTAACAAAAGGAATTTTCTCAAAAGATCTAAGTTTTGTTTTTCCAAAGGATAAGCTAATCACAATTTCTACAAGAAGTAATAATATAGATTTCTTCAAAATAATGAAAGGAATTCTTTTCTTTTATAAAGGAAGAATTTTTAGTAATACCTTATCTTTTATAAGACTTAAATAGGTTCATTATAGACTTTGAGAATCACATGCTAAGAAAGTTCCTTCAAAACTAAAATTTTGTATTATTATTCTCTTCTCAAAAATTAAAATGAAGTTTTACTAAGTTCTAAAGTTAACAAATCTTTATTAAGAAAGCTTTCCTTATAAACTTGTCTAAGAAAATTATTTTACTATTTAACTAACATTAAGAATAAAATAAGTTTTTCAAACCAAGATAAAATTAACTCACTATTTTGGAAACCAACTTAGAAAAATAAAATTTGTCAAGAAAATAAAGTTTTAAAGGTATACCTATAAAAATATAAGGAAAACGTATATTTAATACAACTTCAAATATTTGAAGCTTAAAGGAATATTTTGAAAAGCTTATTTTCAATCACTAGAAATAGAGTTGGTAGATAACTTAAAGAACCAAAATTTTTGAAAAAAATTACTTTTGAAAAAAAAAAAGAGAAAAAGAAATAATAATAAAACATTTACTCATTACAACTCAAATATATTTTTGTTTTCACAATTCAAAAAGGAGAAATTTTCAAAAGTCTTGTCTTTTAAATCCTTAAAGACAAATTGATATCAATATTGAGACAACACTACAAAGATCATGCATACAATATGAATATAAATATATGTTCAAAGGATTTTTCAACTATATATATATCCGTATATTTTTCTTAAGGAATTTCGAGTAAAGAAAAATTTGGAAAAAAACCATATTTTGAGAACTATAAATTCGTAACTATTCTGTACCATGTTAGTTTGCAACCCAAATGGCTTTTTATGACAAAAATAACCTTAGAAATAGATAGATCTTTTCGAGTAGGTAGAAAACGATTTATTATAAGCGCAATTCCGAGTTAAAATGACCAAGTTATGGCCATTTTAAGTTGGAATTACCTCCTACGCGGATTTTAATGATTTTATGATATAGTTTTTGATAAGTGCCATAAGATCAACAAGAAATACTCATTATAGGTATTCTTCTTGATTAGGTGAAATCGAGGAGGAGTATTCATACCCAGGATTATTTTGATTAGTGGAATTACCGATCGACTCATCCGTAAGAAAGATAGATCCTTATGGCCAAGTGAGTTTATTTCCTACCTTTCTTGTACTTGGTTGTGCTTGTAGCTAGAAGCACTAGAAGTAGGAAAAGATGAAATGAATTATGTATGATAATATTGGTTGAAAGAACGTTAAGCATACCGAGACATGAATCATTGTTAATTAACTTATGTTTTGCTATTATTCTACTAGAGTGTCTGCAAAATTTTGTGATCACCTTAAATTACTTTAAACATATACTATGAATTACATTAATTGATCCATGCATATCACGTAGTTAATTTCATTGCATGAGCTGCTAATCTCGATGGGACAAGAGCTTAGTAGCCGGTGTGCAGTAGCCAGAAATCTACAAGATGGGCGATAGGTGCCTAAAAGAACTATTTTACGATTGGCGATAGATGCCTGAAAAAACTATTTTGTGATGGCTAGTAGGAGCCTGAAATAAACTACATAAGTTGGATTTTGAGTTGGGTTTTAAAGAGCCTAGAACACCTAACCCGGAATGGCGAGGTAAATCCATTCAAACATATGATTTCCGGTAGATCATATGTATTGCTTGATCACGTGTTTGATACATTCATATGCTTGTTAATAACTTGTTTGAAATTATTTATACAAGTACGTTGATTCAGGAATATTCTCACTAAGCTAGTTATGCTTATACTCCGATAGACCTTTATTGTATCAGGTCCAATATCTTTTATGCCCGATGACTTCATATACTCAAGTGGGATGATGTCCTAGAAAAGCCTATGGAAATCTTTTGAAGATCATAGATTAATTTTCCTTTAATATCTTTTGTTATTAGCACTATTTGGTTGTGGGAAAGATTAAGTTGTTATTATGATTGTTTAGAGAATTATAAGGGAAAAACCCCTAAGTTGATGTAAAGATTATATTCTATTAATGATAAATTTGATGTTTATTTAGATTCTTGTATTGCTTTATTTACTATCTCAAACTATACATCCCACCGGTGTCTCCTATTATTGTGATAGACGCCTTACATATGGTGTTGAAAACTTTCGCATGACTTCGGGAAGTCATTCTTAAGTTTTAATACTGTATGTGGCGGACTGCCACATTTAGGGTACCCTTTGGGGCGTGACACTTACAACCCAACATTCCAGTTTCTTCCAGGAGATCCATAATATATTTTCTCTGAGAAATTAAGATACCTTTCTTTGATCTGGCAACTTCAATTCCTAGGAAATGCTGCAGTTTTCCCAGATCCTTGATTTCAAATTCCTGGGCTAAAAGTTTCTTCAATCGAGCCATCTCCTTTTCATCATCTCCTATCATCACTATGTCATCAACATAAACTATGAGAATAGTAATTTTACTCTTGTTATGTTTAATAAATAGAGTATCATCTGCATTGCTCTGTTGATAGCCGAAAGAAGTCATGGCTGCTGAATCTGTCGAACCATGCTCTGGGAGATTGCTTTAATCCATATAATGCCCTTTTCAGTTTGCATACTTTCCCATGTGATGTTTCAGTATCAAATCCAGGAGGGATCTCCATATACACTTCTTCTTATAAATCTCCATGTAGAAAGGCATTTTTCACATCAAATTGCTGTAAATCCCAATCAAGATTGGCTGCACATGATAACAAGATTCTGATTGTGTTCATTTTTTCTACTGGAGCAAAAGTTTCCTGGTAGTCTACCCCATGGGTTTGAGTGAATCCCTTAGCCACCAATCTAGCTTTGAACCTATCAATTGATCCATCAGCTTTGTGTTTTACAGTAAACACCCATTTGTAGCCTACCAGTTTCTTTCCAGGTAGAGAGGTAACAAGCTCCCAAGTCCCAATTCTTAGTCAAGGCTTTCATTTCTTCAATCATTGCTCCCTTCCATTTTGGATATTGAATGCTTCCTTTTAATCCTGTGGAATAGACACAGATGAAATGGACAAGGCAAAACCTCTATAAGTGGGAGATAAAGAATCATAGGAAACAAAATTAGAAATGGGATGTTTAGTATAGGCTCTAACACTTTTTCTTTGAGAAATAGATTTATCTAAATCATCAAAAAATAACTCACCAGAAGAGGATGATTCTTGACAGTAAAGAGTAGGTTGCATGATGACTTCTTCTGTTATGTCTTTGTTTCTCCTTGAGTACCTCTTCAACTCAAGTTTATCTAAACGTCCAATTTTCTCCCCCTGGATTATAGTCTCCTTCTGATCATCACTTTTTCTTGGGGTAAGATCAATGAAGGTCAAAGTACTAGGTATCATCTCTTCCTTTGCATTATTCTCCCCCTCAAAAGATGATGGAGTTGGATTGTAGTAAGGTTCAGTTTCTCTGAAAGTAATATCCATACTCACAAAATACTTCCTAAATAGAGGGTGATGGCATCTGTAACCTTTTTGTGTCAGTGAGTACCCAATAAACACACACCCAAGGGCTCTTGGTTTTAGTTTCCCAGCATCCTTAGCATGAACAAAACAAACACATCTAAATACCTTTGGAGAGACAGTGTATGTGTTATGTCCTGTTAAGGTTTCTAAAGGACTCTTATAGTTAAAGACCCTAAGAGGCATTCGGTTGATCAGGTATGCAGCAACTAGAATTGCATTTCCCCAGTAAGGCTTAGGAAGATTCATGGTAAACATAAGAGACCTAGTAACTTCCAAAAGATGCCGATTCTTCTTCTCAGCTACTTCATTCTGTGCACTTGTATAAGGACAACTAGTTTGATGAATTATCCCATGTGACCCTAAATAAGAATCAAATCTTTCATTCATGTATTCCGTGCCATTATCAGTCCTAAGAATTTTTATTTTAGCATCAAATTGGGTGCAAACCATCTTATGAAAAGACTAAAAGTAGGAAAACACATCACTCTTAGCCTTAAGTAAATAAACCCAAGTCATCCCGGTGCAACAATCAATAAAAGTGACAAACCATCGATTGCCAGACAAGGAAGTAGTCTGAGTAGGACCCCAAACATCAGAGTAAATAGTCATGAAAGGAAACTGGCTCTTATTATTAATCAAAGGATAAGAGTTTCAAGAATGTTTTGCATATTCGCAAGGATCACAAACTAATGAATCAAACTGAGTCTTTGAAAACAAACTAGGAAATAATTTGCTTAACACAAAAAAGGAGAGATGTCCCAAACACCTGTCCATTGCAAGATTTCTTTATTAACATCTTTATTTCCCCCATAAAAAGCCTATTGGAAACTAGATCCTTGACTTTCATCCAACATATATAAGCCATCGTGCAATCTACCACTGCCAATCCTCTTCCCTGTTTAAAGATCCTGAAAGACACAATGATTAGGAAAAAACTCAATTTTACAGTTGAAATTTTTTGTAAATGTACTGATAGATAACAGATTGACAAGAAATTGAGGGACATGAAGCACAAAGGGTAGTTTGATATGGGGAGTACAAAAAACAGAACATGTTCCAGAAACTGGGGTAAAAGAGCCATCGGCTATTCAGACATTGTTCTTAGTTGAACATGGTGAGTATTCAAGAAGATTTTTTTAGGAGCCCGTCATGTGTCTATTCGCACCAGAATCAATAATCCAATGATTAGTATCAAGGGTAGCAGAAAAAGCATTACCTGACTGCACAAAGTTGGATTTGACACTGAAGGAAGATTCTTTACGAGACATCAGACGCTTAAGATATCGAATCTCATCAAGAGAAAAGAAGTCGTCGGGAGTTATCTCGGAGTTGTTATAGTTTCAGACAAATTTGCTCGAGTAGAATTAACTCGTTTGCCTCCACAACCTCTCGTTGGGCGTCTGTGTAACTTCTAGCAAGTCTCTTTAGTATGACGTGGTCTCCCATAATAATCATATCGTAAATTATCCTTATTAGAACTTTGGGTTTTCAGCTATTCAGATGAATCACTAGCTGCTACCAAACCAGATTTTTCAACCTGTGGGATATAGAGCATGGTATTGTGTCTGCTCTTTTCCTGTTGAACATAGGAATATGCTTCCTCAAGAGAAGGGAAAGGGGTCTTACCCAGAACATGAACTCTAATATAATCAAATTCATTGTTTAGTCTGGCCAAGAAATCATAGACCCTTTCTTTTGCAAGCAGTTTCTAAAATTTGACTGCATCTCCAGTACATTCAGCCTGAAAATCTTGATAATAGTCAAGCTCTTGCCACAAGCTATTCAACTCAGAAAAATACTGTGAGATTGTCATCTCTCCTTGCTTCAAACCATGAACTTTTTTTCGAATCTCATAAACCTGGGCATCATTTCCCACTTGGAATAGGTAAGAGTAACAGAATTCCATATTTTTGCTGTTGTGTCAAGCAATAAGTATGTCCTTGAAATTTGGGGCTGCATGGAATTGATAAGCCATGACATTACCAGCGAATTTTCAGAATCCCGCTGGTTGAATGTTGGATCAGTTGTTGCTGTTTTGATTTTAGTACCGGTAATATAATCCTGCATTCCCTTAGCTTTGATAAACTAGAAACAAGACCGTGACCAGGCAAGGTAATTATTTCCATCAAGCTTGACATGGATAATTTGCAGTGAAGGATTATCAGTACTAATAGCTGCAATTTTCTTATCACTTTCCATATTGGAAAAAAAGAAAAGGAGATACCGGAACAATCCAAAAATAGATCGTGTCGGAATAGTGCACGTCGGAATAGTGTTGGTGTTGGCGGAAAAAGGCGAGCAACGACTGAAATAAGGCTGTCGAGCCAAACGCCACTCGTCGGAGGTGGTTCGGACGTCCCATGCGCCCTCATGCGCTGGCGCGTGAATATAGACGCATCCTTCTTAGCGACGCGTGTAGCTCACGCGCTGCTCCATTGGACGCCGTGATCTCCAGAAACCCTAATTGGCGAATGGCCTTCCTCCCTAGCTAGGCTGTGTCGAAAAAAAAAAGGTCGAAAAAGACGACCAAAGCCTAATCCATTCGCTTATACTTTAAAAAAAAAAAAAGACCAAAATGAAAGTGGGTTTTTTGAAAAAAAAAATTTGTGACCTAAAAGTGTTTTAGGCTCTGATACCATGATGAAATTAGAGAGTATTTGAGAAATATATTCATATTATATTTGTACAAGAGTACAATCATTTATACAAAAACCTTGTGGTCATTGGTCTACCTTACCTACCATACTATTAATTACATTGTTATGGGAAATATAACACTAATAATATTACACGTATGTCAACAAGATATCATCAAGTAATGATTTTTATAAGTTGAGATGGGATTTGCTAAGAAAAATATGTAAAACAAGGAGTAGAAATAAAGTAGGAAATTTTGAGTTGCTTGTCATTTTAAGAAATCCGTAATTTAGGAGTAATGGCATGAAAACACCTATTTTTCAAACTCAAAATGAAAGTTTTATTTAAGAAATGGAATACTTAAGAGATAGGTATAATAGATCCTTAAATTTTAAAGTATCAAATGAGTTTTTCTTGAAGAAATCATTTTAAAACCCTTGGTACAAAATTCGGATTTAGGAATAGCCTCTATTTAAAAACATGTTTACAAAGTATAAAATAGGGATTTTTATGAAGAAATGAAGGCCTTAAGGAATAGATATAATAAAGACTCAATTCTAGAAAGGATAACTAGATTTTCCTAAGAAATAATTCCAAAACAAAAGAGAATGATCAAAGTCATGAAACTAGTCTTCTTAAGAGTAAGTATCCATGGAGTCTTACAAAATAAAGAGTTTCTAAATTTTTCTTTAAGTAAATATCGTCAAGAGCATGCATACATCAAGCTCATAACATGCCATTCATGATAGGAAATCATCAATATTGCATGTATAGTTGATCTATATAATAGAAAAATTACAAACATTCACAAAACTATTTTTCGGATTTGGATTTCAAATGATCATAATGTTTTGAGACCTAAACGTTTTCAAAACTTGAAAATAATATTAGAATTAGATAGATCTTTTGAAGTAGATAGAAATCGATATATAATTTGTGAAATTCCAAGTTAAAATGACCAAGTTACGACCATTTTAAGTCGAGACTTATGCAAATGATGAGAATTACAGAAATAATAGTTTTGTTTAATAGTTTGGATTAGTTAAGCGATGAAATACTCATTAGGGTATTCTTCTTTTTTAGGTGACCCCGAAATTGACGATTCCCTTCCACCAGACTATTACTGCTAGAGGACTAGTGTTCCAATGGCTGAGTGAGTATTTCTTTCCGATTCCATTTATTGCATGTGATTGTAATAATAGTTGCATTAGATTTTAGGCAAAGATAAATGGATATGTATGGTGGGGATAAATGGGAATTATGTACATTTACTGATGATATGAGAAAATAAAAATAAGAATGTTGAGGCCGGGTGATTAACTAATGGTTGTATAGATGAATTAGGATTAATTGTCTGCAATTGTTGATTGATCACCTAAAGAATTGGCGCAATTGACTATTCGAAATTGATAAGTAATATGGACTCATTCATATCACAAATGGGGATGGAGCATTGGCATTGGTTGGTTGCCCATGATCCAAAAATGGAGTAAGAGTTGGTTAATCGTGATCCGTAAACGAAATAATAGTTGGTTAATCGTGATCCACAAACAAAATTATAAGTTGGTTGACCGTGATCTAAAAACGACATATTTTAGTAGTACCACGGTATTTATTAATCTGCTAACTCGGAATGGAGGGCGAAATTTCATTCACATATGATTTTCGACTAGTCATATGTGTGTTGATTTCCATTTGTTTAGTGCATGTCACTTGCTTAATTAATCACTTGCTTGTATGATATGTTATGAATGTAATCTTGGAAGTTCTCACTCACTAAGCTAGTGAAGCTTACGTCCCTACGATTTTTATTTGTTGCAGCATTCGTTTGTCTGGCTTAGACAGAAGTACCCTACGACTCATGTACAAGAGCTAAGCGTTTCCTTTAGAAGTTATATTCATTTTTGTTTAGACTTTCGTAGGAAATCGAAAGACTCTGGATGACTGTAATAGACCTCTTAACAATATTCTTTTGCAGGGGAATGCCTCCTAGTCTTTGTAACTATTTATATGTGTTTTGATTTATATTTTAATGCTATTGAATGTCGATTTAAACTCTTTATCTCCATCGGTTCAAGTATTCTATTATCGTAAAGAGATGCCTTACATCTATACAAGACTCCCGAATGACTAAAGTAGTAATTAGTGGGTCTTATATGGCATGTGGCAGACTGTTACGTTTATGATACCCTATGGGGCGTGACAGTAGGGGTATCGCTTGTGAGTGTAAGTAGGGTATGGGCTTGTACTTGTGAATAGTAATGAATAGTAGATTAGACAATTAAATTACCGATTAGTAAAGAAAATACGATAAAAAATGCTATAACTGTAATTTTTATAAATTGAAAAATTATAATAAATATATTTTTGAATTCCTTATTAAATTTCGGTCTTAATGAGTATTCTGAAATATTTTTCTAATTTCGAGTCCTGGGGCCCGTTTTCTAGAATAGATCTCAGTCGGGCTCAAAACAGATAATTTCCCAAAAACTGATCTTTTTATATTTGATATATTCTTTCGAACTATAATCTATATTAACTACTCTCTCAAAAGCTCTGTGGTTTTAATTTCGGTAAAGTCATACTTAGGGTATTTAGGTTTCTTTTAACCCTAGCTATTCCGATTTAAGGTTTCGGTTTTCCAATTCAATTCTCAAAGTCAAGCTTGGTTTACCAAAAAAGCCGAGGCTTACAATGAGTATATGTAAGAAATTTTACGTAAGGTTATATGTATGTTTGAAGAGAAAAAGAAGGGTTGTAGTAATATGTAGGTAGTGGTTTTTGTGGGGAAGAGGAAATTTGGAAGAGAATTTGAGAGAAAGATCTCGTGAAGTGATTTTAGTAGAGTTTTGCTAGGAAAATGAGCTGTGTGAAAAAATGAAGGAGGGAGGGCCTATTTATAGAATTTTGGGGTGAAATTGAAATAAAATGAAATAAAAATAAAATGGGGATGGAAAGGACAAGGGGGCACTGGTTTTTCATGTAAAGGAGAGGGGAAATTGATTTATTTTGTTGTTTTATAATGAAAAGAAGTAATGTGTAAAGTGTGATGTGAATAAAGTCATATGAAGAAGGTAAATTGAAAGGTATATGTATGATAGTGTGTAAGAATAGATTGTAAGAAAAAGTAGAGATAGTGAAATAGTAATGAATAGTAAAAACAGTACTATGAATAGTAGACTAAACAATTAAAATATCGGTAGTAAAGAAAATACGCGTAAATGGCCTATATCTGATATTTTTAGTTACCGAAAAATTCTAAAACTGATATTTTTGAAATCCTTATATTTTTACGAGTCTAATGGTATTGTTGGAAAACTAATCCCGTTCGGATCCAAAATACACTGAAAATTAACGAATTTGATATTTTTTAAGCTTTCCTATATTATTACGAACTATTATCCATGATTATCTCAATTCTGTTGTTTAGGGGTTAAGAACACGGGATTGCCGGATCTAGATTCACTAGACTAAATATAAAATTATGTTGACTTTAGGATTTCGGTTTAACTTCTAGTTCTGAGGTTTACTATATTAACTGAAAAATCTAGGGGTTTATAATTCCGGCCAATTACAGACAACATAACTTTAAAAACCATTGTTATAGTTCTTATCGGCTACTATTCATCATAAAAAACATGTAGTTCTTACCGGCTCCTACTTACTATCAATTTATAGATTTTACCGGCTCCTATTTTCCACATACAGATACTACCAGTTATGCCAACCACTACTATCATACACTTGTCCCACCAATTATATAATAGCAAATAAAATGTGACTCAACGAATGAAGTGCATGTCTCAACTTTTATTTAAGTCTGGCCATTTGAATTACAATTTCTTACAAGTGATCATCCAATTTCAAACACTTCAATATGTTAATGGAACATACAACTCATTATAAGCAGTTCATAACTCGACATACTCAAAGTTCTTTCATCAACATTATAATCACATGCATCTTTAATTTTAACTTTTTTTAAGTCTAGTGCAACTATGCTACAAGCACAATCATAAATATGAAAATGAGGGAAGTAGACTCACTCGGCCATGGTTCCTTGGGGTAGTATACGTCTTCCTCCTCATTTCCCAAACAAAGAAAATACAAAAAATGAGTATTCCAAGAAATTTATAGTTCTAATTCTATTCTCTAGTTGCGGTAAAATTCATATATTTGGAAATTCCAACTTAAAATGGTCATAATTTGCTCATTTTAACTTGGAATTTCACATATTATATACCGTTTTGTACCTATTTGAAAATATCTATCCATTTATAAGGTTATCTTTGTCATAAAGTCGTTTGGGTTCTAAAACCGTAGGGTACAGATTCATCACAAAAATTCCAGTTTTCAAAATATAAATTTGCAAACTTTTCTTTATCCAAAAATACTTGTACCAAAATGTAGATATTAGTATAGTTGGAAAAATCCTTTATATATATATATTGACTCATATCATATGCATGAATTTAGTGAAGTTATCTCAATAATGATTTTTATAAAACAATGCATTCTAGAAGTTGGAAAACAAAACCTTGAAGTTTCCACTTTAGCTTGTTGGAAAAATTCTTTGAATCATTTTAAATGAGTATCTCATCCTATTAAATTGTCGCAGAATAATTTTTGTCTCTTTAAGATTCCTATAATTTAGTTTAAAATGATAGCTCCTAAACATTACTTGATAGTGACCAAGATTGATTAAAGTTTACATATTTTTAGTTTTTCCTAAAGGTTATTTTACTCTAATAAATAGCAATGATTTCCTAAGTTGTTTACTAATTTTTATTTCTAAGAAAATTTCATTTCTAGAAAGGAACTTTCTTTATGATTTCACAAAGCTTGTTTAATCGTTAATACATTCGAGTATTGGTGAAATTTTCATAAGAAAATATAATGAAACCTTTGCTAATCAAGAATTTGAAATCTTAATTTTTTTTAAAGGAAACTTTTTCCATTTTATTGTTTTGAAAAGGGTATGTGATGTGTCTACTTTATGTATCATTTGTTGAAATTCTTATGTTCTATTGCTATTAAAAGCTTGTGATGAGTTTATCTAGATTTTGGAAAAGATTTGTTAGGATAGACTCTCATGATTTTATAAAAATTCATTTCCTAAGTGACAAAAGTTTATTTTTGAAAGAAGTTCTCATCTTCCTTTATTTAAGAAAATCCCCTTTTTTGTTGAGACAATATCAATGTGCTTATGCATGAACATGAATATGTAGTCATGAGAAATAAAACAATATATCATAATAAGATAAGATATATATATATATATATATATATAAGAAGCAATAAGAAATAATATCAATATCAAATATTGGGAACCTTAGCTTCATCAAAGTAACCCGGTCAATTGTTGGGAGCATTAACTTCATCAAGGCAACCCGAGACTATGAATAGACTAGTCCCAAAAAGAAAAAAATAGAAAAGAAAAGGCAATAATAATAATAAGAGTAAATTAGAGGATGTTAGTGAGCATTAGGCTCTAAAAATATATAGATATACATATACTTAATAATATATATAGAGTTAGATTAGGAGTATAATAACAATAATAATAACAATAATAACAATATGATATCATAATAACAACAAGATAATAAAATCGGAATTCTTTGCATGTGCAAGAATAAAACATGAATATGTTGTTGTCTCTACAATTCATGTGAGTTTTAAGAAACAACACCATGGTCATGCTAAGTTGCATGACATGGAAATAATAATGGTAGAAAGTTTTTACCTAAGAGTGTTTTTATTGAATGAAGATGGTAGATGAATGGGCTATTATGTGACTAGTAAGAAATGGTAGATGGTTTGTATATAGTGAAGAATTTTGGGAAAGAATGAATGGAAGAGAGTTTTTAGAGAGGATTTGTGGAGAGAAAAGTTGTGGTGAAATTTTGGGAAAGTTTTGTTATGTAATTTGTGTGTGTGAAAGAAATGAAGGGAGATGAGGTATTTATAGAGTTTTGTGGTGAAAAATTAGATGTAATAAAATAAATTGAAAAAATAATGGATGGAAGAGAGAAAGGGATGGCACCGGCTCCATGAGAGAGAGAGGGAGAAAATTATTTTATTTGTTGTTTTGTAAAAAAATGTAATTAAGATGTGAAGTATGGTTGATGTGAGTTACATTAGAAATGTAAAAAGTGAAAAAATAGGTATATAGGCAGTAAGAATAGATTGTAAGGTAAAGTAGAGATAAATGAATAGTAGTATAGGTAATTAATAGTAAACAAGACTAATAATATACCGGTAGTAAAGAAAATACTCGTATAAATGCGATATCTATTATTTTTAATTACCAAAAAATTATGAAACTGATATTTTTGAAATCCTTGTATTATTTTGGACCTAACATTGTTATCGGAATATTTTTACTATTCGAATCTCGGGACACGCTTTTCGAGAGCTGATCCCGTTCGGATCCGAAATACATTAAAAATTAGCGAATATGATATTTTTATGCTTTCTTATATTATTGTGAACTATTATCCATAATTATTTCAATTCCGTTATTTAGGGTTTAAGAACAGGGGATTACCGGATCTAATCTTTAAGATTTGTTCTAATCTTTTGTTGACTTTGGGGTTTCCGGTTGACCTTTAATTATAAGATTAAGTTAAAACTTAATCAAAATTTCAAGGGTTTACACTATGTGTGCTGGAGGTTATTGTTAAATGTTAATGATCAATCTTAGTAATACGAGTGATTATCAATCTTGGAGAAATTTTGATCTAGTAACATGTGAAGAGATGGCATCAAGAGTAATGTGGGAGGAAGATAAGGTATACTTTGATTCTTATTGTGCGTGTGTGATAGTAGATCAAATATGATGTTCTTGATGCATTCTTGAAGTTTTCTTAATCTTTATGATGATTTGATCTTCTACAGAGCAATACTAATAGAGTGACAACATTTATGTGAAACTTGTCAATACTTCGTATGGTACCAATGAGGAGGAGGAGGATACGACTTTTGTATGTAAAGCTGTAAATAAGCTAGGCTTTGGAAGGCTTGAGTTCGGTTCATTTAACAAATTAACGAGCTCGAACAGAGTTAAGATTTTATCAAGTCTAAAATGTAATGCTAAAGCCCGAGTTGGAGCCCGTTAAGAATTCACAAGCTTGAACTCGAGTCGTTTATGTAAATAGTTATATAGAAACATAAATTATTATATATAATATTATATTAGTATATTAAACGAGTTCTTTTTTTTCATTACAATGATAATGTGGAATCGAATGTGATACCTCTTACTTAAGAGATCAAATGAAATGCTATTCAACTATAAAATCACTAACTATTAAATGAGCCCTCAACAAACTTGTTCGTGAGCTTAAAGCAAACCTCAGGCTCAAAGAGCCAAGTTTGAGTGGTTCGTGAGTAGCTCGGGTAGTTTGCACCTTAACTTATATATAGATTTTGGCCCTTAATCTTAACCATTAAATTAAGCTAAGATGGATGGATCAAATGAGTTGTTGCGAAGACCTATTAGATCAATTTCAATGATTGACTAACCAAATTAATGTTTCCTTTTTCTTATATAACTCATGGGTTGTTGGACTTAGCAATGGGCTAATTGGTAAAGCCCAATTGCTTATAAAAAGAGTCCTCTTTCAATATAAAATAGTACTATCTCCTTTTAAAATAAGTATAAAGGGCATTTGAAGCCTAGACTAACTCAAAATGACCTCTTTTGAGGATACTTTTCGTGTGTGAGAAAACCAAGGTAGATGATAGTAATATGGTCTAATGATCTTTATTATGAATCTATCAAGTGAATTTCCCTTACTAATTAGACTTGATTTTCTAGATATTATCACTAGTCCATAAAAATCGATCCATTGCATTAAATTAACTAAAAGTCCAATTACTAAAATGGCCATCTACATTTGCTCTTTGACAAAAAGTTCCGTTGATGAAGCTTAGGGGGATTTTGGCTTTGCATCGAGTTTGTTTCTTCAATTGACGTAAAACACGTGTCAAGATGTGGAGTTAACACTTTTATTGTTTAGCTTGCCTATGAAATTGCTACTTTCTACTTGTTGGTAAATTGCAATGGAGTAATTTTACACGTGTATTATTAATACAATATTTGCCCAATCGTTTTGTTGCCTTCGATATAGTGATTGGGCATTTATGCATCATAATGATAATCTAGACTTTTGTAGTATTTTCTTTGGTCATAGATCTTTACAAGAATAAAAAATATTTTCTAATGCTTATAGAAGTCAGAGGCTTCAAATTCTTCCTTTAATGAATTTTTAGATGAGCTCATTTATTTTGGCTTGTTGAGTACTCAATAGAACATGTTGACTTTAAACACAATACTAAAATTGCCAATATTCACTATTTTTGGGAAGTTTCATATTAATTTTCTTCATTCTTAAACTCAAAGAGACCACATGAATTTTTTTTCGAGTAACATTAAATTGGCGAAAACTATGATCTCCAAATAACTCTTAGATGGATTTCTAATGGAGAAGTGCTTGATTTTATTTTTATTTATTTATTCTTGATTGAGCTTCCATAAATATACATTAACTTTGACCTTACACATCTTGAGCAATTTTGATTCTTAGAAAAAGATAATTTTCCTTAAGTTATACCAAAACAATGGGCAATAACCTAAACGACATTGTGAAGAAAATGAATGCGAGTCAGTCAAGGACTTTAATTCGATCATGTGTGGCTACAGAGTATAGATGAGGGTTAAGTTTTGATTTGTCTTCTTCGTCACAAGTAGTAGATGGTAGAAGAATAGGACTGCAATGTGTTAATCTCTCTTGAACTGATCAAGTAGTGGTTGAGACCACAAAAAAATGTCCAATTAGCTATCGCAATGATGCATAGTTGTCAAAATTGTGATTTTACTATTCATTAGAATGCACAAAATCCATAAATTCGTATAAATCATGCAAAACCGGTAAGATCACAAGCATATACTTATAATTTTACCTAAAGTCTATACTTAAACAATTTTACATCCATTTTAACTAAGAAAAAACATATAAAATTACAAGCTCGTAAAATCATATATTTGACTCACAATTTTGATGATTATGGTAAGGAGTCATTGGTGTTGGTCTTTGAAGCCCAAATGTGATGGTCCATAGTTAATGATTCACGAGATGTCGCAAAGAAGATGAACTCAAATCCTTCTATCCAAGATTTGTATGAAGAATCATAGTAAAAGATTGATCTTTTCTAAGACTACATGTGATAAGAAACCTAGTGAGCAGTAATTTTGTGTTCTGCTTTTGAATGTAGTGAGCAAAATCCTAAAAAGAATTTTAGGCAGTCGTGAAATCTTAGTGAAGATAGAAAGTGAAGTCTTCAAATTGTGTAATTCTCTTTAAAAGATTACATATACCTTCCTTTTTTCTAAGAATTATGTATGAATCTTCTTTTATTTTTTAGTTTTATTGCACAAGTTGCACTAGTTTTAAGAAACTTTTGGATTCTTTATTCAGACTCGATCTTCAACTTTCTTTAAGTTTTTCAGTAAATTTTATGTGTCATTGCAAGTTTTATTAATAGTTTTATCATGTTCGTCCAATTTCTGCAAAAAATAGTAAAAAATCGATTGAAATTGTTATAACAACACTCCTTTACTTCCTCTCCTTCTTCCTTTTGTATCATATTTTCTTTCTTTTCACTACTTTATTTTATTTTTATCTAACAAAAAGTGAACCCATTTATGTGAATTTATGGGATTCAGACACCTGGTTTAGATAATGGCACACTCACAAATAACTTAACCACTTTCACTTTCATGCTTTTAGTTGAACCTTCTTATTTCTAAGTCATCTAGTTGTTTAGGATAACTATACAAAGATGGGTTGATGTTACCAAGTCTTCTAAATTAAATTAAACTTAGACTACATTATTGTTTGTGAAATGACCCATCCATAGGTGCAATAGATAATTTCAAAAAAAAGTTTTGACTAAAATATTATGAGTCCAATTTATCTTAAATCCTGTTTATATCAAATTTTAATTCTTTATAAAATAATTACTCTAAATCCAAATGAGGCTTGTTTGAAATTACAATTAATTTAAAATGGTTAATTTTCACAACTATACTCATAAAAAAAATGAACTCAAATTGGAAAAATTAATTTTAAATCAAATTAGTTCATTTTGTTTAAAATGCTGGTACTTAGTCAAATCACACATGCATATAGGACTCCATTAAAGCATAATGACTCTGGAAAATGCTTCATGACCCAATCTACTTTTTATTATTTTTGTCTTTTTCAATTTTGTAAATTTTTAGATTTTCTCAACTTTCTTTTCTTATGCATTTACTTTAAACCTATCCAAAAGGAACACAATAATAAAGATGAAAAAAAAAAAAAAGAGGTGTCTACAAAATGCTGCTCATATAATTTTAGCTACAAATTCTTCCATTTAAAAGGATAGAAAATAGGTTACTTCTCCTTTTCGATTGATGGAAATTGAATGCAAATGTGTGTTACAAATGGTATTGCAATTAGAGGTGCAATATTGACGAATTGATGTAGTTGGTTATGATTTGATTTTAGTTATTAATAGATTAGTTCAAGTATGGGGTTTGCAACTCTTTAATAAAGTCTTTAAAAAAAAATAAATATAAGAGGAGTACACATACATACTCAACTAAATTGATTGCATTACACTTCTAGAGCAATTACATGGACGAAGCCTAAGGGACTTTAGAATCTCATCAAGCAAATGTTGCTTGGTCAATCCCATGAAAACAAATTGAGCTATCTTCATTTTTTCAGTTGCATTGCATTTCAATCTTCTAAGCTTGTGTATTATTGGATTAGACTCCTAAGATAGGTCTGGATTTATCTATTCTCGATGTAAGTTAATCACTTATTTAGAATTTGAAGAATAATAGCTAGTTTACTAACTTTATTTACCACCATCCAAATGCCGACTGCAAGTTATTACAATAGTTGAATTGCTTCCAAACTATTTATACACTCTACTTTAGTATCTAGATGTTTGTGAGGATTCTATCCATAAAACTAAAGACCTAACCTAGTATCTAAACGCTACCCAACAAGGCTTTTAAACACGAGTTATCAAATCAAAAGGTTTGCATTAAATTTTGATAGGGTAATGCATGTCACAATTATACAAGTTTTATGGAAAAGTACAATTAATTGGCATATAACTTTAACTTCGTCTCAAAATGTGCAAAACATGCTTGTTATGTGATATGATATTAGTTATGATACATTTGTCTTGTTTGTGTTTATAGGACCATGTTACACTGTAGCTCATGTTCGAATGTCCAAGCATGGAGTCCAATTGCTAAGATGATCAAAAGACTCTGATAATGTCTTGTAGCAAGTGTCCAAATGCAAGGACATAGAGCCCAGACACCAGCATGCTTACACATGATCGAAGTGGTTTTAGAGGTTGGCATTTCTGGATGGTAACCATGTTATTATAATGCTTTTGATTACGTGCAATGCACTTAGGATTCGAATGCCAAGGCATGATGTTTAAATGGTAGTGGCTTTCCTTATTATGTTTTGCTAGCATGATGTAGACTGTAGATGATGGGAAGACCAAGTGGAGATGACAGTTTGTGTTTCCAAATGGTGTCCAAACACAAAGCTTTAACAACTAACTAGTGGAGACATTAAATGCAAGGGTAAATTGGTTACAATTCCACAAACTATCAAATATGTCAAGAAGTTATAGATAGGCATTTTGGGTAAATTTTAAGATGTTGGAAGAACTTAGTATGCATATCAACAATTATAAAAAAGTCTTTATTAAATTTATCTTGTTTTCTTTTTGTTTGCTTATTTTTGTGAGCGACTTGAGTAAGTTTCACCGAGAGTTAAATCTTCATCTTTCTTTGTAAGGTGCTACTCTAGAATAATTTGTGTGACTTAGTGAAAGTATAAGTTATGCTTATGAGTGAATTTATGTTTACCAAAAAAGGCACAACTTGAGTGGTTTGTTGTATTGGAGTATTTGTGGTATTTATGTATACCTCTTTCGAAGCATTACTTTAATGGTTCAATAAAGTGTGTGTGAAATCCTCACTTAGAGGCATTTTATCCATGGAGACTAGGAGGGAATCTGAACTCCACATTTCCTTACTTGTTTTCATTATGCATACTCTCTTAAGTTATTCAACTTTACTTTGCTAATTTTTCATTTTGTTTAACTTGTTGAATTTCATAATTGTGCATTAAAATTGGAATACAAATAAATTTTATCTTAAACTCAATTCAATCCCCCTCTCTGCCCCTTCTCTTGAGTTTAGTTGTGTGTGTTTTCACTAGTGTCCACTCCATCTACAGATACAGAGACTTGAAGAAAGCATCTAAAGGCTACATAAGAAGGCATCTATATGCCAATAGCATGTTTAATTTTATCTTTTCAATAATTTTGGACTGAGTTACAACTCTGCTATTCACATGTTTAACTTACATTTTCATGCTTTATAATCATGTTATTAGAATGCTAAGAATCCTAACCTCTCAATATATATACAATATATATACTCTTACTAATTATGGTAAAGATTGTGGCAAGTGACCTTAGTGTTAGATTGTGCATAATATCAACTTTGTTGTAATTGTGTTCATCATCCTCAGTGCATCATATCCATGGTTAAATAAGATAACAAGTCAAGTTTACAAAAGTCTTCATCCTCAGAGGCTTCCATCGATACTTTTTCCGCCCATTTCAAATCAATACTCTAGTGATCATCTTCATAAGTGTCTCACAAACCATGATAGATGTCTTTTACACGATTTAAAGGATCTATAATAACACGTCACACTTCAAGCTTCTAGTCCTCATATTTATATAGAAGCAAATTGGCTAATAATATCACCAAATAAAGCTTAATTAGGGTCATTAATGAGTTAGAAGCATACTTTCTCGATAATATCAATATCAAAACTCGAGGAACTAAAAGCTTAATTAACATATAAATATGACTCTAGTTCAACTATGTTGTAAACTAGTTGAATTAAGTATAATGATGTTTTAGCTTGACTTAGTAAATTACTTAATTAGCAAAGTTTAAGCTTTGTTTAATCGTTGTTAGATTAAACTCGAGTAGTACAAATTCAAACTCAACGATTATTATTAGATTAAATTTAAGTGACTTATGGATATGTTTGATTCATTTGTAATCTCAATTTCGATGTCCATACTCTCTCTCTCTCTCAATTTGGACCACTCTTTTAGAAATAAGATCTTATTGCATGACCCTACTATTACTTATTAATAGTAAGCCTATTTTTAGTTGGGCAAAAAAACAAAATGTTTGCTATGAAGTAGCATTTATAATTATAAAAAAAGAAGAAGAAGATGATGAAAATGAAAATGATTCTGGCTTTTAGCATTTCTTTTACTTCAACCAGCTCTAGGCTACCACAACATATGAACGACTGGGTCAAAAGCCTATATAACAAGCACATGGCATATTCTTTGAAGCCCAATCCCATCAAACAGCCCAGTTATACTAACTGCATAATTTAACACAGTCCAGCCTCACGTTTCACTTCAAATATAAAAATTAAAAAAACCCACCTTATCTTTCCCAACCCTTTCTCCTATCCAAAGCAGCTATGGCTTCGCTTTCCCTCCTGGTCGGAACTCTATCCTCCACTCTCTCCCCTCGCATTTCCTTCTTTCAATCTCAAACCCTCGGAGCTTCTCTATCTTCTTCTTCTTCTTCTTCTTCTGTCTCATTTTCTCCCTCTTCTCCTTCCACCGTTCCTCTCGGTACTTTTATCTCTCTCACTCTACTACTCATAAGCAAGCACTATCCAAAGACCCGCTAGTAATTTATTCAATTTAACTAATGGATTCTATATTTTTTTCCTTTTCTTTTTGCGTTTTTGTTTAGTGTACTGCGGGAGAGGTGATAAGAAGACTGCAAAAGGGAAGCGATTCAATCACTCTTTCGGAAACGTGAGCACCCACTCTACTTAATTTTTCAAATTTTTGTTCTTGTTAATGAATTCGATTTAATCAAAGAAATAGTGTAATATGTTTACTGGTGGGAAAAGAAAAAAAGGAAATGAATTGAAAGGAATTGGATTTATATGAATAGGCGAGGCCGAGGAACAAGAAGAAAGGAAGAGGTCCACCAAGGATTCCAGTTCCATCTTCACCTCCCAAGAAGGATAAATTCGAGGACAATGAGAAGATCACAATCGAAATAGATGAGTCCCTTTTCTCTAATTAGTTGATTGATTAAAACGAACTGAATTCCTCTTTCTGTGTATTGGTTGAAATACAATTGCTTGATATTTGCTAGGCTCAACCATGTTTTCGTTATATGTAACAAGTCAATTGTAGTCTCCCTCAGTAATTTTCCAGAAATTATCAGTGATTTCTTAGTTCTTGTTATTGTTGTTATTATTATTATTATTATTATTATTATTATTATTATATATAAAAGGGAAAGCAAACCAAGTAGATATAGGTGTGGATGATACATGTGTTTTTGATAAATCATTAGATGGCATTTCCATATATGGGCCAATTCAAGAAATGCATAAGATATAAAGGAAGCTGTTTCCGATCAGAACGATATTCTTTTGTTGCAGATGGACTATGTATGGAAATAAGCTAAGCATTATCGCAAGCTAGTTGAGATTGAGCCCGAATTTTATTATATTTGATTCGAAAAAGCTCATGAGCTTAATTGAACTTAAGAAAGCGGAAATGTTAGTTGTGTCGAAAAGATTTGGACATCGACATCATTTTAAATAGAAAAAAATATATATATTTGAATAAAATGAGTTTAATTCAGTCAAGTTTGTTTTTATTGAGTACCGCTTTGAATTAAGGTTCAGTTTTGCACTATGGAGTCAAATACTGTGTGTTCCTTGCTCAGGCTGTGCAGGGTCTTAGGTGGAAGGGTAGAATGTAAGTTCTTGGCAACATCCAAGGGTGTTGGTCTGCTATTTAAAGCACCAATGATAGGTAGTATTCTTGTATAGAAGAATGAAAAGGTGATAAACCTGGAGTAGCAATGATCCAATCTTATCTGAAGCCCATATCTATGGATAGAACGTTTTCTTCCACGGACTGTTGGTGCAAAAAATGATCTCTTCAAGATTCAGTAGTTATTCCCCCTTAAGAAAAATCAAATAAACCATAAATTGATGGTTTGCATGGTGGAAAACATTTTCTCATATGTCGAACTAATCCAAGTTCTAACCAAATTTCATAACATTTATGTCATATTTGGTTCACTATAATAGAATGAGACTGGAATAGAATAGTAATTCATTTATTTTATCATTAGGGGTATTTTTTGAATCAAATATGCTTTTTGTTAGGATTAGCCATTTTTCTAGTAAAATGAGGGAATGAGGATTTTTATCTATCTACATTACATGGAATAAACATTCCTTTCATAGAATTTTTTGCAAACTAAACAAATAAATAGATATTCCGTGGTAATAAAGATGGAAAACCAATTCCATTCTAGTGAACCAAACGTGTTGTTAGTGAGAACAATTGACTGCAAATGAACAATGATTTATATTTATTGTAAAATTTTAGTTACTAAACCAATACAGCATAGGGAACGGTCAGGGATAGTTCTTTCAATCTGTTTAACTGTTATGCAATAGTAGAAGGAGATGACATGGTTGAAATATTGGCTTTAATTCTTAACTTACTAGATGAGTAAGTCTTATTGGGGTGCACCACCAAGTTGAAGGAAACTACAGATGGTCCAAATGGTATATATATCAGTCCTTGATATGCATGTATGCGGTAGTGCTTTCTCAAGGAAAATGTTAATCTGTGTTTCGAGCACTTGCACAGTAACAAAGGAATAAAATTTGCCTTTTCTTTCTATATATTTGTTTTTCATAAATCTCAAATATATATATATATATATATATATAAATATATTTTCGAATCTCTTAACTAGTGAATCAGAGTGCTCCTCAATGGAACATCTTTTCACTGTTGGAAAATTTCGAACTGGTTGAACCGTGAAAGTCTGCTAGGGATTAGGCAGCAAAATCTTGTGCTTGATAAGCATTTGCAAGAAGATAATGGATTCTGGGTACTGAAAGGGAAAGGGATAAATTCAGTCCATTACTTTTTGTAACAAAACATTTTTGCAAGAATTATCAAAACTTAGGCATATTATATCAATATATATATATATATATATATAACTTTGTTTAAAATTTAGTTTAAATTTTTATTTACATGAGTAGATATCAAATATGGGCTATTCATGTTATCTTCATCTTATGTGTACTCTTCCCTGAGCGTTTGAACTCCCTCGGTTTCTAGAAAGATGCATTTTGAATCACTAAATCAACATTTGCTGCCCTTAATAAATTGATAAATTAATGAAACTTTTCAAATATAAAACTGAAAAAAAAAAAAACAAAAACAACAAGGAAAATCCTTCCCTCCTCTTCCTCTCTCTATGGCCAGCCATCACCCATTGCTTTCTGTCTGTCTAGTTTCTGGACTCGTCACGTTCTATGTACTCTCAACGCTCTGCCTTCCTATGGTGGTTACTTTGGTTAACCTGTGAAGAAGACTACAAATGCTTTAAGGTGTGCTTACTCTAGTGAATGCTGACATTGTAATCCTTCCATGAACTGTGAGGGAGACTTTCTTCACTTCCAATTGCTTCAAGCCATGGTGGTGACGAGTGTTGCGATAGCGATAAGCACTATCAAGGTGGTGGTGCTTGTTGTTGTTGTGTGAAAGGCCAATGATAAGAGGATTGTCATTGTTGTCTTTCATCTTTCTTTCTTTTGTTTTTATCCCTTTTAACGTGGACACTCTTTTTTTTTTTTTTTTCATTTGTTGGATTATCAAAATTTGCACCATAAAGTAGTTTATAGTTCTAAACAATCTCAATTATTTTCGGCTAAACATCATGGCTTTTTTTCCCAACCATTTTTTGATACTTTTGCCACAATTTTTATTAGTCACTTTTATCATAGGACGATAATTCGATAAATAATCCCCAACATCCCGAATAATCACAGCAATTAATCTAATAAAATTCTTTAAGAATTACACGATGAGGTAATGCAGGATGTTTGCGTGCTTGCATTATTAATTTAATAAAATCATTTAAGAATAATATATACATTTGCAATAACGGATACTAATATTTACAATCATGACAAAAGCGGCCTGAGGACAACTTACAAACATAGTAACAAGACAAAATAAACTTAATCACCCTGGGAGATTTATACTCTCGGCACATCCATAACCCGATAAATCTTTTCACAAATAATAACCAAGATGGAGGAAAACCAAATATTACCTCAATAAATTTCTTTCTTTTTTTTTTTCTCCACGCGCAAAACATGCTAATACATCCGTCACTTGATTGATTTCCCTTTTGAATTGCTTCACTAGATTACCTGCTAAAGCCGGGAGAATTTGTCCCTATAAAGTTATAAACTATCAACATGTTATGATAAAGCAATCTAGGGTTATTTTAGGTTATTTAAAATGCCATTATGTTAATCATTTAGTCACAAGCATCCTTTCACTGGGTTTAAGCCTCTTATGGAGATCGAAATAGGTTGTTACAAGGGACAAGTCTAGAGTTCGAAAACTACCACGTTGGTACAAAGACTCTGTACCAAAATAACTATAACCCTTAGCTTAGCTATACAAAATAGGCATTTGTTTACAAAATAGCTGTAATCTCAAATAGACTTAGGTGTCTGTGCTAAGGGATCTATTGAAAGAAACTATAAATAAAGATCAAAGCAAAAAGCGTAATTACCCTGCTTTAAGAAAAATAGTCTTGTTGGAGTTGGCGACTCACTCGAAGAAGTCTCATACTTGCATGCTTCTTTTCTCTACAACAACGCAGTAAAACACATTAGTTCACTTAGGTAGGGTTTCTTGAAAATAATCCAAAACGTAAATAGAGAGAAAACCAGAGAGAGAGTTCTTATGTGAAGAAAGAGGCGAGAGATACATTTGGAAGGCTCTAGGGTTTCCTTTTGTATTAGTAGTCAGGCTTCAAGGAGTGGGCTTGGTATCATACATCCAATTCAATATTTTGATCCAAAATCTTGATTCAAAATATCTTGTTTATTGTTCATGATCTAGGGACTTTAATAATCGTGATAGACAAGACTGAGATTCAATTAATTTAAATGTAAGTATAACTCAAATCTTGTAGAGAACATGTATTTTGTAAATTTTTAGACTCCTAAAGGATCAATCATGCATTTTGTTTAAAAACAATTTTAAATGTTCATAAGAACATATGAAGAATACTTGAAGGTATTCAATCCTATTTAAGGACTTGTTCAAACTTTCTAGGGATTAATCATAATAAATGAAAATGATGGATTGAGCTAGTTTAACATAACCAAAATCCTTCTTTATCAAAAACCATATGGCTCATTAAATCTATATTCAAATTCTTGTAATTGTAATTTACTTGGGATCTACTCGATGTTATTAGGCTATTCATTGTTTAAACTTGATAAGCTCACAAAATAATATTGATAGATAAAACCCTAGTTAAACACAACGAACCAAGCATAGAGTCGTTTTAATCTTATGTTGTTCAAATTATTTATTTAATTGATCACATACGTCTAACCATATAACTAAGCTGTAATTATTTTATCCAAAGTAAAACATGATTAATAATAGCTTTCTACTGGATTATTTTATTAGTTATCTAATCAATCAACAACTAACTACTATAAACTTATATTATATTGGAAGAAAAAACTTATAATTTAGAAACTAGATTGAATTAAAAAAATTATGTTGAATGTAACATATGCTAAACATTTTATATTAACAGGCTCATTAACTCTACATGTGATAAGAAAAGTTTCTTGTTCCTATATATAATTCCTATTATTCGATCTCTTACCTTCAGGATTGCAATCTCAACAATAATTCCTGCTTTTAGTAAGGCAATACAAATTTTGTCCTCAATAATCTTTTCGTTATTAGCCATGTGATTACCTCATCCTTTCATCTTTCCTTTGTACCTTCAAATTCTTCCACCAAAATTTTGTATATCATGTGAACTCCGACAGCTAATATAGTATTAGTGTGCCCATTGTAATGTTATTTAAAAATTTTTCAACCTAGTGCTCCTAATTTAAGTAGTTGTAAGGAGAACAACGTCCATTGAATTGTGGAATCTTCAATTCACGATTTCTAACCCTTTAACCGGTTAGTTCATCATCAATACACTGTTTACTCTTTAACCAATTCATCAAATTCCCATCATTCTCTTTTACCTCATGATAGCTAGCATCACCATCTTTCACGTTGCTAGGCATCATCATCTTGCCCATTAGCCATTAGGTTCCTCTCTTTTAATATTCTCATTTAAAGTAGCCAATTAACTACTCTTATATTGTATCGCAAACGTTCATACATTCAAAAAGCTTTGAAACATATCGGTAAGTCCAATCATATGTTGTTTAAAGGAAACCTCAAGCACTCTCTATGTCTATTATCATTAGCACCTCGTCTATCATTTATACTACGGACACTTTCATTCGACATATTCAAATTAAGTTGAATTTAAGATGCTAGAGAAAAAAAATTATACAATCACGTCACATCTATCTTGCTCTTCAGTTACACCTCACTGCCAAATCTCAACTTATTTGTTACAAGAAACAAAAACTTACACAAATATGACGTGCTGTGATTATTGGACTTGGTAAAGGTACAATCTTTTATAGCCGGGCAACAATCCATTGATTTTTATGGATTTGGGGGTTTTATAATGCAAATGACCGTTTTTCATTAGGTTTTATGTTTGTGACAATGGCAATGTAATTTAATGAATTAACGATTTTATTGATGAATTAAACAATAAATGTATTAGAAAATATAGTTCTCTAATATGTGCTAGGTGATGAAGAAAATAAAATAATAATTGCGTACAATAATTTAGTTAATAAAGATAGTTAAATCTAGAATATGATCATTAAGAGCGTCTTTTATTCTTGGTTGTTTAGAGAGTTGCTTAAAGTATCACATATGCATCTTACGCAACTCTCTTTTTATTTCTAAGTTATTTATAAGAATTAATTAATTATTTTTAATACTTTTCCTGGTCTCATTCTATAATTACTTTCAGATAGTTACATGATAATTCATTTCATTTTTTTTTTTAGGTCAATTACAACGGAGAAGGGGGATTCAAACCTGAGACCTGTCACATAAGAGCCTAAGAGAGATGTCACTAAGCTACGATGATATTGGCATGGTAATTCATTTTGATGTGGCACTTTTTAACGATAAAAATGAGAGAGAGAGAGAATATTGTTTCACCATATAACCCTATAAAGAAATCACTTAATTGTTGAAGAGGGTTGAATGTCAACCCCTGCTAAGCAACTTGCAATTTAATATCAAAAGAGTTCTCAGGAAGATAAAAAAAGATAATTGATTACCAAGAACTATTTGTATTACATAATAAGAGCTTGTTTTAACATAATGACCTAGTAATGACAAAAATTGTCATAAAATTTAAAAATAGAACTTGAATTAAAAGTAATTAAACATAGACAAGAGGTCTGCTATGACTAAATTCTTGTTGTGACATTAATTAAAAGCTCTATAGCATGTATGGGAAATTTAAACGAATTTTCTTTGAGAAAATGCTTGCCACGTGGTTGATTTGATAGAAGATTGGACAGAACAAAAGGGGTGAAAACTAGATCAACTAATTATAAAAAAAAACATAAGTCATGTTTTTGAAAAAACATAATAACACAGATTATATTTTTGTAATTAACCCTTTTAATATCTCTGGGACATTTTATAATTATTAATTTGTAAATTATACCATTTTTATAAGAAAACCTAATAAAATTTTTAAAAGACTGCATAAAGTTCTTGATCCCTCCATTCTTGATCAACCATATTTGCTAATGTCCAATAGGGAGATAACATTTTCTTTATTATCCTAATAGATTATTAACGAATTGAAAAGGCTTCAAAAGGCAAGTACATCCATACAAATAGAATACATGAGAAGAATATACACATATATAATGCAACATCTTATATATTCGTTTCTTTGAATTTCAACGTTCACTATTATTAATGCACTCCACACAAATTGATGAGAAATAGTAAAAGCAATATTGAAAGAAAGTATGGAATAACTCCAGTAATTTGTACAATAGAGAGATTGATGGATCAATTAAAGAACCACCTCATCCCAAAAGGAAAAAACAAATATAATAATGGACTCTCACTTTCCATCATGTATCGCAACATGAACCGAAAACGAAATTTAGAGAGTAAGATGAGATATTGGGTCGTGACTCTAGCCTATTTGTTATGAAAATTGCGGTAGGGCCTTAGATTGTTACGCGGTGGGTTTGGTTTTTGGGGTTACATATGACACACTTGAAGTTGAGAGGAAATCATATTACTTAAGGTTTTAGTTGAAGGTTTGTTGTAGATTGAAGGGAGCATAATTCCGCTGATTTGTTCTTTTCATCCGATCGCGGTTTAAGTGTTAGGAAAATTGGTAATTCAATCGGGTTTAAATTATTTGGAATCACGCTGATGTCGTTAACTCATGGCACGAAATAGAAAAAAAAGTGTCAAATATTAAAAACTAAAAACATTACTTTTTCCCTTTTGAAAAGTGTCCAAATCCTCTAATTCTGTAAAATTCTACAACATTTTGTTTTCTTCTAGTTCCTCTTTCATTTAACCTCGTCTTTCAACTTCATGTTTAAAACTTTTTGGACTATTTACTCGATCTTGGGACCTCGAGTTCAATCATTAGGCAGTGATTTTAACAATCATAATATTTATGTTACCCCATCCCATTTATATCAAATTACATATTCTCTCTCCATCATAACCGTATGATTATTGTTATAGCTATGGCTATTACCGTCACCATCTATTGTACAATTGCTACTAGCACTATCATATAACTGCCACGCCCTGAACACGTAGATGATAACTGGTTCGCCACCTTTATCACCTTGTGATAAACACAAGGTATCCTTCTAGCTAAGTAGGTTTATAGGCAAAATTTAATTGAGAAGTCTTTGTTAGGTTTTACAAAATTTTGGCAAAGTGCTATCGATTTATCCATATCCGTGAGATTTCAAAACTTGATAATTTAAATTTGATCAACTAGATTTTAGGAAAACATGTCTCAAAGACTTAGCCCACTAGGGCAAAACAAAAAGGGGAGTTAAACTCAACCATAAATATAATTTAGGCCCAAGGCTTGGTAAGTAAAAGTAATTAAGTTAAAGTGTTATAATCATCCAACAATAGTGAATAATAATAGCATATTTAATTTTTTTAGAGAAGGTTCGCAATTCAAATCTCGCAATCACTCCTCCTTGCCATCAAACCCAAATCTCATGGAATCATCGTAGATGAACACATAGAAGTCATCTACAATACTTGAAATAGAATTAAAATGAGCGGTGACGCCTAATATATAGTAAAACAAATGCACAATCGCACGCCCCCTGCACCTATTCTAATGCAACATTCACATTTTGATTAATTTAATTTTAAAGTCCACAAGTAAGGTTTGTCATCATCTTAGAAGCACCAACATGTACAAAAGTATTCATGACTCTCACCAAACAAAAAATGTAGGGTTCTCTCAGTAGATCATGCACTGAAGAGGGGGTTTAACAAGTCCTTAGCACTTGGTAGAAAATAAAAGAAAAAAGTAGTCCTATCTAATCCATCTCCTTACAATCTGTCATCAATGAGCATGGTCTATTACAATGTCTTATACAGAGTCCTATCCCCCCTATATAATTCGTTGCAACTTCAACTACTCTTAATCAACAACCTAATCTTGGAAATTCCCCTATTATCTACCCGCTAAGCTCAATCATGCATCGTAGGCACCTAAGCACTTAACCTATTGCATCCTTACGAAGTTATGATCAGACTTGCCACCTAGTCTGAAGGTGTCACTTCTTGGAATAAGCAACCGAGTAGCAACTAGCACATAAATCAGTTCAAGTGTAAGTATTAGTTTGGTTGTTAATTCTATCCTAGTAAACAACATGTAATTACAACATACTTGATAACCATTCTAAATCTTTTGCTTCTATTTCTAATGCTTATGGTTTAACAACTATTCACAGGTTTAAAGATGAGTATTAGATTAACTCAAGTAGCTTTAGTCATTTATACTTTAGTTTTCACCACTTGAGTTAATTAAGTTCATTTATATATGTTTAGGGATCTTATTTAAAGCAGAATGTTGAGTTTAGAGGTTTTCACTCTAGTATATTGGAATTGAGTTTCGTTTGATTTAGAATACGTTTGACAAGACTTTGAGAAATTGGAGAAGTATGTGGCTTGTGTAAAGGCTTGTGCAAAAGGTTTGATTTGGAATATCTAATTAATAGTATGCTTCTAAGTGAGTTTATGAATTCATTTTCTATCTTCTAAAATTATAGTTTGTTCCTATAATTCTATTTTTAATATAAATTTTAAGATTAGTGCCTTAGGATTATTCTAGCCTATTCAAATCTTCTATTTCTATTTTCTATCAATTATCATTCTTTTAGAATGCCTAAATGGTATGAATTTTTACTATAATTTCATATATCCATTGGGTCAATATTTCTCATAGATATTTTAATGTTTATTGGCTAAGTTTTATCATCTAAATGATGTTGTAGACATATTCTATTAAATTTAAACTAAGTTAGAATATGGAATATGTAGTGGAATCATACTCTTATGGTAGTTGAAAATTAAAGTATATATCTCCTAAATTTAAACTTGATTTTTCCATAATTTCCTTTACTGATATATATCTAACTCAATTAAAATAAGTATCACATGCTATATCATGCTCATGTTATTATCATTCATAAGCTCTAAGAAGACTAAATGTTAGAGTTTCTATAATAAGTCTATACTTCATTTTTCCTAGTTTCTACACATATAGAAGATTTAAAATATAAGATGGGTTAGATACCTCAATTGGATATAGGATAAGGTGATAACTTTTTCCTCTTTTAGTAACGATTGAACCCTATAGGAATTAAAAAGGAAATAAGTTATTAAAGTTTTAAAAAAACTTTATATTAGTCAATACAATTTTTACCTTTGAGTAGGACTCCTAGAGCTTTGCCTTTTCCTCCTTTACTTCCAGTGGCCAAAGAGTTTTATTGGCTCTAATTTGTTTTGTTGTGGTCATAGCGGCACAAAGGAAAGCGATGTTGATTTTGTTTTGTGTGGGCGAGTGGGTTTCATGAATAATGTGGAGGAAAAATAATGGGATGTATACTTGCAATTTGACTCTAATATATTGGAAAGGAGCTACATAGTTTGAACTTTAAGAGAAATTTCATTGATTTGTTTGTTTCCTATTTATAAGCCTCTTTGTTATTTATATATGTGGGGTATACGCTGTTTTCGATGAAAAAGATAGAAGAAAGAAACTAAGTTAACTAGTCTAACTTTCCCAATTCTTCTAGAGTCCTTCACGGTGAAACAAGATAAATTTTCTCATATTTATTTGTTTTTTTGTTCTTGGTAAGCAAGGGAAGAAATGACCGATCCCCACGTGAAATTGTGAATCATTAAGTCTTCATCAATGTTGGAGCTGTTAGGTTGATTCCTATTGGATCATATGCCCCTCCATTTGACTTTGTTGTACTCACTTGTTCCAATTTCACAAGCAAGAGACGGTGAAACAATTCCATGGAAGAAAATCGGTCATGTGGCTTCCTTTTGAACCGTATAAGGCAGATTTTTACTTGTATAATTATTATAAGGTTAAATAGCTAGTTTATTTTGTCAGAAACTAGCCTAAACACCTATAATTTTTATCTATTACATAAGAGTTTTGATTCTAAAAATTTATTTAAGGTTTTAGAATACTACTAGAGTATTTTTGAGTTTAAATTTTTAGTATAAAGTTTACGTGATTGAATATTTTTAAAGTTTTGTCCACATGATTACGATTTTAGGGCCCAATAAGTCAAATTAGAAAATTAGTACCTATAGACCCCAAATTTTCTAACTATAATTATGCTGCAATTCAAATTTTTATTTGAGATCTAAATTGATTGTTATGAATATGTTTATAGTTTTCTATTGCATATTTATAATCCTAATGGTTTATTTTCAATTTATCATTTTTAGTCTACATACTTTAGTTACTAGCTTTCTAGTGCACTTGAAATCTATGACTACTTATACTTACATCTTAGGTTTTTGACTCAGGTCACGAAATCTTATCTTTGATATCTTTTAATATCTAGAAAATTTCTATTTAGGGTTTTATGTTATAAACATACTCGTAATACTTTGAAGCTTTTAACTAGGGTTTTTGCCAAGTCTCAAATCCAATATCTATCATGCATTTGCTATTCTATTGATTTTTACTAGTCTTTTTACACAATAACTTTACCACCTCATTTTTCAAAACTTCTTTCGTATTGGGATTCAACCATCTCTGTGGATGCACTATTGGTTTGAAATCATCTTTCATCAAAATTTTATGGGTGCAATATATGGGGCTTATACCTTAACATCAATAATTTTCCAAGCTATTGCCCTCTTGTGCTCCTTTAGTACTTTCAGTATTTTCCTTTATCCATCATCAAGTTTAAAGATATGATGAGCAGTAGGTTAAAATTTTCTTCAAAGAAAGCATATTCTAGATGGTCTAGTAATTCTTTTAGTTCTGAATCAGGTGGCTCTTCATCAAAAGGCCTTAATCTCTTAACATCATCTCTATTCATCTCCTCCCTTATCTCCTCCTTCTTTCCATATGTAACAACCTCTTCATTGCTTCTATATGCAGAATCATTTCTACCTCTTGAGTTGAATATGATTTCTCAACACTTCCTTTGCTCAAACATACTTCTAGGGTGTCTCCACAAGTCATGTCTCTCATAACTCTAATTACTTCCAAATCTATGGATTCTATAGTATAACAGTCAACACCATCATTATTCTTTCCCTATTTGGCGCTCTAGGAGAGCCTATGATCATTTCATCATCCCTACTCTTAATGTCAGCTTCCCATCTTTCACATCTATAATTGCTCCTGTAGTTGCCAAGAAGGGTCTTCCTAAATTAAGGGGAACTTCTACATTTCCATCCATGTCTAAAATGACAAAATCAATAGGGAATATGAAATCCTTCACTTTTACCAACACATCTTCAATAATTCCTTTAGGATTTCTAGTGGATCTGTCAGCCAATTGTAAATTCATTCTAGTAGCCTTTGGTTCACCTAAACCTAGCTTTTTAAACATGCTATAAGGCATCGAATTTATACTTGCTCTTAAATCTACTAAAACTCTTGCAACGGGTATGTTCCCTATTAGAAAGGGTATAGCGAAACTACTTAGATCTTTCCTCTTCCTAGGGAGTTGATTGAGGAGAACAGCTAAGCATTCTTTTACTAGAGTAACCATAGATATCTCTTTAAGCTTCCTTTTGTTTATGAGCAACTCTTTTAAGAACTTCACATGTTTTTTTATCTAAAAATGAGCATCCACTAGAGGCAGGTTGATGTGTAACTGTTTGAACAATTTAAGGAACTTGTTGAACTACTCCTCATCTCTTCTTCTTTTGGCCCTAGCTGGATAGGGTAACGGTGGCTTATAAGGTCTGACAGAGGGTGTTTGCCCCCTTTTTCTCTTCCTCTTTCTCTTTTCAACTATTTCACTCTCATTTTCTTTTTCAACTTCCTCTTCCTTTTCAACCAAATTTTCTTATCTCAAAAATTTCTTTTTTCACTCAATTTTTCTTTCTCAACTTCCTGCTCTTGTTCTTGTTATCTCTCTCTTTTTTTTTCCTTCTTTCTCCTTCCTCTATAACTCTCTCCCATTCCTCTTCATAATAGCATGCACCCCCTCTCAAATTCTTTCTCCAAGCATTTCCACAATATTGTTCAATTGTACCTCTAAGTTCCTAATTGAGTTAGTATGAATCCGCATCACTAGTTTAGTTTGTTGGAAGAGGTGTTTAGAGTTTTTGATGAAGGATAGAAATAGCACTTTTATGCAGGAATGCTGCTGATAAACATGGGTATCCTTGCTGCATATTCTAGCAAGGATGATACGAACTCAATTGCTGTTGATGGTGTTAGAAATAATACACAAGGAATACTTAAGAGGGGGGTAAATTAAGTATTACAAATTTTTCTATTTTATCAAACCAGATTAATTAACTAAGATAAGACAAGAGTAAACTTAAACAAACAAATGCAGCGGAATAAATTAATTAAAACTAATTAACAAACAAGCAGAATAAAAAAGCACAGGGAGAGAGAAAGAGAAGCAACACAAGGATTTAACGTGGAGTTCAGCCCACTGCCTACTCTCCACTGTGCAAATGCCTCAGAGAGGACTTTTTACCACTATATTGATTATTCCAAAATCAATACACCTTAGAGAGATGTCACGCCCCGAGGGTACCCTAGTAGAAGTATACAAGTCACACTTGAATACTATCACTAGATTGCCTTCAGAGAGTGGCAGGTTTTCAAAACAACAGGATCTTTTAGTTGCTTGATAAGAAATGACAAATACATGTAAGAAATAAATTGATAAATAACTACTATCTTAATCATAAAGTAACAAAATTATTACAAACCAGATAGCCTTCCTGTAGTTCACAACTAATAAAATAGCACTAGATAATCTATTTTAGGAATACATAACCATTAATCCAAAGTATAACCATAGACTTCCAGCTCCTAAGCTCTTACCGGAGCCATGTTCCTGAAAGTGACTAACCAGGGTCGTAGGGTAAACCTGAAAAGACTGTTGGAGTATGAGCGAAACCACAGCTCAGTGAATAACCAAACATATCATACATCACCTAAGTTATTAACAAATCATATGCAATGCAAGCACTCAATCATATGCACAGATACAAGCTTGGATGATCTAGAATCCAAACAAGGAAAAAGATTTACGCCTTCTTTTTCAGGGTTGAAGAATAATTACTCCGTGACCCACCTGCCCAGGAGAGACTAAGTTTACAGGAAAATCAACGATTTCTTGCTTTAAGGTTATCACTTTAATTATAATAAATTCAACTGACCATTTCCTGTATCCACCTTAGAAACTTCCTATGTATTAATCATTTCAAAGTGCTACTACGGGCGGCGTTCTTCGTTACCACTTAGTTCCCATAGAACCAACGGAACAAAGAAAACCTTGGAAGAACTAATACATTAGAACAACCAAGCGTTAATAGAGAACCGAAACATTAATACGTAGTAAGCTGTCACCCATCTTTATATGCAATGATGCAGTACATGCAATGCATGACCAGATTATTTTATTAAGTCAATAGTTCTTATTCAATTTCATGGTGATCATACATTACACACAATCATCATCATAATGCTTCACAACATCAAATCATTGCATTATCACTTTTGTAATGATAGATTAACAATCATACAATCAGATCACAACATACTTTCAACAAAACATTCGTTTGATTGTCTTTGCATTATATATTCAACTACTTACAAGCACAAACAGTACAATATGACTGAATTAATCACCTGCTCATATTGACTCAATCGTAATAATTGACTGGAAAATCTTCTAGTGTATCAAAGTCACCTATTAAGATGAATAAAGTATTCATCAATATAAAATAAATTATATAACTAAATTCCTATACGTGGCTAGTGTCCTAAGCTTGATATTTATCAAGTTTTGTTAGTTATTAATACTAATTTTATGTTATTTTATACCTCACTTAATCTAGTAAGTCATATTTATTTATTATTACTTAGTGTCGTCGTGTTTCTCCTAATGTATTCTGTATAATTATTTTGTTATTTTTGGAAATCACGTTATTCATAAATTTTGCTTATTTCAATTTCCATTCTTACCTATTTTATCTATTTAGAACAAATATTTGACTATTTTTAATTTTTATTAACACTTAATATTTTTCTCAAATTCTAGGGCTTAAGAATTGTCAAATAATACATAAATTTATTCTAAATATTTGTATTTAGTTGTCTTCTTAATAAGTTTTATATTATCATATATATATATATATATATTTGTACAGTAGGCTTATTGTGTATATAATATATATATATATGTATATATAAATTCTGTTCATATCAAGACAAGCTTTCGTAGAAGAAATATGGATGTACGCCGGCTCAAAGCTGCTAGCTTTGAAACCCAGATGTCGGTGTTCATTTAATTGCATGATATTTCATATCGATTACACCAACTTGAAAGCTGTCGGCTTTCAACGTACGCCAGACTCTATGCCACCAGCATATAATTCCAGATGTCCGGTTTTCGTTCATTTTTACGTGAAAATAATTTTTACGTAGCTTCTGTTCAATATAAGCCGTCTCTACACCGCCGGCCTATCCTCGTAAGCCGCTGGCGTTGAACGACCATACTGCCGGCTTAAGGACAGTGTTAGTACCATTCATCATCTTCTTCAATGATCCAATTCATATTTCTTAAATTTTCCACGTTAAAAACAGTCTTAAACTATTTCTAAGTGTTTCTATAACTTATATATAGACATACAACCACTTCTAGCACTTCGACATATAGATAATCTTAGCTTTTGATCTTAATAGAGTACAACTAGGGTTTTAGATTTTTACCTCAGTTGAGCCGATCCGATGGAATTCGAAGCTTGTATTTGTGTTGATTATATTCCTAGGATTATCAAAAGTCAGTTCTAATTCTTAGATTTAAAAGAAAACCATTCGAATTACATCAACCTATCTTTGAACTCGTTTCAAGTATTTTTCGTATTGTTTTTCTTCCGATTCAAACTTGGATGATTCGAACGGTTTGATTTCAGTTTTCAATTTGTTTTGGCTGCTATTTAGGAGTATATTCGTTCTGGAAAGTTTGAGAAAAAGTTAAGGTTGTTTGTTTGTTCATTAAGGGACTTAATCATATATATGTAGAAGAAGGAAGATAGAGCTTGCGGCTGCTTCACTTTCCTCCGCATTTGATACGAATTTTCCTCTCATTTGGCTATGTTTGCTCTGTTGTTTTCATGCCATTAATGAGGAGCTCACTTGGCAATATTTGATTGGTTATAGAGTTGATTTTGTTGAATCTTTGGGTGAATTATTGATCAAATTTCGGCTCCTCTTCTTCTCCATGCAATCCGGCCATCCAAAATGCAACTTGCAGCCGAAAACAACATCCCAACAATAATAAATATATATATTATTTAGTTTATTAACTTAGTTTTAGGATAGTTTACCAAGTTATATGGGTATAATTTAGCTAGTATTTGAGAGTTTTTGTACAAAAATATGTTTATAGGTTTCTACAAAATACTTAGATTATCAAACAATACAATTTTAAGTTTTATGGTTACGTGATTAATTATTTGTAGAATTTTATCTCCCACGATTAAGGTTTCCTGAACTCATTAGGTCAATTTTTGTTTTAGGCTCCAATAGCTTAAGAAAACCCTAATTAGAGCAATAGTGTGACTCAATTATTTATTTGAAGTTTAGATCTTAAGTTATACAATAATTTATGTTTTCGTTATGTATTTATAATCATAACGGTTTATCTTTAGGTTATCGTTTCTTATTTACAAGCGTAGTTAATTAACTACTTAATATCGCACTTGATATAGAGGCTAAACTAATATATATATCTTTAGTTTTTTATACCTATCATGAAATCTTATTAGTAGCGTTTAATACTATCTAGGGATCTTAAATTTAGGGTTTAAATCCAAACCTAGGCTCATTACTACTCATTGTTCTAATCTCCAATCATTGTTAAGTTCAAAAGCAATCATTTAATCTCTATATTTATATTTTTCTATTTAAATCTATTTGTATAACAAGTTTCGGGTTTGAATTTTAGATTTTCTTTTAATCATATCTTGAATTATCCGTTCAAGATACGAAATCTCGTTTTTGGTATCAATTAGGGTTAAAGAAGTTCTTTATTCAATTTCTAAATCCTTATTTAACCAAATTTCATGCATTGATCTATTCTTAGGAGGCTTTTATTAGGATCTAAGTCTATTAACTAGTTCATACATTCTATTGTAGAGTCGTATACTAATATGGAAAATTTCTGGGGTTTACACAGGAATTACAATAAAGCCTATCACAATAAGACTTTTACAATTGTCTTTCACAAAGGACTTCCAGTTGATGAATTAAGTGTTGTGCTGTAACACACGACTAGACTTCAAATGCCTCCCACTGAGGACTTTCCGCCTAATCGCAATTAGGACGACGCTGATAACTCCAGTCCAGACTTCAAATACCTCCCACTGAGGACTTCTTTTTGCCTTCCACGAAGGACTTTCCGCCTAATCATAATTAAGATGATGCTGGTAACTCTAGACCAGACTTCAAATGCCTCCCATTGAGGACTTCTTTTTGCCTTTTACGAAGGACTTCACTTTGCCTCTACGAGGACTTTTCTCAATGCCTCACACGAGGACTTCTTTTACAAATGCCTCCTTTGAGGACTTTTTACAAACAGCTCTTATATGAGCAGATTTATAAACTGAAAAGCTCTTAAGGAAATATACAAATTTTCTTTATAAAGAAACACTCCTACTTGAGTAGATTTATAACATAACATATTTTAGGAATTTTACAAATTCCTTTTACAAATTGAGCTTCTTAAACGAGCAGATAATCAACTTTTGTAAATCTTAAACAGTGTTAGAAAACTCTTGTTTAGATTGTATCAGTAAATTTCAAAATAGAGCACTAATTGTTCTCTTAAATTTTTTTTTCAAATTAACGAGAACGGGAAAAAAAACACAAGTGAAAAAAAAAACTTCACAGAATGTTGTTTTCATTTTGACTATGCATTCAAAAATCTAATATATTTTCTTCTTTTTCAAAGAGAAGAGAAAAAATTATATTTATAGCTCTTGATAAAAAAATTTGCCTATTATCAAAAAGTTTCTGGCAACCCATACTTATTTAATATACTTAACGTTTTAATAACGTGTAAAAGTCAAGAGCAGTGAAAGAGTATTAAATGTGTCTGACACATGCATTAAATGCATTCTAACAGCTCTTTTCTTTCTAAAGTCGAGGGCAAACTTTCTGAAGTTGAGGTCTGAGGTCGAGGCCTAAGCTTCAGTCCTTGACTTTATAAATTTTGTCGAGGCCAAACATTCTAAAGTCAGGGGCAAAATTTCTGAAGTCGAGGCCTAAACTTCAGCCCTTGACTTTATAAATTTTGCCCAAAACTCCAGCTCTCGACTTTTTGATTTTGCCCAAAACTTCAACCCTTGACTTTTCGATTTTGCCCAAAACTCCAGCTCTTGACTTCATAGTTTTGTCCAAAACTTCAGTCATTGACTTCATAGTTTTAGCCAAAACTTTGTCTTTTGTCTTTATCTGATGAATAGTGCCTCCACCTTTCTTCTACTGGGCTCGATAGCTTTGTCTTGACTTTTCTTCAACTTTTTGTTCTGTTAAAACTTAAACAACAGTAGAACACATACAAAGCATATATAATATATATATAAATATTTTAAGTATTTAAACAATTAAGGATATTTAAATAATTAATTGTGTAATAATTATTTTCATCAAAATCATTCGTGAACATAAAGTTCAACATATGGCTCTAGTGTGCCTCTAGGTGAGTTGGCATAAAATTACGACCAATCATTTCAAAGGGGTTGTAACCGGGGGGTGAATTACATGAAAAGGATCCCCCTCTCGAATTCCATTCTTCTAACAGCTTCTTGATTTGTTGAGTTATTTTGTGAACTTTTGCTCCATTCTAGCTAAAATAAACACAAGCAAAAACAAAAGATAGGAAAACTAAACTAACCAACAAATTATATGTAAAGATAACTAGAATAATTGAGTCAAAGCTTTTAGGTAGTGCTCTATTGAGCTTCATTTTTCATGAATTCAACACTGACTCCTAAACACAACCAGAAAAAAACTTGGTTGGAGTTCGTTGAGTTAAGAACATTCAAGAGCACGGAGTTGAAGTTTTCAAAAATTTATAAAGCTAATAAGTTTTATTCAACTTCGGTTGCAACTATCAATATTAGGCAAGTGCACCTACCAAAGTAGCATATAAAATTTTAGGTAGTATTCTAAGAGATTATTGGCATCTACCATATTCACTTTTCATCTATTATCTAGCTAAGGAAATTCAGTAAAACATAATGAAAATATAAATTATACTAGGATTAATGAATATATACATGTTTGCAAGGAAAATTATAAGATAAGCATGTCATAGCAAGAAAAAAGCCTTATGAATTACTTCACCAAGTCCTTATCATGTGATTTCGTAACAAACTCATAGAGTTGTACACCAATATATTTGCATTATCAAACACACGAATGTAAGTTAAAGCCTCTCTCAAGGTCAAAAACTCTAAATCTAGACCAGACCATCAGAATCTTTTCACAAGTTACCGGCAGTCTAAATCTGCATAAAGTTTAAGAATCCTTTATTTTAAAACCAACCTAATGAATTTTAAAAACAAGAGATAGAAAATTTCACCATCCCTCTCTCAAGGTGATCGTGAGCAACTCCATTAGTAGCCTAGATCTATTCAAAAGAATGATCTTCAATCTATTCGTTGAAATCAAGCATGAATCTAAAAGATGCCCCACTCGTTTAGACCCATGAAATTATGTTTTAGTTACTAATTACAAATATCCAATCAATAGTCATTAAAATGCTTCTAAATCATATGAATCAAGTTTTGGATTTACAAACCCTAAGTTAAATGATTATTTCTCCATTGATGTAACATTAAGCACAAATCTAAAGAAATAATATGAAATTAAAGATGAAATTACAAATTAAGCACAGAGTCTTGCAAAAACAAATGTCGGTACCTATAAAACTTCAAGATTTCTAAATCAAGAAGAAGCAATTCTTTTGCCCAAGAATTCTCTCTCTGTTCTATGATAGAAATTTATTACATATCATACTATACATACTATAAACATTTCGCATGCCTTGCACATTTATTTATAAGACCAGACACATAAATCATGATAATTTTATTCACTAACATTGTAGATTCTTTAAAATCGAATTCGTTCTTAGATGCTAGCTCATACGATTTCCGTGGTGTTACATCGAATTCTCGAGTTCTTGAATGTCAAGGCTCGATGTAAGCTATGGCTTTTTGCTAAAAAGTTCAAGTTCTTGTCTAAATTCAATCGTGGGATGCATCAAGTTTATTGAAGGCTCGAGTGCTGGGCTCGACCTAAGCTATGCTTTTCTAATCAAAGGCATAATTTCCATCCAACTTTAGTTGTGGGTTGAATTTAGGGCTTGACATTGTGGCACACCAGAGCTGTATATGAAGTTCAGGGCTTGATCACCTCAATATAGAAGTCAAGGGTATAAGCCCTATAAAATTTTAGTAAATAATTCCAAGATGAACTTCGAAAATAAACCATAAAAATCACTCCAAATTAAAACCGAATTTCGACAAGTCCTAAATCACGAACGGATCCAAGAATTTCTTAATCTTGAGAAAATGGAAATCCTTAAAAATAAAATAAGAACTCAACAATCTTCAAATTGAAAAGCACGACGTACGACAAATTCTATATTTAACTCTAACTTATAAAATCGGGTAATATAAAGCCCAAAAACAAATTATTAAAAAGTAAATAATTATTAACCTTCGAAATAAAAATCAATTCAAGAATTCCGAAAACGTTAAAAGATATTAAATACTACAAAAATAAAATTTAAGATAAATTTCTCAAATCAAATATGTTGTATAAATATAAAATATCAGTTTCCAAATTGGTAAAGATCTAAACCGGAAAATCACTCGGAAACCCTAAGTGCAATACAATGGTTTAAGTCCGGCAATCTAGTGCCCCTAACCCTAGAGGCCGAGATGTAGTTTAAGTGTGTAGAATAGCTTGTAGTAATATAAGTTTGCTTAAAAAGATCATATTGGTAAATTTTGACCTATTTCGAACCCATTTGGATACAAACTTCAAAAAGTGTGTCCCGGGGCTCGAGATATCAAAATTATACCAATAGTACCGTTAGACTCGTAATTTCATAAAATTTCCAAATATATTAGTTATATAATTTTTCGGGTTATAAAAGTTATAGTTATAACCTTTTTATTCGTATTTCATTACTACCGTAATTAATTAGTCTTTCATACTATTCACTTTTATTTCATTACACAATTTTATTATTCTTGTAAAGCGTTATATTTTTAGATAAATATTTTATATATCATAGAAAATTTTGTTTTTCTAAAATTTAGTTCATTTCGGGTCTTTACGGGATCAGATTCTGTTTAAGACCCAATACTAAAAATAAAATAAATTAATTTAATATTGAAAAATATTTTTTTTTTCATAAAAAATTTTTTAGAATTTTCGGGTTATAAAAATATCATTTATAGCCCATATTCGCATATTTTGATCATACCGATAACATATTTGTTAAAATACTAAAATAATTCAAATAATTATTTAATTTCAATTATGAAAAATCTACTACAAATATTGGAATAAATTTTTAATTTTTATTTATTTATTAAGAAAGTACTTTTACAACCCATACCTTCAAGTACACCTTACACATATCACTTCCTTTTCACTTCAATCTTTCTACACTTTGTCCCACACTTCATGGCAGATTTTGACCCTCTTATATGGCTGTCTTTCGTCCTTGAAACCCCCCAAAAATAATTAAAATAACTCTCTTTCAATCTTCTTAAAAAGGTACACATACCATTAATACATTACAATTTCAAGTCAAAATTCAAACAAATTCTCTTCTCTCTCCTCACTCAATTCACGCTAGCCCCCCAACCCCCCCCCCCCCCCCCCCCCCCCCCCCGCCCTATTTTTCTGCCTTGTTTTATTTTTTCTCTATTTCATTCATTTAATATACTCATTTTCTCTCTCTCTTTCATTTACTCCATTTATCCTCTTTCACTCCTTAGCTTTTTCTCTTTCTTTTTCCTCTCTTTTCTTCTTCATTTTGTTTGTGTTTCTTCAAGAACACAAGCTGCCCCTATCTCTTTCATTAGCTCCTACCCATATTTCTTGAAGATTTTTAAGCAAATCTTCTCCTCAAAGCTTCCATAGGTGATATAGGTAAAGTGTAATAGGAGTTTCTTGCATCAAATGACCTTCCATAAGCTTAAAAGCTTAGGAGGATGATGCCAAAAATGAAACACTCCTCTTCACCATTATTATTATCTTGTATGATAATTATTTTCTTGTTTAAAGTTGTTATATTTTGTAGATCTAACTTTTTGTAGCTTCGATTTTTGTTTATGCTTTAGGTCTTGTTATTTGAAGTTATTATTTTTTTTATTGCTTATGATCTATGCATGTATTCATCATCCACATGTTCATCATGGTGTTTATGCATCTACAACTAGTATAATAAACTAGATCTAGTGTTTTGAGTTCATAAAATGCATTAGACTTTGTTTATGTTCATGGATAACTTGTAGTAGCATGATGATAGTAGGAATGTTTTAGAAAACTCAAAATCTATTTTATTTTCAACAAATATCATTTTTGAAAATTTGGATGAAAATGGAACCATATTTGGAAAAATTGTTTTTCAACTTTAAAATGTGTGTTTTTCATTTAAAATGAAGGGCTTAGGGTATAGATAACAAAAATGAAAGATTTTGATGAGTAAAGTTTAGATCTATGAGTTTATTGTGCACTACCATGGGTTTCATTTAGATGTATGTTCATATTATGTGTAGATCTTAGATTGGAACTTGAACAAAAATTGTGAAATTCCTATTTTGGCAAGACCACCATTTAAAAACCACTTTCTAAATATCAAAATGTAATTTTTACTTAAGATAATAAAGGCAATTAATGTATGTCATCAAGACTTTTTTTTACAAGAATCAAAGGTGATTTTCAGAAGTTATTTTTAAAATAAAAATCTCATTTTCTGATTTTGGCCAAAGCATATATTTAAAACATGTTTTCCCACTCAAAAATGAAGTTTTTATTCAAGACATGAAAGGCTCTTAAGATAGTATATGTATGGAATGGATTTTCATAAGTATAGATAGATTTTATGAAAAGATATGACCACAAATGAATTTTGTAAATTCGGATCCCAACCAAGACTAATTTTGAAAACCCACATATTAACTCAAAAACTCATGTTTTATGTGAAAAATGAAGGGTATAGATAATAGGTATCATTAAGTGGTGATTTTTACAAGTTGAAATGAGTTTGGATATGAGTAATGTGTAAAACAAAAAGTAGAATCAAGATGGAAAATTTTGACTTAGTAGTCAATTTGTGAAATTCGTAATTTTGAATGAAGGCCATAAGAACACCTATTATCCAAGCTTAAAATAAAAAGTTTTATGTAATGAATGGAGTCCTTAAGTAATAGGTACCATAAAGTCTTAAATTTTAATGCATTAAACAAGTTTTTCTCAAAGGAATCATTTAAAAAGTGGATTTTCTAAAATTCGGATTTTTGAGTAAATTATATTGGAAAACATATTTGCAAAATGTAAAATGCAAATTTTTGTGTAAGAATGAAGTCCTTAGTGGTTGTGTATGATTGAGCCTTAATTTCCTAAATAACAAATGATTTTTACTTAAAGAAATTACTCAAAAACTAATTTTTACAAAATTCGGATTTTGGAATCAACCCCACTTGAAAACATGTTTACAAAGTGCAAAATGGAGATTTTTATGTAGAAATGAAAGGCATAAGTAATAGATATAAGGAAGACTCAATTTTAACAAAAATAATTATATTTTCTTAAGAAATAAATCCAAAACAAATGGAAATGATCAAAGTTAGGAAACCAGTATTCTTAAAAATAGTTATCCTTGAAGTCTTACAATATAAAGAGTTATAAAATTTCCTTTTAGCAAAAATCATCAAGATCATGCATACATTAAGCTCATCTCATGTCATTCATGTTAGAAAATCACTCATATTGCATGTATAGCTAATTTATATAGTAGGAACATTACAAACATTTATAAAACTATTTTTCAAAAATTGAAATTGTTACTGCCCTAATCTGATCCGAACTTTTCGAAGCTTCAAAGTTTTCAAAACTTGAAAATAATATTAGAATTAGATAGATCTTTCGAAGTAGATAGAAATCGATATATAATTTGCGAGATTCCGAGTTAAAATGACCAAGTTATGGCCGTTTTAAGTTGGAATTCCCGCTTAGGACGAGAATTGCGAAATTGATAGTTTGTAGAAGATCGTTTGGATTAGTTTGAGTTGAAATACTTATTAGAGTATTTCTTCCTTTTTTTAGGTGATCCCGAAATCAACGATTCCCTACCATCGAATTACTTTTACTAAGAGACCAGTGATCCAATGGCTGAGTGAGTTTTCTTCTTATTTTGTTACCTTGTTTGTGCTTGTAGCTAGTCGCATTAGAAGTATAGGAACAAGATAAAAATCGATATGAATGAGGATGGGATATATGATGAGACTGTGATGAATGTATGCCAAAGAATACTTAAGCATATCGAGACCATGATTTGATTGGATAACTGCACTGTTCATATTATTTCTGCTATATGTATGATATTGGTTGATCACTCTAAAGAATGTCTGAATATTTTGACCTAAGCAAAAATTTAAATTGGTCATGCATTACATCGGACATATTACATTTGGTAGCATGCTACTCCTACGTAGGTCGATTGGTATGGTCCGATGACTCGTTGGGATAACAAGGCCGGTATCAAAGCTCATTCATGGGGACTAAGGCGCATCGGTGATGCATTCCATGTGTGAGCCTAGCCGAGGCGATTGCTATGAGCCGAGGGCTTGGGGGACTAGCAGCGGTCATGTAGACTTCAATATCATCCCTAACCCAAGATACGGAGGGCGTAAATCCGTTCTGTGTGTGAGTTCCGGATACCCATACATAATTGTTTACACATGTATTTGTTCATGCATAGCATATGGTTGATTATAACTTGCTTGTTATGGTACGGAATTAAGGGAATTCTCACTAAGCTAGTGTAGCTTATACCCCAATAGTTGTTTAAATGAGCAGGTTATTTCAAGAATTCTAAGTGGAGACCGAGATGGTTGGAGCCGAGAATGACTTCGAGATTCCGGCAAGGAATAAGAATGTTTGAAGTTATTGGCTAGGTTTTATGATTTGCCTTGTAATAGTTTATGTAGGGAAGTCTGTGGATGAATGTAATTGAGGTTTAATGATTTGTATTTTGAAGTACAGTGATTTGTATATGAAGTGTAGTGATTTGTATATGAAGTATAGTGAATTGTATTTCCTTTACATTGTTACTTGAGTATATCAATATAAAATGTATCTCTCCAATGTGTCTTATCTATGTGTTAGACGCCTTGTACATAGTATGGAAGCCTTCGCATGACTGAAGCGGTCATTCTTAGGCTTTAATATTGTGTACGGCGGACTACCACGTTTAGGATATCCTTCGGGACGTGACAAAGGGTCATGTCGAGTGCTTGATTTAGGACGTGACAAGTCATTTTACCTTACTATTTTGCCCTTGATGAGTCTTTTGCAGGCTTTGGCTAAGTCATGCTTTATACGATTATTGTTGTTTTGCTCCAAATCTGATTCAAATCACTTTGTTTCTTCTTGTCTTGGTTTTAGGAGTTGAAAAGCAATATTATGTAATAAAAGTACAAGATTCATAGGAATTTACCTAGGAATGTATCGAATAAAGCTTAGATTCCTATGGGTGGAATATAGTAAAATATATTTATCACTAAGCCATCCTTCATGCATAGATTCAATATGTGACATGCACACCTAATGTAAATGGTTGGTTAGGTTTGTGTTGTTTGGAAATATTGTTGGTTAGTTGGGTCGAAAACCATTTTAAAAGACCACGAAATTGAAGTTTTCAAAAATTTATGAAACTAATATATTATGTTCAACTTTGGAAGCAACTACCAACATCAAGCAAGTGCACCTATGAAGTAGCATAGAAAATATTAGGTCGTATTCCAATAGATCATTAGCATCTACCCTACTCACATTTAATTTATTATCTAGCCAAAGAAATTCAGAAAGCCATGATAAAAGCAGAAATTATCCTAAGGTTAGTGAAAATTTACAAGTATTTCAGGGCAAAATTAAGGATGGGTTTGTAAAAATGCAACATGGAACCAAGGGTTTGCTTCATCAATTCCTTATCATGTGATTTCTTGACAAACTTCAAAAAAGAGAGTTGTATGCTAGTGTGTTTGCACTGCTGGATTGACTAGTGTAAGCTAAAGCCTCTCTTAAGGTCAGTAGCTATAGGTCTAAACCAGACCATCGTAATCTCTTCACAAGTTATTAGTGGCATAGACCCACATAAAGCTTAAGAATCCATTGTTTTTAAAACGAGCTTAATGAATTTCAAAACAAGCGATAGAAAGTTTTATCATCCCTCTCTTAAGGCGATTATGAGCAACTCCATTAGTAGCCATAAATCTATTCAAAAGAATAATCTCTCAATCTATTCAGTTGAAATCAAACATGAATCTAAAAGGTGCACTAGACATTTAGACAAACGAAAATAAGTTCAAGCTACTAATTACAAATACTAAATCAGTAATTATTTGAAATCATATGAATTAGGATTTGAGTTCACAAACCCTTAGTTGTAGGAGATTATTTCTTTATGTATATAAACATTATATGTCACGCTCCGAAGGTACCCTAGTAGAAGTAGACAAGTTGATAGGTTCAAGACCAAGTTTTAAATTAATAATTTTCTAAATCATTTTCATTTCAACTATAGTCTTACAGGGCAAGCGCACCCATCAGATGTAGCATAGAGAAATGATCTAGGTCATATTCCTAGGGAACGTTGATGAGTACTTCTACTCACTCTTTTCCTATTATCTAGCAAAAAAAAAATTCATATTTGGTTTTATATACATAGAAACTAAACTAAGTCTAATATTCACAGATTTCACAGCAAGCATACAAAAGGATAAATCAATTCACAAGGTTTCTTAGGTTATGCTTCACCTAAGATCTATTCATATGACTCAAGAATTTTCTCAAAAGTTGTATTGATTATTGAACCATCGGATTCACTAAATTATGCTAATGCTTCTCTCAAAGTCAAAAGCACCTAAACCTAAGCCAAACTGCCGGAATGTCTTCCTGACTATTAGCAACTTAAATTTGCATAAAGAACAAGAATCCTCCGTTTTAAAACCAATATGATGAATTTTAAAACGAGTGACGGAAGATTTCACCATCCCTATCTCTAGGTGATTATGAGCAATCTCATCAATAGCTTTAGATCTATTCATTAAATCAAACTTTCGGTGTATTTTTAACAAAATTCAAACATGAATCCAATGGGATGCACCATCCAATTAGACTCATTCTTTAGGCGCAAGATATTGAATACAATAAAATCAACACGTTTTGAAATTAAGAACAAAGGAATCACATGAAATCAATCAAGGATCCACAATACCCAAGCAATATTAAACTACTCCTCCATAGATAAAACAATATAAATAATAACAAGGAGAAATAGAAAGGATCTAAAATTAGATTAGCAATACAAACAATGTTCCTTGATAAATTGATACATTCAAGCACAAATGCTGTTGTAAAAATACATAAAAGTGTGTTTTTTCTTGTCTCTGTCTCTCCTTTTCTTGTTCTTCTCCCCCTTTAATTCTTTCCTTCATCTTCATTTTATAATGATCTTTGCATAAATGGAATTGGATGCTCATTGATGGAGGAAATAGGAAGTTACGAGAGTTACGGATCTCTTAGCTTTCCAAAGTAACATATAAATGGAATTGAATGCTCATTATGGAGGAAATGGGAAGTTACGGGAGTTATGGGTGTTATGAGTCTTTTGGCTTTTCAAAGTAAGAATTGAATTCTCATCGTGGAGGAAATGGGAAGTTACGGGAGTTATGGGTGTTATGGGTCTTTTGGCTTTTCAAAGTAACACATAAATGGAATTGAATGCTCATTATAGAGGAAATGGGAAGTTACAGGAGTTATGGGTCTTTTGGCTTTCCAAAGTAACACCCCTTTTAATGCTCAATAAGCGTTACTTTAATAAATAGGGGGTTACTATTCATTAAACAAGTCGTTTGACAAAAGGTAATTCACTGTTAAATTGACGTGTCTGGGGATAAGTCATGTCACTTGAGCATGTTTGGCCAAGTTCTTCACAGTGGAAAGTGACATGGCTTGTCTTTGTTGTGTTAACCACTTTTTGGTCCAAACTTTGCATTTTTGACCCATTTTGCTGCCTTTCCATAAAATAACTCCTTTAAAGGCCTGAAAACATAAATTAATATTTTTAAGTGCCAAATTCATAATATTTATCAATAAAATGATCAATAAAAGTTCATTTGGCATTCATAAAATAGGAATAATTTTGGTTTATCACAAGTCATACTTGAATACCATCACTAGATTACCTTCAAAGAGTGACACATTTTCCAAAATACTAGGATCTTTTAGTTGATTAGATATGAAATGATAAATACATGTAAGAAATAAATTAGTAAATAACTGCTATCTTAATCATAAAGTATCACAAATTATTACAAACTATATAGTCTTCTTGTAATTCATAACTGATAAAATAGTACTAGCTAATCTATTCTAGGAAAACATAACCATTAATCCCAAGTAGAACCATAGACTTCTAGCTCTTAAGCTCTTACCGGAGCTATGTTCCCGGAAGTAACTAACTAGGGTCGAAGTGTAAAAGTGAAAAGACTGTCGGAGTATGAGCGAAACCATGGCTCAGTGAATAACCAGACATATTACACATCAATCAAGTTATTTACAAGTCATATGTAATGCAATCACTCAATCATATGTTCATATACAAGCTTGGATGATCTAGAATCCAAACAGAAAAAAGATTTACGCCCTCTTTTTAAGGTTGAAGAACATTTACCATATGACCCACCTGCCCATGAGAGACTAGATTTACAGGAAAATCAACAATTTCTTGTTTTAAGGTTATCATTTTAAATTTAACAACAATTTTAACCGACCATTTCCTGTATCCATTCTTAGAAACTCCCTAAGTATTAATCATTTCAAAATGATACTACGGGCTGCGTTCTTCATTGCTACTTAGTTCCCGTAGAACCAACGGAACAAAGAAAACGTTGGAAGAACTAACACTTTAGAAAAACCAAGCGTTAACAGATAACCGAAATATTAATACATAGCAGGCTGTCACCCGTTTATATATGCAATAATGCAGTACGTGCAATGCATGACCAGATTATTTTAATAAGTCAATAGTTCTTATTTAATTTCATGGTGGTCATACATTACACATAATCATCATCATACTACTTCACATCATCATATCATTGTATTATCACTATTGTAATGGTAGATTAGCAATCATATAGTCAGATCATAACACATTTCCATCACAACATTCATTTTATTATTACTATCTTTGCATTACATTTTCAGCTATTTACAAGCACAAACAGTATAATATGTCTAGATTACTCACTTGCTCATAATGACTTAATCGTAATAATCTGCTGAAAGATCCTCTATGGTATCAAAGTCACCATTGAGATGAATAAAGTATTCATCAATATAATATAGATTATATAACTAAACTCATATACGTGTCTAGTGTCCTAAATTTATATTTATCAAGTTTTGGTAGTAATTAATACTAATTTTGTTATTCCATACCTGACTCTTTATAGTAAATCATATTCGTTTATTATTACTTAGTGTCGTCGTGTTTCTCCTAATGTATTTTGTATAATTATTTTGTCATTTTTAGAAGTCACATTATTCGTAAATTTAGCTTATTTCAATTTCCATTCTTACCTATTTTGTTTACATAAAACAAATATTTGATTAATTTAAAGTTGTTATTAACACTTAATATTTTCCTATAATTCTAGGGTTTTAAAAGTTATCAAATATTAACCAAATTATTATTCTAAGTATTTGTATTTATTTTTCTATTTAGTAACTTCTGTTTTGATGTATATAATGTGGAATGGATTTCATAAGTTTAGATAAATTTTATCAAAAGATAACCAAAAATAAATTTTGTAAATTTGGATCCCAACTAAGACCAATTTTTAAAACCCTTTATCAATTTCAAAACTTATGTTTTATGTGAAAAATGTAGGGTATAGGTAATAGCTATCTTTAAGGAATGATTTTTATAAGTTAAAATGAGTTTAGGCATCAATAATGTGTAAAACAAGTAATGGAATAAAAATGGAAAATTTTGAGTTAGTGATCAAATTGTCAAATTCGTAATTTGAGATGATTCATGTAATCACTTAGTATTTGAGCTCAAATTGCAAGTTTTATGTGTTAAATGAAGTCCTTAACAATAGATGTAGTAAAGCTTCAAATTTTGATGCATTAAACAAGTTTTCTCATAAGAAATATGCAAGAAATGAAAATTTTCAAAATTCTGATTTTTGTGAAAAACTTGTTTAAAAACATATTTGCAAGGTGTAAAATGCAAATTTTTGTGTAAGAATAAAGTCCTTAGTGGTTATGCATGATTGAGCCCTAATTTTCTAAATATCAAATGATTTTTACTTAAAGGAATCACTCAAAAACTAATTTTTTGTAAAATTCGGATTTTGGAATCAACCCTACCTACTTAAAAACATATTTACAAAGTGTAAAATGGAAATTTTTATGTAGAAATGAAGGTCATAAGTAATATATAATGAAGACTCAATTTAAAACAAAAATAATTATATTTTCTTAAGTAATAAATCCAAAACAAATGGAAATTATCAAAGTTAGAAAACTAGATTTTTCATAAGTAATTATTATTATAGTCTTGCAAAATAAAAAGTTATAAAATTTCTTTTAGCAAAAATCATCAAGATCATGCATACATTAAGCTCATCTCATGTCATTCAAGTTAGGAAATAACTCATCTTGCATGTATAGCTAATTTATATAGTAGGAACATTACAAACATTTACAAAACTACTTTTCGGAAGTTGAAATTGTTGCTGCCCTAATCTGATTCGAACTTTTCGAAGCTTCAAAGTTTTCAAAACTTGAAAATAATATTATAATTAGATAGATCTTTAGAAGTCGATAGAAATTGATATATAATTTGCGAGATTCCGAGTTAAAATGACCAAGTTATGACCGTTTTAAGTTGAAATTCCCACTTAGGGCGAGAATTACAAATTTGATAGTTCGTATAAAATCGTTTGGATTAGTTTGAGTTGAAATACTTACAAGAGTATTTCTTCCTTGTTAGGTGATCCCGAATTCGATGATTCCCTACCACCGGATTACTATTACTAGAAGATCGGTGATCCAATGGCCGAGTGAGTTTTCTCCTTATTTTGTTACCTTGATTGTGCTTGTAGTTAGTTGCATTAGATTATAGGAACAAGATAAAAATCGATATGAATAGGGATAGGATATATGATGAGGCTGTGATGAATGTATGCCAAAGAATACTAAAGCATATCGAAACCACGATTTGATTAGATAACTGCACTGTTCATATTATTTCTGTTATGTGTATGATATTGGCTGGTCACTCTAAAGAATGTATAAATATTTTGACCTAAGAAAAAATTAAATTGATCATGCATCGCATTGGACATATTGCATTTGGTAGCGTGCTACTCCTACGCAAGTCGATCGGTATGGTCCGAGGACTCGTTTGGATAATGAGACCCGGGATCAGAGCTCATTCGTAGGAAACTAAGGCACATCGGGGATGCATTTCATCTGTGAGCCTAGCCAAGGTGAGTGCTAAGAGCCGAGAGCTTGGGGACTAGCAGCTGTTGTATAGACTTCAATACCATCCCTAACCCAAGATACGGAAGGCGTAAATCCGTTATGTGTGTGGGTTCCGGATACCCATACATAATTGCTTGCTCACGTGTTTGTTCATGCATAGCATATGATTGATCATAACTTGCTTGTTATGGTATGGAATTAAGGGAATTCTCACTAAGCTAGTGTAGCTTATACTCCAATAGTTGTTTAAATGAACAGGTCATCTCAAGAATGCAAAGTGGGGACCGAGATGGTTGGAGTCGAGAATGGCTTTGGGATTCCGGCAAGAAATGAGAATGCTTGAAGTTATTAGCTAGGTTTTATTATTTGTCTTGTAATAGTTTATGTAGGGAAGTTTGTGGATGAATGTAATTGAAGTTGAATGAATTGTATTTTGAAGTATAGTGATTCGTATATGAAGTATAGTGGTTTGTATCGGAAGTATAGTAGATCGTATTTCCTTTACATTGTTACTCAATTGTATCAACATAAAATGTATCATTCCGATGTGTCTCCTTTATGTGTTAGATGCCTTGTACATAGTATGGAAGCCTTCGCGTGACTGAGGTGATCATTCTTAGGCTTTAATATTGTGTACGGCGGACTGCCATGTTTAGGCTATCCTTCGGAGCGTGACAATAAGTATATATAATATAATTATACTTATTATATAATTATTCATCCGTGAAATACAAATTGTATATAAAGGAAACAGGTTTGTACCTCGGCTCTTACGCCATTAGTGTTGAAACCCAGGTGCCGGCGTTCTTATGTCTTACATAATATTTCGTATCGGGTGCACTGGCTTATAAGTCGCCAGCATTCCTACGTACGCTGAACTATACGCTGCCGTCGTATAATCTTAGATAGCCGACATTCGTTCATGTTACATGAAAATAAGTTTTACGTAGCTTCTGTTCCAGTGTACGCCGTCTTTACACCACCGGCCTACCCTTGTAAGCCGTCGGCATTGGACGTTTACACTGCCAGTTTATGAACAGTGCTGGCACTATTCATCATCTTCTCCGATGAAACTATTCATATTCCTTAAATTTTCAACGTCATAAACATTCTTCAACCATTCCTAAGTGTTTCTATAGCATGTATATATACATACAACAACTCCTAACACATCTACAAGTATATAATCTTAAGTTTTGAATCTAGAAAAGTATAACTAGGGCTTTTGAATTTTACCTTGTTCAAGCTCGTTCGATGGAATTTGAAGTTTGTTCTTGAGTTGATAATGATCTTATGATCATCAGAAGTTAGTTCCAATCCTTTTTTTTAACAAATAACAAGTTGAGTTACATCAACTTACCTCGTTCTCAGATTATGCGTTTTTTGTATTGCATTTTTCCTTAGTTCGGATTAGATTGTTTTGGACGAGTTGATTTCTGTTTTTAGGTCATTTTGGTTATTGACTAAGGTTTGATCTGGAAAATTCGAGAGAAGGTTGTGTTTGTTTGCATATTCATTAAATGCCTTAAACATATATATATAGAAAGCAAAAGAAGGAGCTTGCTGCAGCATTTTCCCAGTAATTTTGATCCAAATTTCCTCCACTTGTTACTATTTTATCAGTTGTTCTTATTGCAATTAATGTGTATGTTGAGTTGGTAACCTATGATTGGTGTTTTGAGTTGATTTTTGTTGACCTTTGGTGCATTATTTGGATGGTTTTAATCAAATTTCGATTCTCCCATCTCAATGCAATCCAAGCCCTCCGTTTAAGCAATTTGTAGCCGGCAAATGACACAAATTATTATATATTAATATTAGTTAGTTAATTATCTTAGTTTTAGGATAGTTTAATAAGTTATACGGGTATAAATTAGCTAATATTTGAGAGTTCTTGTACAAAAATATTTTTATAGGATTCTACAAAATATTTGGATTATCAAACAATACAACTTTAAGTTTTAAATTTACATGATTAATTATTTTTAGAATTTTATCTCTTGCAATTAGGGTTTCCTAAACTCATCAGGTCAATTTTTGTTTTAGGCTCCAATAGCTTAAGAAAACCCTAATTAGAACAATGGTGTGATTCAATTATTTATTTGAAGTTTAGATCTTTAGTTATACATCAGTTTATGTTTTTATTGTGTATTAACAATCCTAACGGTTTATTTTTAGGTTATCGTTTCCTATCCATAAGCGTAGTTGGTTAACTACTCGGTATTACTTTTGACATATAAGCTAAATTATCTATATATCTTTAGTTTTTGATACCTATTATGAAATCTGATTAGTATTGTTTAATACTATCTAGGAATCTTAAATTTAGGGTTTAAATTTATATATAGGCTCATTACTATTCACTGTCCTAGTCTCAATTCATTGTTGAGTTCAAAAGTAGTCATTTAATCTCTATATTTATATTTTTCTATTTAATCTAGTTGTATGACAAGTTTTAGGGTTTGAAAATTTAGATTTCCTTTAATCATATCTTGAATTATCCGTTCAAGATACGAAATCTCGTTTTTGATATCAATTAAGGTCAAAGAAGTTCTTTATTTGGCTTTTAGTTCCTAATCTAGCCAAATTCAAGTCATTGATCTATTCTTAGGTTTTCATTGGATTCTAAGTTTTCTAACTAGTTCATACATTCTATTTTAGAGTCGTGTACTAATGTGAAAAATTTTCGGGGTTTACATTATGCACGAATTCTAAAGAAATAAAATGGAATTATCAAAGAATATTACAACTAAAGTTCAAAATTTTGTAAAAATATAAACAATGGGCTAAAATGATTTTACCTAGAAAACTTGAGATTTCTAAAGTAAGAAGAAATGGTTCTTTCACCTCAAAATTCTCTCTCTATACTATTTTAGGAAATTTGTTACAATATGCTACATTACTGATCGCATGCCTATGCGCCTCTATTTATATGCTCGAGTATAGAAATCATGATGATTTTATTCATTGACGTGGCAAATTCTTTATAATAGAAATCGTCCTTTATTTCACGCATGCGTCGTGAATGATAGCTCATATGGTCATTTGCCGCGTGGTAGGTCAAGCGCTACAATATTGCATGAAAGTTAGGGCTCGACCTCAGCTGGGGAATTCTACTAAAACTCTGGCGTTTTTCTCTATTCTTCAACTGATGGGTAATTGGAGTATGTCGAGGGTTCGACACTTAGGCTTGACTCAAGTTATACTTTCTAAGCAAAAGGTCTTATCTTCATCCAGCATTTGTCGTGGGTTAAATTTAGGGCTTGACAATGTAGCACAATAGAAATAGTTCTTCAAGTCTAAGGCTCAATTGCCTCAAAATGCTCATCGAGAGGTCACGTCAAGGGCTTGATTTAGAGTGCGATAGACCATTTTGCCTTGTTTTTTCCTTGGTGTTTAGGCATCGATGGACACTTTTGCAGGGCTTGACTAGTTCTATCTTTAAGATCTACTGTTGTTTTGCTCCAAATCTAATTCAGAATACTTTATTTGGACTTCTTTTGATTCCAATAGCTAAAAAAAAACAATTTAGCATTAAAAGCACCGGATTCATAGGAATTTATCCAAGAATGCATCAAATTAAACCTAAATTCCCATTAATAGAATAGAGTAAAAAAGGAGTTATCATTGAAAAAAGTCTTACCTAGTGTACGTAGACATAATCGTTTTAGTTCAAGTATACTTTTGGTGTCACACCCCAAGTTAGTCAAGTTGTAACAGTCCTATTGTATACATTAACCCACGGTAGAAGCTTACCACTTAGCTTCTATCATAGCCTAGTATATACAAGGTACACACCACTAATCCACTCTATGTAATATAAGCTCAGTAATAAAATATTAATAATGATAATATATATGTATATAAATATGTGAATATTTCATTTCACCTTGATCTAAATTAGCATTTGAAATGTTTGTAATTACTAAATTACCAGTATTCAAATCAAACTAGGCCATCCAAGTCACCCAACTGATACCATAACTAAATGAAAATAGAAAAGTAGAAATTAGTTCATTTGGCTTCCTCTTATTTGTACTACTACAAACCTTAGGATCCATAGTAATACTAGCCACTACTACTAAAGTCAATCTGAACCTGTAAGAAAGTCTATAAGGGAATGAGCAACCACAGCTCAATAAGAGGGACAAAGGTAAAAATGCACGTATACAAAACAAGCAGGATTATCAAGCAGTTAATTAATGCCATGCATGAATAAGCAAATGCCATATGCACGACGTTACTCGGTCTATTGTGAGGCTAGAGACAATAACCGCACTCTAGCTTAGGTTGAGGAGTTTATATGTAATGCAAAATAACCATCGATCAAACCCAAGCTTGTGCAATGGAGCTACGACTCCTCCCAAGACCTCCTCGGACACGTTCCTAACCTCACCGCGAGCTCTTCTCTTGTCACCTGGTCCAGCTTTGAGGATAGGAAAAGGCAGCTTTACTGACTCTCTTCAGGGTCGATGTTTAATCGTAGAATCCTAATTGATCCCCTATTAGGTTGAAATGCATGGCATTTAAAAAGAATTTGTTAAAGTTTTATTTAGTTCCATTTAAAGGCGATAAGCCAACTTGAAAACACTTTAAGAATATCACAAATAGTACAAATTTCACATACCAATCAACAAGTCAAGGACAAGCACAGGCATTGCATGCATACATTCAAGCTATTTTACAGTCACAACCGTGAACACACTTTGACTTCTAAGTACCTTAAAATGGTACTCCAAAATGCGATAAAGCATCGATCCTACTTACTTGAATGGTCTTCGGATCAACTTGGAATGTCTAGCTCCGCGTTGTTGGTGATTCTTATGAAGAAAGGGTATATTTAGCTTTCGTATAAATTATGGGAACATTGTATTAAATTTCCAATCATAATATTCGTTACATTTCTTTAATTGTCTGATCCTGATAGAAATTTAAATTAAATATATGTATAGTTTTATTTATAAATCATAATTTAATCTTACAAATATATTCATAAAGGAACTAAAATCAGATCCGGTAGTGAGATAAAATGATAATAATTAGTTCTGTGACAATGTAGTTAGAAATGTGTATATACATATATATATATATATAGAGAGAGAGAGAGAGAGAGAGAAATTTTGAGGGTCTTAGCATGCTTTTTAATGTTTAAATAAATCTCACAGAAACACTAGCTTCGATAAATTTTATATAAATACGACATGCCTTGGTTTTTCTGTATTGGTTTATAGTAACAGAGCTCTCTTTTCTTTTTTTAGCACCTACAGTAGATTTATGAGAGAATCGAGAAAGTCACCGTTTTTAGTTTATATTTAAATTATTCCATTAGCCCGTACATTAATTTCCTATGGCATGCATTAAATGCTATTGAAAAGATGTCCCACCAAGTAAGTTCATACATAGGGGTAAGCATATAAAAAAAAAATTTTCCTAAAAACAAAACATGTAGTAAGACTAAGACCATAAAAGCACCAGTGCACTATTTTTATCTAAATAATAAAAGTAATATCTTATCACTTTGGCCTAAACTTTCCAAAAATCGTCATTCACCCACAAATAATTACACAATTCTAGATTCATATATTTTTTTTTCTAAATCATAAATCGCCATTTGAAAACTTGTATAATTAACATGTGTGTTACTATTTTACTAAATTGCAAGATTAAGGAAGCACATATAAACTAGAAATTATGAAAATCAACACATAAATTAATTTCAAGTATAAGAATTTTGTTCCTAACTCATTACATTTTGTGTGATTAATAATGAATATAAATTTTTATATTTAGAACTACACTCACAATATTGAAGTCGTAATTATTTTTTTTTATAATAGTTTATATATATATTTATCATTTAGTTATATTTTAGGTATAGATGGGGGCTTAGCACCGCAACAATCTACGATCACCGTTTGGTGACAAGCCCTTATCAGCAAATCTTCTCCGTTAGAGAAACTTTGGCCAACAAAGTCTCACCACTATGGAACCGGTCTAATCCTTCCAAACAAGCACCGACAAATTATCTACAATTGTTTATGTTCTTTGTATTTGTTGATTTAACTATCTTAAAGAAAACTTGGATCGGAGGTGTGTGTTATATATATATATATATTTATATATATTTCTTCTGGTTTCTATATTTACCCAGTACCAACCTTGTTTCGTTACAACTATTTTTTGTGTGTTTAATCCTGTAGATGTCAAATTCCTTAACAAGCAAGCATACTAATTTTAATTCAATTTCTGATCTTTCTTGATAAGTCATCTAATTCTACCTAAGTTGGTGTCATTTAATGATAATTTCAGAATTCTTTTTCTTTTTTCACTCTTGCCACGTTGAGAATTCCTTTCACGTGGAGATCAACGAATTTGCATGTTGATCATGTTCATTAATTACCACAGCTATACATCTAATAAGATAAACAAATACAAGAAATGGTTTGGTGTCTCTAATCCCTAGACGACAATCAAGATTCCAAACATTTATTAATTATTATCTATTTATTTATTTATTATTTATATTTTTAATGCCCATGGATATTTACTAGATATAACTTTATGTCACAGTTACTTTCATAGTAAAATATTTTGTCATTGGAGTCTTATTATAAGTTGAAACTCATATATATATATATATATATTTGAGTTTTTGCTAAATAATGAGTTATATTAAAGATCTAAATTAGTAGAAATATTGGCATACATATTTATATTGTTTTCAAAATTTAAATTTACAAGGTCATCTTAACTAAATCCTATGGTTACGATGTGAACTTTAAATTTTAATATGACACATTCCTCCATAGTGTCAGTTCTAAATACCATAATCCTTATTTATATTTTAGGGTTTACCTTTGGTCAAAACCCATTGAAATTTTTTTTTTTTTTCGATCAAACAATATTCAGGCTGTAGCTATTGCTGAGTCTATATTTTGTGCAATATGCCTACCATCCATGTATCAAAGTGCAAAAAGTTGCTTATGCATTATGTACTTATCCCTTATCCTATTGCACGTAATGCCCACGTAAGAATTCGCATTCCACCTATTTGTCTAAATATCAAAGCATATAGAAAACATAAGTATCAAGGCTCTCAAACTTACAAGTAAGCTTCCACTTACTTTTATGGTAAAGGTCATCATTGTATCACTTCATCGTCTTTGCATTGTATGGACGAGCCTGAGGGTTCAATGTTTCCTCGTAGCAATACCTCATATTAGGATGTTGACCAGCACCATATGATGAATACAAACCATTTTCATTCCAGTGAAACCATGCTTGTAGTTTTCTTCCCAGTATTAAAAAATTCTTGCCTGCTTGCTTGATGCAGAACGACCTATTTGCTATTGCGATGGCTACAAACTGAATTTTAATGGGTGTTTTGTCCTCATGTGCCTATGTAATCGCCATACCCATCCCTTGATCTCCATGAATAGTTTGCGGAACAATAATTGCAATATTTGCTGGTCTATCCACCTAGACTTGTAACTTTACGAAAATGTTTTGTAAAAATTTAAGACTTAAGTGAGTAGGGAGGCTTACTTTGGTTATTGGCCTATATATGAATGTTGGCTCTGTCAACCTTATTGTCTTCCTCCTGCACATCAAGCGACGCCACTTCTTGCACTTTCTGGACCTTTGTCTCTAAGCTACTATAGGTTTCTTATATTAGAGTTTGTTGCTTGAATCTAGGTGGAGCAGGAGCAAATGCTTCAACATTCACGGCTCCTACATGAAATTGGCTCCAATCAACATATCCAAACTGATGATCTAGATCAACGGATTGTGTACCTATGTAGCTTTACCTTTCCTCTGACCACTATTGTCTTGAGACTTCTTTCAGCCACTGGGAAGGCCTCTAAGGAATGACCTCATTTTCTTTTGTTAAAGAAGTGGTGTAACGAGTGTGATGCAGGAAATATTTTGACAAGGAATTTTTTTTTAAGTAGAAAGTATGCTACTAACTCAGTGGAAATACTTTGAGAAGCGAACATATTTAGTATATTTATAACGTGAAAAGGGGAAAAAAATCACACTGCTGCCTTATAAAGTTTTCAAATTTTAGACTGATATCATTATTTGCATCCTCATAACTTCGTTTGATAGGTCATGAAGTCATAGACGCAATTGCAAAACAATACAACACATATTGTTTACTAACACACAAAACACCCCATCTTCACAATCACACAAACACATTTTTTTAAAATTTAACACACATTGACACATACACCATATTCACTACATAGTCTACACTACACCTTACACACACTATTCATGCACATATACATTCAAAGCATAGCCTAAAGCCACTAGCCTTTTGAAATTTGGCTTGATGTGTTTGTTTCCTTTTTTTTTTTTTTTAATTTCATACCACATTTTCAAATGCTGTGCTAGTTTCTTTTTCTTTTTCTTTTTTTTAAATATTGACGGTTTGACTCATTGGGTTGGTAGATGTCATGCCCAACAGGTACTCTAAACGTGACAGCCCACCGTACATAATATTAAAACTTGAGAATGACTACCTTAATCACTCAGAAGATTTCATATCGGTACAAGGCATACGTTTACAACAAAGGAAGACCGGTGGAGTTATGCATTTTAAGATAATGACAGCGGAACGTATAAAATAATACTTAATATATATCATTGAAATATAAAGTTTTACAACTTCTACGAGGCATTCCCCATATAATTTCCATAACAACATAGTCTTACTAAATAAATAACTAAAGCTAGAAGATTTTAGAAGAAATCTATTCTAGGGCTCTAAAACAAAGTTCCTCCAAAAGCTTCCCAAAATAAAGATTTCACCCGGATCATCAAGATGGTCTCGAGCATAAAACAAAGGCCCCACAATATTAAAAGTCTATTGGGGTATAAGCATAATTAGCTCACTGTGATATTCCTTACGCAAAAGTACTCATAACAAGCATATAAACAAGTTCATTAATCAAGCATATGAAATGCAAACAACCTGTTACCCCCCGAAGGGTACTCTAAATGTGGCAGTCTGCCGTACACAATATTAAATCTTAGGAATGACCACCTCAGTCACGCGAAGACTTCATACTATGTACAAGGCATCTAGCACATGGAGGAGACACATTAGAGTGATACATTTTATATTGATACAACTTGAGTAACAATATAAAGGAAATACAATTCACTATACTTTAATTACAATTCATCAAAGATTTCACTACATAAAACTATTATAAAGCAATTCACAAAACCTAGCTAATATCTTCAAGTATTCTTACTTCCTGTCGAAATCCTAAAGTCACACTCAGCTCCAACCAACTCGGTCCCTAGGTAGCATCCTCCCGTCAACCTGTTTATTCGAACAACTATTGGGGTATAAGCTACACTAGCTTAGTGGGAGTTCCTTTAATTTCGTACCATAACAAACAAGTTATAAATCATCCATATGTTATGCATGAATAAACACATGAGCAGACAATTATGTATGGGTATCCGAAACCCGTACACATAACAGATTTACGCCTTCTGTATCTAGGGTTAGGGATGGTATTGAAAGTCTATACAACCTGCTGCTGGTCCCCAAGCCCCCCAAGCTCATAGCATTCGACTCGGCTATGCTCATACATGTGATGCATCCCCAGTGTGCTTTAGCTCCCTATGAATGAACTCTGATACCGGGTCTCATTCTCCAAATGAGTCCTCGGACCATACCGATTGACCTGCGTAGGAGTAGCATGCTACCAAATGCAACTTAACCGATGCGATGCATGACCAATTTATTTTTTCTTAGGTCAGATTATTCATACATTCTTTAGGGTGACTAACCAATATCATACACATAAACAAAAATACTATGAACAGTGCAGTTATCCAATCGATTCATGGTTTCGATATGCTTTAGTATTCTTTGGCATATATACATCAAAGCCTCATTATCTATCCTATCTCATTAATATTGGTTTTTATCTTGTTCCTATAATTCTAATGCAACTAGCTACAAGCACAAACAATGTAACAAAATAAGAGGAAAACTCACATGTCCAATGGACTCCGGTATTTTAATTGTAATAGTCGGGTGGCAACGAATCCTCGAAAGCAAAGACACCTAAGGAAAGAAATACCCAAACGAGTATTTCAACTCAAAACTAATCCATTCTATCTCATACAAACTATCAAGTTCGTAATTCTCGTCCTAAACGGAATTCCAACTTAAAACGGCCATAACTTGGTCATTTTAACTCGGAATTTAGCAAATTATACACTGATTTCTATCTAGTTCGAAAGATCTATCTAATTATAATATCATATTTAAGTTTTGAAAACTTTTAAGCTTTGAAAAGATTTGATCAGATCAGATCAGTAGCTAAAACAATTTTAGAAAATTGATTTTGTGAAAATTCATGAAGTTTCTACTATCCAAAGTAAGTATACATGCAACATGAACAAGTTACTATCATAAATGATATGTCATGAGATATATATATATATATATATATACATGTTCTTGATGATATTGAATAGAAGAAATTTTAGAAAACTTTTTCCTTGTAAGACTTTATAAAAAATCAACTTAGAAAGGCTAGTTTTTGTATTCTTGATAATTCCCAATTGTTTTTAGAAAAATTCCTTGATAAAATTTATTTATTCTTATTAAAATTAAGTCTTCATTATGTATATTCCTTAAGGCTTTTATTCTTCAACAAAAATTTCCATTTTACACTTTGTAAACATGTTTGTAAATATGGTTCATCCCAAAATCCAAATTTTGTAAAAAATTATTCTTGTGGTGATTCCTTTAAGTAAACTCATTTGATACTTAGAAAATTAAGGCTCAACCATACCTAGCCACTAAGGACTTTATTTCTTTAATAAAAATTCTATTTTGAGTTTGGAAAGTAAGTGTTTTCATGCCATTACTCCATTATTACGAATTTCTTAAAATGATAAACAACTCAAATTTTCCTATTTTATTTCTACTCCTTGTTCCACATGTTTTTCTTAGCAAATCCCATCTTAACTTATAAAAATCTTTACTTGATGATATCTATGACCTATACTCTTCATTTTTCATATAAAACACAAGTTTTTGAGTTGATAAGAGGGTTTTTAAGGCATGGTCTTGAAACCATCCAAATTTCACAAGGTTAGGATAAAACTCAAATTTTATATTTTGCAATCTCTTCGTATTTTGAGAATCTCTATTAGTAGATCTACAATTTACTTATAAAAAACATCTCTTATTGATACCTATTACATAAGCCTTTCATTTTTTAAACAGATCCTTCATTTTGGTGTTGAAAAATGGGTTTCCCAAATTGGTCTTGGTTGAGATCCGAATTTACAAAATTTGTTTTTGGACATATCTTTTGATAAAATCCATCTAAACTCATGAAATTCATCCCTTACATATCCTATCTTAAGAGCCTTTCATATGTTGAATAAAAACTTCGTTTTTGAGTTGGAAAACATGTTTCTAAGTTATGCCTTTGTCTAGATCCGAAAATAGAATTTTGTTTTGAAAAATAATCTTTGAAAATCACCTTTGAACCATATAAAATATAGTCTTGATGATATATACCCTCTAAGCCTTTATTATTTCAAGTAAAACTTCCATTTTGACACTTGGGAAGTGGTTTTTAAATATGGGTCTTGCCTAGATATGAATTTTACCATTTTTGTTTAAGTTCAAAACCAAAATCTACACTTACTATGAATATAATATAAAAGAAATCCATGGTAGTAAACTATAAACTCATAGATCTAAACATAAACATAAGTAAAGTTACATAAAAGTTAGATCTATCCGGTTTCGTATGTATGATGGATCTACTCGTCCATCGGTGGTTAGGAAATGATTTGAATTGGGCCCCTAAACGACCTCCTTGAAATTTTGTGCGCGTTTTGGGATTCCAACCAACCGTACTACTAGTCCCTGGGCTTTCCATACCCAAAGCGATTAATCCGGCTCGGCTACAACTTAAGGCCGTATTCCTCGAATGTCCTAAATCCTCAAGATGTAGTTAGGCAGCTTATATTTCCAGTCCCACGCTAAGGAGTAGTAGCAAAATATGAGATGATATTCTAAGTGATATGCATGGGCAATTTAGTTTAAGAGAATTTCTAATCCGACATTAATTCATTTAAAGTGATCAATCAATAATTGCACACATAGTAGTATATACATAGAAGCAATTATAATAATCAACAAATAGGGCTTCGATATACTTATCATTCATTGATCACATATAGCAATTCACATACATAATTCCCATGATAACCTGCATGCATATCAATTTTATCTTTTCCTAACATCTAGTGCTCTATTCTATAAGCACATACGCAAATACATAAATCGTAAAGGAAAACTCACTCATTCATAGCGATTTTCTATCAGTCGAAGTAATCATCGGGAAAGAGAAGATCTTGGTCCTTGACACCTAAACACAAGAAATACCTAAAATGAGCATTTCATCCAAGATCTACTTAAATTTTCTAACTCTATCTTGTTAGGTTCATCAAAATTTGCATGAATGGAAATTCCAATTTAAAATGGTCATAATTTGCTCGTTTTAATTCGGAATTTCACATATTATATACTGTTTTCTACCTACTCTAAAAGATCTATCCATTTCTAAGGTTATTTTTATCAAAAAAAGTGATTTGGGTCTCGGAATAGTGACGTATAGATTCATTACGTAATTTTTAGATTTCAAAACTCGAGTTTTCAAACTTTTCTTCATCAAAAAATCTTTGTACAAAAATATATATATTAATATAGTTAAAAAAATCCTTTGAACATATATATATTGGCTTATATCCTGAGCATAAATTTAGTGAAGTTGTCCCAATAATGATTTTTATAAAGTAAAGTGTTCTAAAAGTTGGAAAAATAATGTTTAATTTTTATTCTAGCTTTGTTCGAAAAGTTATTGGATTTATTATAAGTAAATATTTTTCTCATTTTAACTTTTATCTATCCTTTGAAAACAATTCACATTTTCCAAAATAATTTTATTCCTACAACTTCATTTTTTTTTTAGTTAAATATAGTTTCTAAATGTTTTCTTGATAGTGACAAAACTTTCTTAAAGTTCACTTATTCTTAGTTTTCCCTAAAGTTTTTTCCATTTTAAAATAATAATTTTCTTCAAATTTTATTTCCTAAGTAAGATTCATCTTTAAAAAGATTTATTCTTTGATGATTTTGTAAAACTTATCTAAACCTTTGTATGCTAATGAAAACTTTATAAATGAGTTTAAGAAAACTTTTGTTAAACAAAGAATTAAGTTTAAAGAAACTTTCTTATTTAATTGGTTTGAAAAGAGGGTATGTGAAAATTCTACTTTATGTATGTGAAAATTCTACTCTATGTATTCTTTGATGAAACTCTAATGTACCATTATTGTTAAGACTTGTTGTGAGTTTACTTAAATGTTCATAAAGGTTGTGAAGGTAAAATTCTTAGCTTTTAATGAAAATCCTTATTTAAGTAACCAAAAATTTATTTTGAACTATATTTTCTTCATATTTTTGTTGAGACGATATCATTATGCCTGTGCATGAACATGAATATGTAGTCATGTGAAATATAATCAAAATAACATAAAAGATAAAATAAATGTAATAAGAGCATAATAGTAAAGTAAAGTATTGAGGACCTTAGCTTCATCAAGGTATCCCAGGACTAAAAATAGACTAGTCCAAAAAAAAAAAAGAAAGAAAATTGTTTTGACTTGACAATGACAAGTTTAAGACTAGAAAGACTAGTCTTAATAATAGCATGAAATAAATAAATAACTTGCAAAGCATATGAATAAATAAATAACAAATGAGCTTATATGCTCTAAAGAAATATATATACATAATATACATAATACTATATAGAAGTTAGATTAGAGCAAATAATAATAATAATAACAACAACATAATAAAAATGATGGCATAGTGGAAAACAAAACATGAATATATTGTTGCTTCTTTAACTCTCATGAGTTTAAGAAATATACACTAAACTCATGTTAAGTTAAATGAACATGATGAGTAAATTGGAGAAGTTTTACCGAAGGTAGGTGATGGTGTGTTTAGAATTTCTCTTAAAGAGAAATGGGTAGTTTATGGAGATGGAAAGAAAGACAGTATTTGAGAGGGAATTTGTAAAGAGAGGGTTTGAGAAATGATTTTGGAAGAATTTTGTTATGGAAATGAGTTATGTGAAAGAATGAAGAAAGAATGGGGTATTTATAGAATTTTGAAGTGGAAATTATATGTGATTAAATAAAATGAAAAAGAAAATAAAATGAGAGTGATAGGAGAGAGAGAGTGGACGACAATCTTGGAGAGAGGGGAGAAAAATTGATTAAATTTGTTGTTTTATAATAAAAAGAAGTAATGTGTAAAGTATGATGTGATTAAAATTGTATGAAAAAGGTAAATTGTAAGGTATATATATAGTAGAATGTAAGAATAGGTTGTAAGAGAAAATAGAGATAGTAAAATAGTAATGAATAGTAGAAAAGTACTATGAATAGTAGATTAGACAATTAAAATACCGGTAGTAAAGAAAATACGCGTAAACAACCTATATCTGATATTTTTAGTTATAAAAAAAAATAAAAAATTGATATTTTTAAAAACCTTATATTTTTACGAGTCTATTTGTATTATCAGAATATTTTCACTATCCGGTGTATCAGGACACGATTTTAAAAAATTGATCTCGTTTGGATCAGAAGGACACTAAAATTTGCGAATGTGATATTTTTCAGCTTTCTTATACTATTTCGAATTTTTCCATAATTATCTCAATTTCATTGTTTAGGGTTTAAGAACATGGGATTGCCGGATCTAAATTCTCTAGACTAAACATAGAACTAGATTAACTTTAGGATTCCGATTCGACTTCTGGTTTTAGGGTTTTCTATATTTATCGAAAAATCTAGGGACTTACAGTAGACCATGGAGGTTGGGCCCACGACCCAGCTAATCACCGAGTCTTCATATAGGTCATGACTTGTACGACTGATGGGGTTGACGGAGATGACTAGCTGGTGGCGGTTCGTATTGGATCGATGGTTCGAGCCAGTCCTCACCCATGTCTATTTTTGACCTACTAGGAAAAATATTCAATAGATATTATACATAATGTGCATATATATAAGTGGTGAGTAATTACTAACTTTAATATATGAATGTGGATAGTTTCTAATATAATTACCACTTATATTTTTACATGTTAACAAATTATAAAATATTACATATGACGTATAATATGGCTGTAGCCTATAAAATTTTAGGTCCAGATTGACGAGCGATTTAGATATAAGATCGAACCGGATTCGATCTCGCTCTTTTACAAATTTACCGAACGAGACAAATTAGGTGCTGTGGGGAGTCCACGTTTCACTCTTCGGATCGACGCGCTATATGAAAAGTCCAAAGCGCCAAGCAACACACCCCGCAACTGCCACGTCAACGATCCTCGTAAACGTCCCGAGGATAGCAATCAAAACGGCTCACTACTTCAGCTATCCAACGATCCAAAACCCTCTATGCTTCCACTGCCCTTTTTTCGGTTCTGCTATAAAGTAAACACAAAAATCAGCTTCGCCCAACTCAAATTTTATTATACACTTATCGGTTGACAACACAGACTTTTCTTGTAGTTTTCGATACTTTCTCAAGAAAGATGTCAGGACGTGGAAAGGGAGGCAAGGGTTTAGGAAAGGGAGGAGCCAAGAGGCACAGGAAAGTCCTTCGTGACAACATCCAGGGCATCACCAAGCCTGCGATTCGCCGGTTGGCTCGTCGAGGTGGTGTCAAGCGTATCAGCGGTCTCATCTACGAGGAGACTCGTGGCGTCCTCAAGATCTTCCTTGAGAATGTCATCCGTGACGCTGTTACCTATACCGAGCACGCAAGGCGTAAAACCGTGACAGCTATGGATGTTGTTTATGCTTTGAAGAGGCAGGGTAGGACTTTGTATGGTTTCGGTGGTTAAGTATTAGAATTAGGGTTTAGGTTGTATTTGTGTTTGGAATTGTAAATGTAGCTTCCTGGGCTTTGTTACTATGTTGTCATTTATTGATGTATTGCTCTAGTAGAACGCAACGCTGTGGTTGTGGCATTTTCTGTTTAGGGTTTAAGGAATGTTATAAGCTTCAATTTCATGAAATTTGTTTTCATGAGGGATTAATTACTTTGTTCTTGTCGTAACCTGGTTAATTTTTGAATTTTGTTTAGGCTTATTGATGAATAGTAGTAGTGTTTAAGGTTTTCCCAGTAATTATTGGGCATGTTCAATTTAGGTTTTCAAACTTAATGGAATATATATTGTTAAATCCATACATGATGTTTGCAGTTAGTGAATAATTTGTTGATTTTGCTCGTTCCATCTCATTCGAGGTGCATGGCACATGTTAAATCGTCTAGTGATTAGTTGTTTTGAGTTCTTTTTTTTTTTTTTTTTAAACACTATTTGGCAATTTTAAAAGGGTGGAAAAGAAATGAAAGAAATTATTATTATTTTTTAATTTTTTAAAATCTTTGTTTGGATTTATATGATGGATATGAAATGAAATGGGATGAAATTTGTTTTTGATGTTTTGATGTTGATTGATTGAATTATAAAAGAAATGAAATATTTGATGGACTTTTTACTTGTCTTATTTATTTATTTTTATTTCACTTAAAGTGGTCTTCCTCCTATTTGTGCCCCTTTCATCCCACAACTGGACAATATCAGTTCAAATTTCTGCCAATTTTCATGCGCTCCGTCCATTTTCATCCCCAACAAAAATAACCAGACACACAAGCTTTTTTCCATTTCCCCTCTTTTTCTTTGATTTCCTTTCTCTTCCTTTCATTTCTCTCTATTTTCACTGATCCAAACAGTGTTTAAGTTTCAGTTTAGTTTGTTGATTTGGGTTCTTTTGGCATTTATACTTTATTTTCAAATAGACCCTTCGCTTCGCTGATAAATAAATACCGATGAGAATATGTTTTATTTCTATAAATCAAATAGACCCTTAAATCTATGATCTGCAGTTATGTGTGATTCAATGTGTCTGCTGTGTTATATGCTAATCGATGCATGGTCATTTCTCTCTGAACTCTGTTTTCGGCCGATGTTACTCATTAATGCCGATTTGTCATCAAAGAAGTTCAAGGATCGTGACGGCCTCGTTTGTGTTTATGTTATGAATCAAAGTTTCAAAACACATAAGAAGCCTACTTATTTGAAGGATCACATTACTTAAAGGATAGAAACAATATGCATGTAGTAGATTACAATATATTTTAATATCTGTAACTAGATTTAGTAAGTATAATAGATAAATAGTTACAACAGAAATATTTGTAATAGAATATTCAAGTGTACAAGTGAGAGTATAAATACAAGAGATAACAGTAAGGGGAGTTTTTTTTACCCCAAAACAAAACACGAAGCTTTAAGGAGTCATCTGGAACTCGAATTTAGAATCTCATTTTCATCTTCTTCCTCGTAGCGGAACAAGACATCAAATTACAAACAAGAGAAATTAGTACATGCAGAGGGACTGGAAACCCTAATAGAGAGAAATAAACGTATGAAAAGAAAAAGGAGTTTACCTGCAGTGAGTAGTGCGAATTTTGATTTCGTAACCTTAGTGTAGAGTTTTAGTTTTTTTGGTGAACCGGGCCTTTAGCGGGCTTAACAATTGGTGCTCTCGTTGAGAGTTGAACTCAAGACCTTTCGCTTACTAAATGGGTGCTCTAACCAACTGAGCTACCAAAGCTCCAACTATGATAGTGTGAGTGTTGGATAAATTTCTTATTCCAACTGTGGATGAATTATTAGATGAACTTTATGGGGCCACTATATTTTCTAAGTTGAATTTACGTGCAGGGTACAATTAGATTAGAATGCTCCATGAGGATATTCATAAAACAGCATTCAGAACTCATGAGGGCCACTACGAGTTCGTAGTTACGCCTTTTGGTTTGTCTAATGCTCCGGCTACATTTTAGGCTATCATTACTTTACTTAAAGACAGAATTAACATGTATGTGGTAGATTACAACAGATTTTAATATTTGTAACTAGATTTAGTAGGCATAACACTTAAGTAGTTATAACAGAATACTTGTAACAAAATACTCAAAGTGTACAAGTGAGAGTATAAATACAAGGAATAACAGTAAGGGGAGTATCTTTTACCCCAAAACAAAGCACGAAGCTTTAAGGAGTCATCTGGAACTCGAATTCAGAATCACATTTTCATCTTCTTCCTCGTAGCAGAGCAAAACACCATAGGTTAGTGACATCAAATTACGAAAAAGAGAAATTAGTACATGCAGAGAGACTAGAAACCCTAACAGAGAGGAATAAACATACGAAAAAAAAGGAGAGTTTACCTGCAGTGAGTGGTGCGAATTATGATTTCGTAACCCTAGTGTAAAGTTTTAGTTTGTTTGGTCAAGCTTTGAATGTTATTTTGCAGAGATCATTGAGGAAGATCAAAAGTGACTGCCTTTCTATATTTACTGTTTATTTATTTTGCATGATAATTAATTATTCTTGATAAAAATGCTATTATGGTTTTTAACTAACTGCAATAGTGATTTTATAAGTAACCAATATTCATTCATTGTCTAAATCTGTTAGTTTGGATTATTGAATTTTTATTTATATTTAATTTGTATTTTTATTATATTTATATCGTATTTGTTTGACTAGTTTATAAGTAAAATTATTATTTTTTTATTAATATTTATTTTTTGATATATATCTGTTTAAAAACTATAAAAATATGATATTAAAATAATTAGAATATGATGAAACAAACGGATCTAATTTAATTAGAAACTTAATTTATTCTCTTTAGTAATTATTCATTCATTGAAATGAATAGTTAGTACCATTAAGCTTAAAAAGCTTGTTAGTAATACTGTGAAACATTTGCAAGATAGACTAAAAGGATGGGTTTTTGCTGCTGTCCCAGTAGGGTTTCAATTACGAACTAGCGTCTCAATCAGGATTTATTTATTTTTTATTTTTTTTTAAAGACTGATTCTACCATTTAAGGGATAGCCAATCTTTATCCTATTTTTGCAAATCAACCCACAACAACAAATACCCGATACAAACTCATTTCTCAAGGCCTGCTGAATCTACTTTTAATGTTGAATCAGCTCTTTCTGGAATCAAATGGGATTTTATCCAATTCACAGCTTGTATTATCAACAAATCATTAGCTACACGGGTGTTTGTTACTGAGCAACAAGAGCTTAAAGTTAATGTGATCAACTTAGGACCTAGGCAGGTAAATACATGATGCTCCTGCGCATAATAGCAAACTAGGATTTGTATAGATTCTAACAAGTGCGGAGAGATCAAAGCGGGCCGGCATTAACAATATTGCATTCTACTCAAAAAAGTGTGGAAATTACAATCTTTACAAGCGCAAGAGCACCAATAACCATTCTCATTCAACTAAAACGTTTTCCCAGCTGAATTGGAGGTGCAGTGATTTAGGAAGTGAACGTGTCGATGATGGTTGTGTGGAGTGGGTCGCTCAAGTGGGTGGCCCAGTTGTTAAGAGGGCCTTTTCCGGTGACAGCAGCTTGGACAGCAAAACCTAGAAAGGCGACCATGGCAAGGCGTGCGTGCTTGATTTCTGCCAGTTGAAGGGTGGCCCTCTTCTCGGGGTCAGCCGCCAAGCCAAGGGGATCAAAGAACTTGCCACCAGGATAAAGCCTCCTCTCAGGGTCAAGCTCAGCGTTCCTTTGGAACTCGATGTATCCGATCAACAACACTTCAATCCAGATCAATGTAGTCATGGAGAATGGAAGTGGCTGTCCTAGGTAAGATGAACCCTCCACAAGCTCCACCTGTTAAAAAGTCAAAAGAACCTAGGATTCATGAGTGGTTGCTTGTGATTTCACGTAACCAAGATACTACAACGTTTAAGAATTGGGTCCCCATCCCCATGGGTTTGTCTAATTATGCAGCAAACCACAATCAGCAATCAAAACCTTAGATGCAATGCAAGATCACAGTTAATATTGACACACTCGGAAATACGTATCTAGCTAGTATTTTAAATCATGAAAGGACTAATTAAAACATCATCCGGAAATAACAGATCTTACAGCACATACCCATCACTATGATATCTCATCATAAGTATTTATGTAATGCATAAATGTAAAAACATCACATGACATACCTTGCCAGCATCTTGCCATGTGACACCAGTTAGCCACTCAACAGTAAGAGCACCAAGAGTAGCCAACATAGCCCACCTTCCATGGATAAGCTCACACTCCCTAAACCTCTGGAGTCCAAACACTTCAGTGTAAGGTTGGAAAGGTGTGGACTTCACATCAGAAAACTCGGACCTTGTCCCGATGATTTCACCAGCCTCGTTCTTACTTAAGTTCTGGTCCAATGAGTCCAAATCGTACTGCAAGTACTCTGCTGGTTTCCCCAAACCAAATGGGTCGAACCCGTAGTCACCAACTAAGCTGCCATCAAGCCACTCGGGTGCGGTTGCTCCCGGGTACCATAAGGGCCGGTCTGAGGTCCGTTTAGATACCTTTTTGGGTGCAGCCTTCTTGCCGCCAAAACCGAACCGGGCCTGGATACGGCCTGAGTTTGATACTTCCGGAAGACGGGTTCCGATGAAGGAGGATGCGGCTGCAGCAGTGGTGATGGAGGCCATTGGATGGAAATAATCTTTACTAATTTGGGTTAGAGGGAGTGAACTCTGAATCTAATAGTGATGAGGAGAGTGAGTTATGGTGGATTTTTATTTGGTTGTAGGAATGAAGTTATGATATGGGAGTGGGAGATAATCTAAGTGGGAAGTTGACGACCGTTGGATGAATTAGCGTATCCATCTGAGGGATGAAAGAGTTTCGGCCTTATCTTTCCTTATCTGTTTATGGGGCATGGATGCTGTTAACATTTTGCTTTATGGTGAGTCCATGTGGTCGAGGATTGCGGTTGCCAGAAAATCTCTTTGATTCTTTCTATTCTGGAGTAATTAGATATAAGGTGGAAGGTGCCAGATAATAATTACTCAATGTAACATCAAGTCTGGAGACATGATATATACCATTGTTTTGTGAAGGATTGTGAACATTTATGGCTCGAATATTGGTATTAGGCATTGTTGGGATATAAATCCAACTCAGATGGTATGTTCAAGGACATTTTAAATATACATTAGATATATTTAAAATAAGATATGAAATAAGAAAATATTTATAAAAATCAAAATTGGTCAACGTAGAAATTAATGGCAGAATAATGATAATTTAATACAACTTTAAAACTGTCGGTTTTTTGAATGCCATCTTTAAATATCAATTTATGTGGCTTTTGAATTTTCTTTTGTAATATTCCTTATGAGAGTCTTGTAATTATAAATTGATTGAGAGAGAAAGAAACAAAACACAATTTTATATATTTTTGCTAAACCTTGAGAGAGGTCTAGATAGAGAATTGTTGTAAATCCACTGGTTTATGGTGAGATTGTGTGATTCACTAGTGGGACTAGTGAAGATTGTGTTGTATTCCATTATTTCAGATAGTGGAGGATTTTAGTGCGGTGGCGGTCCCGTGGTTTTCCTCTCTATTGGGGTTTTCCACGTTAAATCCTGGTTTTTATTTTTATTTGAATTATTTGTTAATAACTTCGGCAAGAGCAAAAGAATCATGCTTTTCCTAACAAAGTGGCATCAAAGCGCCAGGTTTTTAAAGGAAATTAGGGTTTTGCTGCACTGAGGTTAGGCTTTCTTGATTTTAGACATAGCTGAATCTTCAGGTACAATGATAAAACTTAATTCTTCAAATTACTTAATTTGGAAATCTATGATGGAAGATCATTTATATAATAAAGATCTGTATTTGCATTTGGCGAATGATACTGCAAAACTCTAAGATAAATCTGATGCAAATTTGGACAATACTACATAGGAAGACTGTTGGTTATATCCGACAGTGGGTTGATCAGAGCGTTTATCATCATGTTGCTCAGAAGATTAGGGCTGATGTTTTGTGGAAGAAGTTAGAATCTATGTATGAAAGGCAAACAACCTTGAACAAAACCTCCTTGATTAAGAGAGTGGTTAATTTGAAATATAAGGAAGGTTCTAACATGATTGAGCATTTGAATGATTTTCAAGGGCTTATAAATCAACTGATAGCGATGAAGCTTGTGCTTGAGGATGAGATTCAGGCACTTTTGTTGCTAAGTTAATTACCTGAGAGTTGGGAAACCCTTGTAGTATCAGTTAGGAAATTTGCTCCAGATGGAACCTTGATACTTACCATGGCAAGGATAGTTAGATTAATGAAGAGGCCAGAAGGAAAGATCTGGGTATTGGTTCATATTCAAGGGCTCTTGTTGCAGATAAATATGAAAGGAACGGCAGAAGCAAGCATATAGGGCAGAATGATAAATATGACGGATCTAACAAGTCAAGGGGAAGATCCAAGTCAAGGGGTATGAGAAACCTCAAGTATTTTTATTGTGACAAGCTAGGTCATTTCAAGAAGGACTGTAGACTGTGGAAGAAACAACAGGGTAAGGGTAAAGGTGACGATTCAGATGAAGACACCACTGCAGCAGATGGTGAGGTAGTGGTTACATGAGATGAGGAGTGTATTAGTCTTGCAAGTCGTGATAGTGACTGGGTGGTTGATTTTGATGCCTCCTTTCATGTACTGCACATGGTGAGTTATTCGCATCTTACATTGCTGGTGATTATGGCAATGTTAGGATGGGAAATAATGAAACTTCAAAGATTATAGGCATTGGAAATATTGTTTTGCAAACTAATACAGATTGCAGAATCATTCTCAAAGATGTGAGACATGTACCACATATCCGCTTGAACTTGATTTTAGTAGGAAAGCTAGATGATGAAGGCTACCACAGTTAGTTTGGTGATGGTAAACGGAAGCTCACCAAAGGCTCCTTGATTGTAGCTAAGGGAAGGAAATGTAACACCCTTTACTTAATGCCAACAAAGCTAAGTAAAGGAGATATGAATTTGAAAGATGATGCTACTATGGAGTATGGCACAGACGGCTTGGTCACATGAGTGAAAAGGGGCTCCAGATGCTTGTGAAGAAACAATTTCTACCTGATTTTAAAGGTACTCTATTAAAACCTTGCATGATTGTTTTGCTGGTAAACAACATAGGGTTGCTTTTTAGAGAAATCCACTTAGTAGGAGATCTTATATATTGGATTTGATCCACACTGATGTGTGTTATATGAAAGACATGACAATAGGTGGTGCATTGTACTTTGTTACATATATTGATGATCACTCTAGAAAGCTTTGTAAATATGCCTTGAAGTCCAAAGATCAGTGTTGACTGTATTCAAACAGTTTTATTCTAGAGTGGAGCATGAAACTGACAGGAAGTTAATTTGTGTCAGGGCAGATAATGGTGGGGAGTACAGAGGACCATTGAGCAGTATTACATAAATCATGGGATAAAACTAGAGAAGACAGTTCCCAAGATCCCATAGTAGAATGGTGTTGCAGAGAGAATGAATCGCACCATCATTGAGAGAGTGAAGTGCATGTTTTCTCATGCTAAGCTGCTTAAGTCATTTTGGGGCGAAGCCATGAGAACAGCTGTGGATGTGATAAACCTTTCTTCCTCATATGCTATGGATGGAGATGTAAACCTCGATTTTCCTAGTAATCAAGTAGACTTCAGGAACCGGAAACCAAAACCTTAAACCGAATTAGCTTAAGCTTGAGAGAGAAACCTAAGAATCCTGGATCTGGCTTTCTTTGATTTCAAACTAAAAAACTTTTGTAAATTAATCTAATATGGAATATTATTCTAAAGTATATTTTAAACCATAAAAAGATTTGATTTCGAAAAATTTTTCATTCCAGGCCTTCCCAAGATCCATTACAGAAAAGCAGGCCTTGGGACTCGAAATTAAAAAAATATTCCGGAATTCTCTAGAGAATCGAAATTTAATAAGGATTTTAAAAATATAAATTTTATAATTTTTTGGTTTAAAAAAAATATAGATATAGCTCTTTTTTTTGTATTTTCTTTACTACGGTAAATTAATTGTCTTGATTACTATACATAAGTATAAGCCCATACCTTACTACACTCACAAGCCATACCCTACTCTTACATCCTTACAAAACACTCAATTATATTTTCTTTTCCAAGAATTTTTGTCTCTTAACAAATTATTATAATTTAAGATTTATTATTACACAAAATAAATAAAACAAAACAAATTAACTCTCTCTCTCTCTCTCTCACCCCTTGAACCAACGCATACAACCCCCAACCTTCCCCCCTTCTTTTTTTCACTCATTTGCAAAATTTTGTTTAATTTATTTTAGTCCACAAACCCTAATTCAACTTACTATATATTATCTTTTATTCCTTCTCTCTCTTTCTTCATTTCATTCTTTTCAAAAAAATTTCACAAACCTTCTCTTTTTCTCTCCTTTGCCCTGACCCACATAGCATACACACACACTCACACAAGTTCATTTTTCTTCTTCATTTTCCACTTGTTCCAAGCCTTCGGTGATGAATCTTAAACCTTGTAATGGCAAGACCATTCATGAGTATTTTCACATTTAAGTCCTCATGAGCTCTTGCTAGGGACAAGAAAATACTACTATATGAATTTCAAGCCATCACAAGAGTAGATCTTGTGTTTAAATGTGTTTTTATATAATGATCTTCATGTTCATGCACATAATAGTAGAGCAAAGTAAAGATCTTGCATAAAAATCTATTTTTATATTTTCAAACTCCATTTCATGCATTCTAAGTAGTAGATCTAGCATTTAAATACTCATATTATTCTTGACATTCATGATCTTGTGGATATTTTGTGTTTTGGTGCATTAATGATCATAAAGACCTTTGTCCTGTTATATAAAGCTTATAGTTTATAGATCTTTAAGTAGATGAGACAAGAACCTCAAAAAGGAAAATTATTTGTTTGAAAAGTTCAAATGAAAATTCAGATGGTTTCGAGACCATACCTTAAAAACCCTTTTATCAATTCTAAAACTTGTGTTTTATATGAAAAATGAAGAGTATAGGTAATAGATATCATTAAGTGATGATTTTTATAAGTTGAGAGGGATTTGGTAAGAAAAATATGTAAAACAAGAAGTAGAAATAAACTAGGAAATTTTGAGTTGCTAATCATTTTAAGAAATTCGTAATAAATGAACAATGGCATGAAAACACTTACTTTCCAAACTCAAAATAGAAGTTTTATTAAAGAAATGAAGTCCTTAAGGGTAGATATAATAGAGCCTTAAATTTTAAAGTATCAAATAAGTTTTTCTCAAAGAAGTCACTCCAAAACTAATTTTACAAAAATTCGGATTTACGAATAGTCCCTGTTTGAAGACATATTTACAAAGTATAAAATGAGGAATTTTATGAAGAAATGAAGGCCTTAAGGAATAGATATAATAAAGACTCAATTTTAACAAGGATAACTAGATTTTCCTATGAAATAATTCCAAAACAAAAGAGAATGATCAAAGTCATGAAACTAGTCTTCTTAAGAATAAGTATTCATGGAGTCTTACAAAATAAAGAGTTCTAATTTTTTTTAATAAATATTGTCAAGAGCATGCATACATCAAGCTCATAACATGCCATTCATGATAGGAAATCATCAATATTGCATGTATAGTTGATCTACAAAGTAGAAACATTTCAAACATTCACAAATCTATTTTTCGGAATTGGATTTCGCTATTGATCAGAACTGATCAGAATGTTTCAGGACTTAAACATTTTCAAAACTTGGAAATAATATTAGAAATAGATAGATCTTTCGAAGTAGATAGAAATCGATATATAATTTGCGAAAATCCGAATTAAAATTACCAAGTTACGACCGACGAGAATTACGAAATTACTAGTTTTGTTTAATGGTTTAGATTAGTTAAGTGATGAAATACTCATTATGGTATTTCTTCCTTTTTAGGTGACTCCAAGATCGACGATTCCCTTCCATCGGACTACTATTACTAGAGGACCGGTGTTCCAATGGCCGAGTGAGTATTTCTTCCTGATTCCGTTTATTATATGTGATTGTAATGATAATTGCATTAGACTTTAGGTAAAGATAAAATGGATAGGTATTATGGGGACAAATGGGTAGTATGTATGGTTGCTATTGATATGAGAAATTGAAAATAAGAATATCGAATCCGGGTGATTAACTAATGGTTTTATAGATGAATTAGGATTGATTGTTTGCAATTGTTGATTGATCACCTAAGGAATTGGCGTAATTGACTATTAGAAATTGATAAGTAATATGGACTCATTCATGTCATAAATGGGGATGGAGCATTAGCATTGGTTGGTTGCCCACGATCCAAAAACGGAGTAAAAGTTGGTTAATTGTGATCCATAAATGAAATAATGAGCTGGTTAATCGTGATTCACAAACGAATTTATAAGTTGGTTGACCGTGATCCAAAACAACATATTTTAGTAGTATCACAGTATTCGTTAATCTACTAACCCGGATGGAGGGCGAAATTCTATTCACATATGATTTCTGGCTAGTCATATGTCTGTTGATTTCCATATGTTTGGTGCATATCACTTGCCTGATTAATCATTTGCTTGTATGATGTGTTATGAATGTAATCTTGGAAGTTCTCACTCACTAAGCTAGTGTAGCTTACGCCCCTATAGTTTTAATTTGTTGCAGCACTCGTTTGTCTGGCTTAGACAGAGGCACCCGTCAGATTAGGTACAAGAGCTAGGTATTTCCTTTAGAAGTTACATTCAATTCTGTTTAGACTTCCATAGGAAACAAAAAGACTTTGGATGACTGTAATAGACCTCTTAACAATATTCTTTTGCGGGGAATGCCCCTTAGTCTTTGTAATCCTTTGTATATGTGTTTTGATTTATATTCTAATGCTATTGAATGTCGATTTAAACTCTTTATCTCCATTGGTGCAAGTATTCTATTATCATAAAGGTACGCCTTGCATCTATACAAGACTCCTAAAGGACTAAGGTAGTAATTTTTGGGTCTTTTATGATATGTGGTGGACTATTACATTTAGAGTACCCTATGGAGCGTGACAGGAGATATCCCAGAGAAGGTCTAGACAGGTAAAGATATTTCTTATAACCACTTACGTGTCTTTGGGTGTAGGGTCTTTGGGTGTAGGGCCTTTGTGTATATTCCAAAGGATGAGAGAGTGAAGCTTGATGCTAACTCCAAGCAGTGTACTTTCTTGGATATGCACATGATGAATATGGGTACAAATTATGGGATCCTGTTGATAGGAAGGTCATCAAGAGTAGGGATGTGGTCTTTCTTGAAGACCAAACAATTGAAGATATTGAGAAGGATGAGACGTCATCATCCTTAGGCTAGATTCCCACAAATGTAGATCTTGCACCTTCTACTGATACTACTGATAGAAAAACTGTAGAAGACACAGGTGAAGAGATCTACGAGCCTCAATAGCAGGTTGTGTTGAGGAGATCTTCAAGAGATAGAAGACCATCAGTCAAGTATAGTCCAGATGAGTTTGTGATGATCATTGACGGGGGAGAATCTACATGTCATGAGGAAGCCATGACTCATGACAAGAAGAAAGAATAGTTAAAAGCCATGCAAGAAAGAAGTTAATTCCTTGCATGAGAATAAAACTTATGATTTGGTTTAGCTGCCTAAGGGCAAGAGACCCCCAAGAAATAAATGGGTTTATAGACTGAAGATCGATGAGAACAGCTCATAGCCAAGGTACAAGGCAGAAATGGTTGTGAAGGGGTTCAATCAGAAGAAGGGGGTTGATTTTGAAGAAATTTTCTTAGCTGTGGTGAAGATGTCATCCATTAGAGTTGTGCTCAGCATTGCAGCTAGTTTGGATCTGGAGATTGAACAGATGGATGTAAAGACAGCGTTCCTTCATGGTGATTTGGAGGAAGAGATCTATATGGAGCAACCTGAAGGGTTCAAGATCAAGGGGAAGGAGAATCTTGTATGCAGATTGAAGAAAAGTTTGTATGGGCTGAAATAAGCTCTAAGGCAGTGGTACAAGAAGTTTGACTCCTTCATGTTTGATGAAGGTTACACTAGGACTGCCACAGATCATTGTGTCTTCATCAAATGGTTTTCCAATAGTGAGTTCATTATCCTTTTACTTTATGTTGATGATATGCTGATTATTGGCAAGGATGCCAAGAGGATTAAAGAATTGAAGGTTGCCTTGAGTAAATCTTTCTCCATGAAAGATTTAGGACCTACTAGCCACATTCTTGGTATGAATATTATTAGAGACAGGAAGAGACAGAAGCTGTGGTTGTCACAGGAGAGGTATATTGAGAAAGTGCTGGAGAGATTCAAAATGAGCAAAGCGAAATCCGTTTGTTCTCCACTTTCAGGACATTTCAAATTGAGTTCATTTCAGTGTCCTAAAAGTGAGGTAGACAAGGAGGATATGAAAAAGGTCTCATACACTTCAGCTGTTGGGAGTCTAATGTATGCTATAGTGTGCACTAGACTTGATATTGCTCATGCTGTTGGTGTTGTGAGCTGGTATCTCTCAAATCTAAGTAAGGAGCACTGGTCTGCAGTGAAATGGATTCTCAGATATCTTAGGGGCACTTCCAGGTTTTGTCTGCAATTTGGTGGCAGCAATAAGCCTATGTTAGAAGGGTTTTCAGATGCTGATATGGCTAATGATTTGGATTCCAAGAAGTCCACATCAGGTTATCTGATCACTTTTGCAGGGGGAGCAGTGTCTTGGCAATCAAAGTTGCAAAAATGTGTTGCACTTTCCACCACTGAAGCAGAGTATGTTGCTATAACAGAAGCCTGCAAGGAAATCTTGTGGATGAAAAAGTTTTTGGAAGAACTGGGTCAAGAATAGGAAGACTTGAAGCTGTTTTGTGACAGCCAGAGTGCCATCATCTCAGTAAGAATCCAATGTTTCATTCCAGATCCAAACATATTGATGTCAGGTACCATTGGATTATATATGTGTTAGAGTCAAAGCAGTTGAAGCTTGATAAGATCCATACTTATGATAATGCATTAGATATGATGACCAAAGCTCTACCCAAGGAGAAGATTGTTTGCTGCAGGAAGATTGCAGGAGTGATGGAACTCCCTATATGAGTTAGAGGGGGGGTTTGTTGGGATATAGATCCAACCCATATGGGTCTATATCCAATGACATCCTAAATATACATTGGATATATTTAGAAGAAGACTTAAAGAAAAGGAAGTATTTATAAAAGTCAAAGTTGATAAACATAGAAATTAATGACAGAATAATGAGAATTTAATATAGCTTTGAAACTGTCAGTTTTTTGAATGCCAGCTTTAAATGTCAATTTTTGTGGCCTTTGAATTTCCTTTTGTAATACTCCTTATGATTGTCTTGTAATTATAAATTGATTGAGAGAGAAAAAGAAACAAAACACAATTTTATATATTTTTGCTAAACCTAGAGAGAGATCTAGATAGGGAATTGTTGTAAATCCATCGGTTTGTGGTGAGATTGTATGATCCACTAGTGAGATTAGTGAGGATTGTGTTGTATTCCATTATTTCAGATAGTGGAGGATTTTAGTGTGGCGGTGATCTCATGGTTTTTCTTCATTGAGGTTTTCCACGTTAAATCCTGGTGTTGATTGTTTTATTTTTGTTTGAATTATTTGTTAATCGCTTCGGCAAGAGGAAAAGGATCAAGCTTTTCCTAACAAGCACAACAGGGGAACAAATGTTTGTACTATTAAGCATTCTTAGGTTTTCCTGTTGGAAAGGAAAAATAAACGGATGCTTTTTTGATACCGTGCTACGTGGTGGGAAAAAAATAGTATGGTATTTATTATGGATGATGGTTAATTTACCTATTTTGTAATTAATTATTTAAATTTTATAAATATGAATTTGGTAATCTTTTCCAGCTTTATAAATAATAACTTGAATTTTATCAATTTTTTACAAATAACTAGATTAAGTTTTCTCATCTTTGTAATTTACTATCTTACTCGAGTAATGAATAACATTGGAAAGTTCTTAAATGTTAAATACAATTTTAAGTTTTAGGCAGTTAATTGAAAAATTGGTTAAAGTTTTGGTATCAAATTGTAATAATTCTTCTTAAAAAAAGTAATTTCACATGAAAGTTTTATTTTATTTTTCCTTTTATGTATAAACTTTTATTTTTCTATATGTTATCCATTTAATGAAAGATGCTATATATAGGTGGCTTACGATTCTATAACCTTTGTTGATTTCTCTCAAATGATGATTTTAATGATAACAAAAAGGATTAAATAATTTCTTACATATTTAATTTAGTGTGCAGCCTTAGATGTTTATAAGATAAAATTATATCAGAAAGTATATCAAAAGGTTGGAAGATTTTTATTGAAAACAATTTGTATATCAGAAGGTTACTCAGAAGGTTCCACAGTGAAATGCATGTTTTTCTTTTACCTATCAGAAGGTTAATGAACTATAATAAAATCATGTGATCTTCAACTCAGAATTCAATTTTTGAAGACCTAGCTCCAATATTGAGTATAATTTGGGTGCTATGTTCAATGTGTTCCATAAAGTCGGTTCAAAATCCACAGAGATTAAATTTTGAGTATATGATTTTTTTTAAGCTTATGAACATATTATTGAAGAAGGACGGCTCAGATTTGAAAATTGATTTATACAACGAATTACATTTGAGGAGAAAGTTAGTGTGCATAATATGAAGTACTTACAAAACACAATTTAGATTTTCATGGAATGTGTCTAAGGATTTTTTAAAAAATTCGAAAAACATGGGAAGCTTGGATAGAGCATGAACAGCACCAGATGAGGAATTTGTTCAACTATGGATGATTTCAAGTCTGAATTTTCAGTACAAGATAAACATACAAGTTGTTAGATATTTGGAATTATCTTATAAAGCAGAGATTTCGAGATTACTTCAAGAATTCAAAATTCAAACTGAGAGAAACGAAGGATAAACTCGAGCAGATGTTTTTGGATGATGAACGCGCAAGACCAGGACCAAGTTTATCCATTGTTGATTCTCTAGCTGTTAGATTGAACGAGATTAATATATTAAAATATAAGTCAGAAGAAAAAAACAAGAATTACGTGATAATCAGATTGCAACAGTGATCAAAGCTCCCTTACAAGAAATACTGTCACATTCTACTGTTATTTTTCTTTGAGCGAATACTTTTGAGGGAACTTAATTTTCATTCCTCTTATTTGATTTTACACTAGTGTAAGTTGAGAGTTACAAGTAGGCTTAGTAGATTGATTGATTAGGAGAATCAAGCTAAGTGAATTGTAACCAAAGAGAATTGGTAAGAAATTCTTGTAACTTTTATTGATTTGATTGGATAGTGGAACACAACCGGTGAGGAATACCTGGACCCTAGCTTAGAGCTGGATGAGAGGATTGATGCTCAAGGCGGAACCTCTTTATATCGCTTTGCACTTTCTACTCGTTATCTCTTTTTAATTTCGTGCATTGTTGTTTATATTTTATATTTGTGATATATGCTCAGAAGGTTAATCAGAAAGTAACTTGCATATTGTTTCTTAATCAGAAGGTTAATCAGAGAGTAACTCACTTATATTTTCTTAATCAGAGAGTTAGTCAGAAGGTTTCTGGGAGTGAAAGTTTTGAATTATTTTGATCCGAATTATTGTTCAAAGTCTTTATTTGTTAAGTTTATTATTCTAAGAAAGTTTCAAAGCCATTTTAACAGAATAACCAAGTGGTGTGAAATTTATTCAAAAATTTTAAAGCAATTTTTTTATCACCAATTCACCCCCCTCTTAGTTATCTTTTCGGGACCAACAACCTTCGACTATGTTGGAAAGGAATTGACTCCCTATAGAACAACATATATTCTTCTTTTGTAAGTGAAGGAATTCGTATTTCATGGAATGTGCTTTTTTGGAGATTATAATTGCCTTTGAATGACTAAGTCTGCTTTGCACAAAAACATAAGGTTTATAGATGAGTGGATGTGGTTGCAAAAATTATACTGTATGGCATTTGGCTTGTGTGGCTTCAAAGGGGTGACTTGATAATGACACATAAAGATAACTTAGTAAAAAGAGTAAGGAAAAAAGTAAACTGATACGAACCTCGCTAACCTATGGTGAAACCCATAATCTAAATTGGAAAATAAACTTGGATCATTCTAAGAATTGATGGAAACAACGACTCGTTGCTTATATCAAAGAAAGAAACTTGGTATAAAGTGAGGATGCCACAATCAAGGATGGTAAACCAATTGATAAGTTAAAGAAAAATGCCACGAGAAATCACGATAATTTCAAACAGTTCTTTCCAGAACCAAAAAGAATCACTCTCAATTTCAATATCAAAGGTAAACTGTTTACAAACTGAAAAAAAATGTCTATATATGCTAAAACAAAGGAAAACCAAAAGACACAAAATAAAAAAAAATTTGTTGGCTAAAGAAGGCTGGCGGTCTTTAAAAATTTGATTCTATACATCTTCAAGGCCAGTGTAAGGCCGGCGGCATATTTAGCCAAGGTCGACGGCATAAGTGGAGAAAGCTAGCATTGCTGGGTCGGCATATAGCAAGATCAACAATTCTCACTCTTAGGTTGGCGGTGTATAGCTTCATGGTTGGTAGCTTTGATCCTCCATAACTTGAAATGTTTTAAACACTTGTGATGATGCCCTCCGATCCCCATAAAAAATGTAAGCAATTTCAGAGAATTTGAACGAATTTTGGGGATTAACTTCAATTGTGTTTGTTGCTTACCTTGACAAGATGAATAACTATGATGGTGGTTTTCATCTATTTTATTTGTTCATCTAGTTAATTATGTATATAAGCTTGCATGTGATTGATATACTTTTTCTTTAAATCTATTTTTGAAATGTAAAAATCACTGGCTAGTATATTGGGTGCTTATGCAATAATAAAATTTCGATGGATACCGAGTCGTGTCCATAGGGAATAAGGGCTAGCTTTTAGTTATATTAGTTATTTTTGTAGCTAGGCAAATCGATAGAGTATATTAAACTAATGTACAAAAATGAGGACTAGCTCTGCGTTATATTAGTCCTTTCTTGGGTTTGGAATTTATAAAGGAAAAAAAAGGAAAAATTAAACTAATTTACAAAAATTTTGGATTTCCAACACCTATATTAAATTCGGTTAAAGATAAATGATTAAAAAATTAATTAATGCTTGTATTATTAATAAAAAATATGCTTGCAATTTCAAATGAATTATGGGTTTAGATTTTCAATTAATAAAATCCCAAGTGAAAACTCATTTTCTCAAATCAAATAGTTACCCTAGAAAACCAATCAATATTATCTATTTCTAGAAAAGTAATTAATTGAATAATCCTTATTAATTTCCCAATCCTTACTTGAATTAAGATTCATACTTCTTTATGATTCTTAATCCAAATTAGACATTCGTAGATTTGATTAGGGAAAATGTTCTCAAATATAATCCTAATTTAACATGTATTCCATAGATAACTCAAAACACATGCTTAATGAATTAACGTTAACAACTTGAATTAACACACAATATCAATCAATAGCGATAAATACCAACTAGATAAGCAAAAAAAAAACTCAAAACTTCATTGTTTCTTGAATTGATATATCCAGAGTGTTGATTCTTAACTGATTTTACATATGTTAATTGATAGAATGCATATATGAATCGATCAATCATAATCAAAAGGATTTGTTTGTAGTTCTAGATATAGAAATGCAAGAATCTTCCATATTAAATTGAATGAGAATTTTTTTTAATATAAGATTTATAATTCTTTAATGCAATCTTTGAATTGTTATTAATTTTTAAGACATTCCTATAGATAAATTTAAGGATTAGGAATTAATAATCTAGAAAGATATACTAGTTCAATTAAGGAATCTTGCGGATCAAAATAATATAAAGAAATATTGAAATATCTTTAGAAAATCAATATAGTAATATTTTAGTGGGGATTTATTGTTTAGATGACAATAAATGATGTTGAAATCAAGTATTCATTGTTTGATTTGTCTTGAGTTAATAAATATAAAGAATTAGATTCATAATAATATTAGTAGTTAATAATCTTGACTATAGTTGGAATAAATAGTGAATAAAGGAGTTCATACTAATGCTTAAAGATCCTTATGGGACGATACCTGTCTTGTTGACTTTACTATAATTGATAGGTATACTTGGCTATATATTGATTGTAGCATAGTTATTAAAGTAGATTTATATTGATATTTCAATCAATATCAACAAGCAATCAAATCAGCGAAACTTACCACATAAGGGATCCACCACCAAGACCCAAAACCACAATCTATAGCCTTAGGCTCTAAACCAAGATAATAGCGTTATATTGAAATTTACGGATTTGCAATATGTTTTTAGGTTTTTATCATATATGAAAACTTGAAAATAAAATATATGAATGATCAATCCTTGGATATGGTGCACAAAAAAAAGAATCAAACCAGTTGTTCCGGTTAACTAATATTATGCAAGATTAAAAGAAACAATAGAGAATAATATGGAGAAAAAAACTTAATATTACTTGATAAACAATTGGTCACGAAGGATGATAAGATGGCAAAAAAATTCTCTAACATAACCCTATGGATCCTTTTATACTCCCACAAGTTAGGCAAGAGCAAATATGGAATATAAAATTCAAAATAAATTAAAATAGGAAACTCAAAATAAACTTCGAAAATATGGTACGAGGTAATGCTGTGGGGCATGATAGTGCATTGGGCTGTGAACTTCGCGATCACTAAATTAAATTTCAAACAAAACTTCTTGTAGGCGTTAAATCATAGGTCATAGGTTGAGTTACGACTATGCTAAGGGTTGTGATCCCCTTGGCTCTTAATTTTCTCTAAAGACAATGAGCTTAGGGGCTTGATCATGCTCGTATGTGGTGATCACTTGCTGGATCATGGAAATGATATAGGGGTGATCTCCTATGCTTCTTGTTTTTTTATTTATCTTTAATCACTGTCTTTAGCACGGGCATGATCTTTAATATCGATGAGTTTCCCTTCATATCTTGTCTTTCCTTCTCACTCAAGCATACTAGATCATGCTCATTACTAAAGTGTATTAAATATCTCTGTAAATACTTTAACTCACCATCATGCGGTTCATTCATAAGGATCCATTAAGCTAAGTTCATTAATCTTCTAGCTTTAGCTCGAGTGATCAGTCTAAGTGAACCATGATTCCTGTCATATGCTCCACTATATTGTATCACATTCACCACTTTTATGTTCAATACCATGATCTAAATTACATTAGATCACATTAATTAATTATTAAGAATAAATGATGGAGGCCAAGGGATGCGGAAAAGTTAAGAAATAAGAAGCGCGTTCCCTGAGGTTTGGGGTGATATAGCTTGTATGGGTGAGAATGCAACTGACCACCTAAAGCATATGCACTAGCATGATCACATCATGATTTATAGCTTGATTCACCACATGATCATTACAGTATCTATCCAAAGAAGAACTCAAGTAATGTGACTTCTGAAGATATCTCTAGATGGACACAATGTTATCACGACCATTAGATATCAACTACTTGACTATGTAATGCTTTCAACGGATGCTTGAATGAAAGAAAACCAACATAGCATATGGAAGATTGATCACAACCATTCTTGAATCATATGGATTCAATCTTTCTGGTTATGTGAAAACGAAAGCAAAGGGTGAATTCAAATGAGACAACATAGTAAAGAAGTTGAAATTAGGGATGTAAACGAGTCGGCCTTCAGACTGATCATATGAACTCGAAACCCGACCTGCTATCCTATAGGATATACCAAACTCGACCAGTTACCCTATAGAATATATAAAACTTGATCCTATAATATAATAGGTTTTTTATACTATATATTTAAGCTCATCCTATAGCGTTTGGCCTAGTAAACATAAACCAATTCGAAAACCCGCCTGATTTTTTTTAATCCTCCCGTTTTCTTTCCCAACTTGTTTTCAAATTGTAATAATATTTAATAAATTTAAGAGGTTTAAACAATAATGATAAAAATGATTTAAAAAGAACTCTGAAATTACAAATTGAATGACTTCATACATTATACACAAATTTGAAAAATAAATGAAGAAATAAACACCAAAGTTAACGTATAGATCTAAATAAAAAGCAAAGGACCAAGATGGATTGAGCCTTGAAGTACTCATGTCCATGTTTTGCTTTCCTTTTCTTTTTTTTTTCCTAAACAAATTATAAATTTACGATATCATTATATTTATACTTATTCTATAGTTCATATTCATGTATTTTTAAACAAACTAGTAAATAAATAGACAAGATTGTTCTGATTCTCACATCAATTCAACTCTTAAATATTGCCTAAAGCCATTACTGGGAGAGCCATTACCTAAAGCCATCACTTTTACAAATATTTTTATTTTTCTTAAATTATATTATCGGGTTAAGTATCCATTGTATTTTATAGTATTCAAATCCGACCCTAAAACCCTATCTGTAGAGTTGAACCCTAAAGGATTTTTACCGGATTCGGTGAGTCAAAAATCCTATAATGATCTATCCGGTTACATTCTTAGTTGCAATTCATGTTTGATCTTGAATGTACCCAATACCATATACATGATAATCAGAGACCACCACAATATCTTGGGAGAGAGGGAGATAAGGATGAGCCGGGCTTGAATCTCAACTTGGAAGATTATGGCTTGTTAGGATTAAGGGATCTGAAAACCAAATTTAGCAATGGATGTTTTTTTTTTTTCAACACAATATTTAAAACCGATGAGATCCATGTGATTCATCAAATTGAAGGAGATGAGGATTAGGGTTTTGCCTTTTGCAAATATTAATTGTGTTGACGATGCAGATCTGTAGACAATGCAACCTCGCGAGCCTCCACTATGGTGTGCACATGAATGAATAGACCATAAGGTTTTGCATGTGTTAGCACCATTGAACGAATCCAAATCTTCCTTGGGAATCTCACACAAGAACTCTCATGTTTTTCCTTTTTAGAATGTACGGAATTTCTTTATGAGCCTAATGTGATGGCATGTGTCACGCCCGAAGGGTACCTTAAACGTGGCAGTCCGCCGTACACAATATTAAAGCCTAAGAATGACCACCTCTGTCATGCGATGGCTTCCATACTATGTACAAGGCGTTTAACACATAAAGGAGACACATCGGAATGATACATTTTATGTTGATAAAATTGAGTAACAATGTAAAGGAAATAAAATCCACAATACTTTTGATACAAACCACTATACTTCAAAATACAAATCATTCAACTTCAATTACATTCATCCACAAACTTCCCTACATAAACTATTACAAGACAAATCATAAAACTAGCTGATAACTTCAACATTCTCATTTCTTGCTGGAATCCCGAAGCCATTCTCGGCTTAAACCATCTCGGTCCCCACTTTGCATTCTTGAGATAACCTGTTCATTTAAACAACTATTGGGGTATAAGCTACACTAGCTTAGTGAGAATTCCCTTAATCCCATACCATAACAATCAAGTTATAATCAATCATATGCTATGTATGAACAAACACGTGAGCAAGCAATTATGCATGGGTATCCGGAACCCACACACAGAACGGATTTATGCCCTCCGTATCTTGGGTTAGGAATGGTATTGAGTCTACACGACCGCATCTAGTCCCCAAGCCCTCGGCTCTTAGCACTTGACTCGGCTAGGCTCATCCAAGAATGCATCCACATGCGCATTAGTACCCTGAATGAGCTCTGGCACCGGGCACGTTATCCAAACGAGGCAACAACGGACCATACGGATCGATCTGCGTAGGAGTAGCATGCTACCAAATGCAATATGTTCGATGTGATGCATGACCAATTTAATTTTTGGTTAGGTCAAAAATATTTATATATTCTTTAGAGTGACCAACCGATATCACACATATAACAGAAATAATATGAATGATGCAGTTATTCAATCAAATCGTGGTTTCGATATGCTTTAGTATTATTTGGCATACATTCATCACAGTCTCATCATATCTCCCATCCCCATTCATATCGATTTTTATCTTGTTCCTATAATTCTAATGCAACTAACTACAAGCACAATCAAGATAACAAAATAAGGAGAAAACTCACTCGGCCATTGGATCACCGGTCTTCTAGTAATAATAATCCGGTGGTAGGAAATCGCCAATCTCGGGATCTCCTAAAAAAGAAGAAACACTCTAATAAGTATTTCAACTCAAACTAATCTAAACGATTTTATACGAACTATCAAATTCGCAATTCTCGTCCTAAACGGGAATTCCAACTTAAAACGACCATAACTTGGTCATTTTAACTGGGAATCTCGCAAATTATATCGATTTCTATCTACTTCGAAAGATCTATCTATTTCTAATATTATTTTCAAGTTTTGAAAAATTTGAAGCTTTGAAAAGTTCGGATCAGATTAGGACAGCAACAATTTCAACTTTCGAAAGGTGGTTTTGTAAATGTTTGTAATGATCCTACTATATAAATTAGCTATACATGCAATGTGAGTGATTTCCTAACATGAATGATATGAGATGAGCTTAATGTATGCATGGTCTTGATTATTTTGCTAAAAAGAAATTTTATAACTTTTTATTTTGCAAGACCATAATAACAACTTATGAAAAATCTAGTTTTCTAACTTTTATCATTTCCATTTGTTTTGGATTTGTTACTTAAGAAAATATAATTATTTTTGTCAAAATTGAGTCTTCATTATATATTACTTATGACCTTTATTTCTACATAAAAATTTCCATTTTACACTTTGTAAACATGTTTTCAAGTGGGGTTGATTCAAAATCCGAATTTTACAAAAATTGGTTTTTGAGTGATTCCTTCAAGTAAAAATCATTTGATTTTTAGAAAATTAAGGCTCAATCATACATAACCATTAAGGACTTCATTCTTACACAAAAATTTGCATTTTACACTTTGCAAATATGTTTTCTAATATGATTTACTCAAAAATCCGAATTTTAGAAAATCCACTTTTTGAATGATTTCTTTGGGAAAAACTTGTTTAATGTATTAAAATTTGAAGCTTTACTATATCTATTGTCTAAGGACTTCATTTAACACATAAAACTTGCAATTTGAGCTCAAATAGTAAGTGATTACATATGCATCATCTCAAATTACGAATTTGACAATTTGATCACTAACTGAAATTTTTCCATTTTAATTCCATTACTTGTTTTAGACATTACTCATGCCTAAACTCATTTTAACTGGTAAAAATCATTGCTTAATGATATCTATTACCTATACCCTTCATTTTTCACATTAAACATGAGTTTTGGAGTTGATAAATGGGTTTTAAAAATTGGTCTTGGTTGGGATCCGAATTTAGAAAATTTATTTTTGGTCATATCTTTTGATAAAATCTATCTAAGCTTATGAAAATCCATTCCTTACATATCATATCTTATGAGCCTTTCATTTCTTAGATAAAAACTTCATTTTTGAGTTGGAAAACATGTTTTTAAAATATGCCTTGACCAAAATCCGAAAATAAGATTTTTATTTTGAAATTAACTTTTGAAAATCACTTTTGATTCTTGTAAAAAGAAGTCTTGATGATATACATATATTTAGCCTTCATTTTCTTAAGTAAAAATTACATTTTGACACTTGGAAAGTGGTTTTTAAATGGGGTCTTGCCAAAATACGAATTTCACAAATTTTGTTCAAGTTCAAATCTAAGATCTACACATAATATGAACATACACCTAGATGAAACCCATGAAAATAAACTTTAAACTCATAGATCTAAACTTTGCTCATCAAAATCTCATTTATGTTATCTATACCCTAAGCCCTTCATTTCAAATGAAAAATACACATTTTGAAGTTGAAAAACCACTTTTCTAAATATGGTTCCATTTTCATCCGAATTTTCAAAAGTTATTTTTGTTGAAAATAAAATAGATCTTGAGTTTCCTACAACTTTCCTACCATCATCATGCTATTACAAGTTGTTCATGATCATAAAACAAAGTCTAATGCATATTTATGAACTCAAAACACTAGATCTAGTCTTCTAAACTAGTTTTAAATGCATGAACACATGTGAATGAGAAATGTATGCATAGATCATAAGCAATAACAAAAATAATAACTTAAATAGCAAGATCTATGGCATAAACAAAAATCAAGGCTACAAAAAGTTAGATCTACAATATATATCAACTTTAAACAAGAAAATAATTGAAATACAAGATAATAAAAGTGGAGAAAAGGAGTGTTTCATTTTTGGCATCATCATCCTAAGCTTTTAAGCTTATGGAAGGTCATTTGATGCATGAAACCTTCATTACACTTTACCTATATCACCTATGGAGCTTTGGAAGAAGATTTGCTTAGAAATCTTAAGAATGAAGTGTGGAAGCCATAGAAGTGGGGGCAGCTTGTTTTTCATGGAAGAAAAGAGAAAGAAAGAGAGGAAAAGAGAGAGAAAAACTAAAGAATGAAAAAGAAAGAAGGAGTAAATGAAGGAGAGAGAGAAAATGAGTGTTTTAATGAATGAAAGAAGAGAAAAAAAAATAAAACAAGGGCAGCCAATATAGAGTGCTGCACGTGAAATGTGAAGGGAGAGAGAGAGAATTTGTTGAATTTTGACTTAAATTTGAATTGTGTAATAAATGTGTAATGTAGCTTTCTTAAGGAGTGGAATATAATTAATTTAGTCAAAATGAGTAAATTAAAGGACAATGGCAGCCATGAAGGAGTCAAAAATCTGCCATGAATTGGAATGTGTAAAAGATTGAAGTGAAAAAAGTGATATGTGTAAGGTGTACTTGAAGGTATGGGTTGTAAAAGTACTTTCTTAATAAAATAAATTAAAATAAAATAAAATTAGAAAATTTATTCCAAATATTTGTAGCAGATTTTTCATAATTAAAATTAAATAATTATTTGAATTATTTTAGTATTTTAACAAATATGTTACCGGTATGATCAAAATACGCGAATATGGGCTATAAATGATATTTTTATAACCCGAAAAATTCTAAAAAAATTATTTTATGAAAATAAAAATATTTTTAAAATATTTTCAATTATTAAATTAATTTATTTTATTTTTAGTATCGGGTCTTAAACAGAATCTGATCCCGTAAAGACCCGAAACGAACTAAATTTTAGAAAAACAAAATTTTCTATAACATATAAAATATTTATCTAAAAATATAAGGCTTTATAAGAATAATAAAATTTTGTAATGAAATAAAAATGAATAGTGCAAAAGACTAATCAATTACCGGTAATAATGGAAATACGATAAAAAGGTTATAACTGTAACTTTTATAACCCAAAAATTATATAACTGATATATTTAGAAATCTTATGAAATTACGAGTCTAACGGTACTATTGGTATATTTTTGATATCTCGAGCCCCGGACATGCTTTTCGAAGTCTGTATCCGAACGGGTTCGAAATAGGTCAAAAATTTACCAATCTGATATTTTTAAACAAACTCATATTACTATGAGCTATTCTACATATTTAAACTACATCTTGGCCACTAGGCTAGGGGGCTAGATTGCCGGACTTAAGCTATTGTATTCCGCTTAGGGTTTCCGGTGATTTTCCGGTTAGATCCTTGCCAATTTGGAAACTGATATTTTATGTTTATACAACATATTTACTTTGAGAAATTTATTTTACATTTCATTTTTGTAAGTATTTAATATCTCTTAATGTTTTCGGAATTCTTGAATTGAGTTATATTTTCGAAAGTCAATCGTTATTTGCTTTTTAATAATTTGTTTTTGGGCTTTATATTACCTGTTTTTATAAGTCGGAGTTAAATATGGAATTTTTCGTATGTAGTGGTTTTGAATTTGAAGACCACTAGTTTCTTATTTTATTTTTAAGGATTTTTATTTTCTCATGATTAAGAAATTTTTGGATTCATTCATGATTTAGGACTTGTCGAAATTCGGTTTTAATTTGGAATGATTTTTTTTTTAGGTTTTATTTTCGAAGTTCATCTTGGAATTATTTACTGAAATTTTCTGGGGCTTACAGCATGTGTTGTTAATGTTAGGTTTTTGTGATATAAAATCAAAACTTTTGCAGCAGAATTTCAAATTTTAAAACCCTAAAATCAGATCCAAGTGCTTTAATTAGATAATAATAAGAGGATATTAATTCAAATTTAGGAATTGACTAGTGAATCGAATCTATAGAAATTGCGATTCTGCAATTCCCTCTATGGTATCCACTCGCGAACGAGTATGTGTGCTAGCACTCAAAACATGAATCCAATTCGTGTAGGAATTATCTTTAGAAACAATTTTTGATTCTCTCTCTCTCTTTTGGTTTGCATAATTTCTCTACCGTCTAATTTATGTAATAGTGTCTCACCTAAGGAAATGCTATTTATATCTATATATAGGTAAGCAAGAAACCCTAAAGAGAGATTTATTTAATATTTAATAAAATACCTTATTTCATTAAATATTAATTTTCTGTAATAATCATTTGTTATTCTTAAACCATTTAAGAATAATAATTATAATAATTCCTAAAGGTTTAAATAAAAACCTGTAATATATTTTTGTTTGTTCTTTTATGTGCGACCCTATAGGTTCACCTAATATTGGCCTATAGGCCCTAAATACCTTTTAGACTTACAAGACATAATTGGTCTCTAGCAAAACATTATGCCTACACAAATTAAGTAAAGATCAGTGATCCGATTTTTACCTCTTAATAGTAAGATATTTAGTTCCTTTGTTATATGATATCTAATGATTAAACATAAGGTGTGTATCAATGCATTGTTTAATCACATATTTCTTGAATCCAGAGTCTGATTGACTTAAGCGAATGACATTGATAACTCATTATCAGTTCATTCGAGCATAGCCATGCATTTCTCAGTCTTATTTGTCAAGAGGCCCAAAAGATATCTCTCTCATATTAATGAGAGGAATAAATTCCTTCATGAACACTCATATTCTCCTACATAACTTATTTCATGTTCGAGTATATTCTTATAATTATCCAATTAAAGATAATGAAGAGCTGAATCAAAACATGGATTGTGTTATGTAGGAATCCCTGGTGTCATCAGATCAAAGGCCTAAAGCAACACCGTAATGAGAAGTACTTATCATATTGATTCATATAGTATTCTTATAGTTGGTCATTCCAATACGATGGACTCTTACATGTATCCATGTGCCGAATCGATATCTCATATCCATGATCAGTAAAACATGATTATCATTTAGCCAACATACTAGTCTTAATTCATTAGTATTTCATATAATGAATGAGTAGGGATAATTTAGAATAAATTATTTCTTGCCTTATGGTTTTACTATTAAAGTCACATACTTTAATAACACTAGGAATAACCAATTTATTTAAGGAATATTTTGATAAAAAAGAAAGGCGGCCAATAATAACTTTGCTAAAGAAAATTGACTTATATTATAAAGATAAATATTCAATGACATAGAATCCATATGGCTTAGGGTACATCACTAACAGTTAACCTTACATGAGATGTTATGTTCTATTTATACTAATATCAATATTCTCATGAATAAGGACATTAGGATCCCCAATCCAATGGTTTTCCTTGTTTTTAAAATTAAACTTATAAATTATTATTATTTATCATTCTTAATGAATTAAGATAAACAAATAATTTACCCATTCCCACTGGGCTTATTTAAATTAAACCCATTGTGTGTAACCTCATAGGTTTACTCAATGTTACTAGTAGACCCGAATACCCTTTTAGCCCATAAGATATAAGTGGCTTGTAGCAAGACATTATGTCTACCCAAATTAAGTGAAGATTGATGATCTGACTTTATCTGATCCATAACTTATGTCATAATTTTTTTGCTACATGATATCTAAATTGAACATGAGGCATGGATAGTGTCACATTTATATTGTTCAACCTTATTATTTCTCAATTTCCAAGTGGATTGATAAGACAAATTTCGTTGGTCATACTATCAATTCATTTGAGTATGTCCATGCATTTCTCAGTCACATTATCAAGAGGCCTAGAGATATCTTTCTCATAGCGAGAGGGACAAATCCTATCTCAATCACTCATCTTCCTCTACATGATTTATTATGTTTAATAACAACCTTTACAATTATTTATTTAAAGATAATGTTTGATTGAGTTTAATCATAATGTCTGTAAACCCCCAAAGTTTTATGATCGGTTAAGCTTAAACCCTAATTAGAAGTAACTAGAAACCTTAAAGTCAACAAAACTCTAGTCAGACGCAACTGTTTAAGTTCGACAATCTCGTGTTCATAGCTCTAAGTGAGTAAGTAAGGGATTAGTATATAGAATAGTTCGTAATAATATAAGAGAGCTTAAAAATATTAGATTAGTCAAACCACAACTCGTTTTGAACACGATTGGATACAGTTTTCGAAAAACATATCCCGAGGCTCGAAATACTAAAAATATTCCGATATACCGTTAGACTCATAAAAATATAAGGTTTTCAAAAATATCAGTTTTATAATTTTTTGGTAACTAAAATATCATATATCGCATTTATACGTGTATTTTCTTACTATCAGTACTTTATTAGTCACATTTACTATATATTACACTATTCATTACTATTCTATACTATTCATCTATCTCTACTTTTCCTTACAACCTATACACCTATTTTCTTACAATTTTCATTTCTAAGACAACTTTACATCTCTCACATCTCACATTTCATTAACAAAAATACAAAAAAATAAAATTTTCTTCTCTCTGTCTCTCAAATTTGCACTGGCCCCTCCCTCTTTTATACTCAATTTATTTTAATTTTTATTTAATTAATTATCACAAATTATCCTTCACTTTTTCTTATAAATATCACCCTTCTTTTCCATTTCTTTCACACCTTCATACATTACCAAAACTATCCTAAAATCTATTCAAAAGTTCTCTTAAAGTTTCTCTAGTTTTTCTTCTTTTATAGCTAATACTCCTTTAATCTTTCATTATGTTTATTTGCTTAGTATGAGCATAGTGTGTGTTTTCTAAACCCATGGAGGTTAGGAAAGCAACAATATGTTTACACTTTGTTCTTGTTCATAAATCTATTTTCCTTTATGTTGTTCTTATGTATATCTAAGTAAATATATCTATGTAGTTATATATATCTTTTAGAGCATATAAACTCACTTGTCATTGCAATTTATTTACTTTCTTGTAATTTATTTACTTTCAAGTTATTTTAAGACTAGTCCTTCTAGTCTTAGGTTTGTCTCATCAAGTTAAAACAATTTACCTTTTTTTTTGGGAACTAGTCTATTCTTAGTTCCGGGAAGTCTTGAAGAAGCTAAGGCTCCCAATACTTGATAATTATTATTAATATGCTTATTTATTTCTTATATTCTTTATTATCTTATCTTGTGATATTCTTATCTTTTTATAAACTACATAATTATATTCATGCATGGCTAATGAGTTGTTGTCCAAATAAAAAGAGATATTTTTAATAAAAGACTAAACTCTTAAAGTTTTATTGCTAAATAAATGTTTTACCAAAGACTTAGAAAAATGTTTTCAAATAAATTCCTTTTTTAAAAGTTTATATAAACTCATCATGAAATTTCAAATTATTGATAAAGAAATTTCTTCAAAATCTAAAGATACTTTCTTTTCCAATAACAATATAGGAAATCTTGATATATAGATAATAACTTGATATTATTTTTACCAACTTTCTAAAACTATGGGCTAAACAAGTTTTTAAGAGAATCAACTTACAAGTCTTAAGAAACCCACTTAATGAAATTTGTCAACAATCTAAGAAAATAAAATTTCAAGAAATAAACTCATTAAGTACTACTAAAAAAAACTTTTAGAAACTCTATTTTTCAATTCCTAGAAATAAAATTGGTGGATGACATAAAAAGACCAAACGTTATTCCAATTCACTTTTGATAAACTAAAGAATAAAAATATAGATCATTAGATTGTGATCATCCAAAAATTTATAAGTTATTTCAACCACATAAAGTAAAGTTTAACAAATCTAATTTTCCAAAACCTAGCAAAGGTTGTATTAAGGAAATTAATTAAATGAGACAACACCTATAGCATCATACATAAATTATGAGTCTATTTATATACCAATGGAATTCTTTTCAAGTATATACATATTTGAGCTTTACTTAAACAAGCTTTAGTGAAGGAAGGATTAGAAAATGTTGTTTTTCAAGAAGGGAATTTTTGTGGTAGATCTGTACCCCTTTGATCTGAGACCCAAATGACCTTTTATAGTAAAAATAACCTTAGAAATGGATAGATCTTTTTGAGTAGGTAGAAAATGACATATAACATGCGAAATTTTGAGTTAAAATGAGAACGTTATGACCATTTTAAGTTGAAATTTCCTTCAATCCGATTTTTACCACAATTTAGAAATAGACTTAGAATCTTTAAAGTTTAAATTAGAAATTCTATGAAAGACTCATTTTGGGTATTTCATCTTATTTAGGTGAAGAAGAAACCGATATCACCTTCCCGGAAGATTATTTCGACTAGGAGTGATAGTCATGGAGTGAGTTAATCCCTTACTAATTCCATTTCCTTGAATGTGCTTGTAAATAGTGGCACTAGAGATTAAGGAAAGATAAATAAATAAATGATTGTGTGAATGATTGAATGAAGTGGTTGTTGAATAAAAAGCTAAGTATATCGAAAGAGGAATTGGTGAATAATTTACGTTTTCTTGCAATGGTATGATGAATATTGTTTTGGTCACCTTTAACTTGAAATCAACAATAATTGGATAAGCTAGTATTAAAAATGATTAATGCATGGCATATTGTGAGTCACATTTATTTTTCGCTACAATTCTTCGTGTGGGGAAACAGGGAATTGTAGTGGTGGTTGGTAGTAGCCGAGTAGTCTACATGGGTAAGTAGGAGCCGGTAAGCCTGTAAATATTGATGGTCAAATGGGCTAGTAACCACCCAAACCCCGACATGGGGGGTATAAAATCCATGCTACACATGGTTTCCGGTTAATTGTGTATATCTTGATTTCTCATGTGATTGTTGCATTCACATATGATTGTCTAAAACACTTGTATGTTTTATGGAAATGCTTTGAAGAAGAGAGTTATCTCACTAAGCTATTTTTGCTTATACCCCTATAGCTTTTTGTTACAGTTCGATTACTTGTGGTTGGCACCAATGAGTCACTTTTGTCAGGTATGAGCCAAAGTTGCTAGGAGTTTTTGGAAGAAGTTTACTTATTTAGTTTTTGGGTGTAGACTTCTAAGAAAAATCTCTATAGTAGACTTTTGTTATATTCATGTATGATTTTAAGATGGCTTAGATTAAGAAAGGCTTTTAGTACGGGGGAATGCCCCTAAGAAGTTGTAAGAATCTTTATCTTAATGATTATTACATTACATGTTTACCTTTATAAGTTATTGCACGCTTTTATTATCTACTTAAACGTAATACCCCTTTGAGTCTCCTATTATCTTGGAAGCATGCCTTACACGTGATATTGAAGCTCCTACGTGACTAAGATTGTCATTCATTAGCTTTAATATTATGTGTGGCGGACTGCTGTGTTTAGGATACCCTCCAAGGCATGACAATGTCCCTCATATTGGAATCAATGGTGATTTCAAGCTTGAGGATATGATGATATTGTTATTGTGAGAATTACTTTTGCACCAATCTATGTAGTAATCTCATAGCGGGTGAATCTAGTATTCTTTGTATCTCTATATAAATAAATATATCATGATTATTAATCAAAACTTATACTAAATTTGATTCATTATTTTTCTGTTTTCCTTAATAATGAGCATCTAGAGACATTTAGAGTAATTACATGATTATTTAAGGACACTATTATAAAGTAAACATATAAATAATATAAGATTAATTTCCTCTTTATTAATAAATGCTAAGAACGACAATACCCAAAGATTGGCTGATAGCACAATTACTATCATGGCCTACTTTGGTATCTAATGGTGGAAGAAGGGAATAGGTAAGCACAACCACTATATCAACAATAGCTCGATGGGTTTGGCATGCAACGTATAATGGATGACCTAGAGTAGATCAACAATACCCAAGAATAGCATGGGATCAAATGCTTAGTGATTAGTGCCAACTGCCCAATCTTTGAATGCATAGATTGATGAAATAGCCAAATATCTTCATGACTTTTTCTGCTCCGTAGGCTACTAATCAAGATGTCATCCACCACTACTACCAATGCCATATCATCCCTCCAGTGCTGTTGATGGTCAATAGGATGGCCAATCGTCTCATTCTTCCTATTTTTTTGTTGTGAAATAATTATATATATATTTTTCCAAATTCCAATGTACTTATACTGTATTTGCATATTATTTATTGGATTAATAAATTACAATTTATTTCTTCATCTAGTTGTGATTAATATTAATCTAGAATCTATTTAAAATATTTTCATAATAATTTTTAAAGTTAATTTTTCATAATTTAAAATTTGATACCAATAACCGCCATAAGAAAAAGTGGGTTGCAAAAAAAAAAAAAAAAGACAAAAACTGTACATGATGTGGCATGCGACATGACATGCAGATAATGGTTTGACATAGCATGACACGTGAGAAAAATAAGCATGCAAATCACGACAGACGAGGTACGTAAGCATGAATGGGCGTGACATGTAAAAGCACAGGGCATGCAAAGCATGCAAAACTTGGTATGCGAATGGCATGACATGATACAATTACCATGCCTAGTTGGCCTGTACCTCGACATGTTATGTAGATAATATTGTTTTAAGGTTTTAGGTCAATACTTTATTAAACAGGCCAGTCTATTATGGATCATTTAATTGAGTCTTAGACCAAATACATGATAAAAAGTATATTATTTCAAGTTTAAATTATAAAATTTTTAACCTTTAGTAATATATTATATGGCATTAGGCTGTAATATAACAATATATAATCTATAATGAAGGGAAAGAGTGTCATATGTTGTTAAATAAGAAGGCAATATCTTCCACTCAAATATGAAATAATAAAGTACATCTTTTTCTCCCTCACTTAAAACATGCGTTTTCTCTTTGAACAGTTTCATAAGGAAACAAACCCTACAACTCCTTAAACTTATATCTTACTTCAAGAAAGAACAAGAATCAAAGTTCTAGGTAAGATTTCTTCTTTTTGGTTCTTTTGAAGATTTGGAAAGATTGTCCTTCTAAGTTTTATCATCTATGTGAAGGGATTAGATCTTTTGGAGGAAGAAGTTTAGGAGAAACCTTAACTTTTGGTTTTGTGGTGGTTGATTGATTGCGAAAGAAGAAGGAAATATTGTTTGTTTGCTAGTAATGTGGTTATAAAGATGTTTTTGTGTTGATAAGTATGTTTTGGAAGATTGGCTTGGGTTAAAATCAAGAAAAAGGTTTTCTTTTAGTGTTTTTTGCGTTTTTGGGCGAAAGAGGTACGACAAAAGGGTCACGACCTTGATGCAGGTCGTGATCTCTTGGGTTTGGTAAGTTGTGGCCTATTACGGCCGTGATATAGGCCGTAATGGCTGTCATCGCCTACATCACGGCTATGATAAGGGTCGTGATGATAATCACACCTCCTGAAATGGGTGTGATAAGGGTGTTTTATTATGTTTCGTTTTTCCAAAGCCTATCATGCCCCTTAGCATAGGCATGATTGATAAGGGGATGTTGTAGTGTTCTTTGATTTATATTTTTGACTTTCTTAAACTCCTTAACTCTTAGCCTAACCTTTAGTATACTTAAATCCATGTAAAAATGTATATCTTGAACCTGGAGTAGTTATAATTCTTAATAGTTAGGAGGCTAAGTGACCTTAAAAGTATGTTTTCTTGTTTAAATCAAGTTTTGAGTTAGCATTTGCTTGTGATAAGGTGTTTCTAGTGAAGCTAAGTTATCTGCTCCAAGCAATATTTTAGGTACGTTCTTACCTTGCTTGTTGTTTGTGAATGTAGGTGTAGAAATTACAAATGAACTTAATGCCATCTAGCTTTAAATTAGTTGTTGTTTGTGTTTAGTTAGGTTTAGTGGATCGAGACTACCAATGTCACTAGGACGGCACCGTAATGATCTGTATGTGGCATTTCCTGAGTGAAGTTGTACACAAAGATGATTTTGATAGTTTAGGAATGGTACGAGTACGTACCCAGAGTATGTAGGGAGTACCCGATACCAGTATATATATATAAGTATCTAAGTATATATGTATCTATGTTTCATAGGGTCATGAGTTACTTCGTGTTTAGGATTAGTTACAAATAGTTCTAAATTATGTTATTTACCTGGCTAATTAAAAGATAATAAACTATGATTATTGCATATGTTACCATGTTGTATGTGAATTTGTATGATGTTTGTTCATGTGCATATGATGGTTTGGCGTATTGGGCCACGCACTTACTCTTTTTATTTTTCAAACTTGGTGATGATCTTGTGGTTTTTGATTTGTCCGGTTAAGATATGTTCATAGATTATGGGGAAGATGATAGTGGAGCCAATTTTCCAGCTAACTATTATATATTTTGGATTAGAGATGGTTAGAGTTGAAGACTTTATGAAGTTTTAATTAGTTTTATGACTCTTGAAGTTATGAGACTTTTTCATGTTCTGTTTTTAAGTTTGATGTAAGTTGGTGCTTAGTTTATACAAACTGGGTTGTTTAGAAGTTTTATTATGACATAAATTTTTTAGAAGTTTCCTTTAATGTGAGATATTAGAGTTATATCTTGCTTTGAATTGTGGTTTAGAAGAATCCGAGCCTTAGCATGTCCATCTCTAGTGAGGACACATGACAGACTATTAATGCTCTCAGTTTAGGATGATACATATAAATTTTTAACCTTTAATAATATGTTATATGGTATTAGGCCTTATAATATTTCTAAAATTCTTTAAATTTATGCCTAGTATAATATTTATTTTTATTACATATTAAAATATATGTATTTACATATACACATATTTTAAAACCTTGATAGACAAAAATGGAGTGTCTATACATTGTTTGTGTTAGTTTGGTGTTTTTATTAAGAGATTTTATTTTTGTTCAAACTATTATAAATTATAAAAGGTTTGGTTTTGTCTAATATCATGAATAGAGTTTTATTTAGTCCAAAACACTTTTTGTATACCAAATTGTGTAGTCCAATATGATAAAAATTTTCTAATCAAATATCACTAAAAGTTGTAAGTTTGTGGAAGATAGCTAAAGTTCCTTAAATAAGAGATTTCAATGATGTTTATACAAAGGGAAATTTTATGATCTTGTTAATAATTTTGACGGGATTGGTTCTATCACCATCCAACGGCTAACCCCATATCCATCCATAATTGAATCACTAAAATAATTAATATTCCATTTACTATATTTATTTTAATGGTTACATTGTTACTGGATAGTCCCATTGAGATCGAAGAAGCTCCCTTATACAAAGTACAATTAATAATCATGCTTAATTGATGTTAGTTAATGGAGATAAGATTACTTGAGATCGTAGAGGCCACAACAATAATAGGCCTAAGAAAAAAGTTAAAGAGCCAAAGAACCATAGAATAATTTGATTAAGATAAGTCGAAATTGATAAGCTCAATCTTATTGAAGCTTAGTTCGAGTCTCTCTAAAGCTCTTTGATTTATTTAAAATCAAACTTAATAATTTATCTTTCATCACTAAATGAAATGATTAACCTTTACTAGTATTGGGCATAGTCCATTAATTAATACTAAATATTTGCTGCTCTATATGAGAAAAATGAAATAACTTGCACAAAGTTGGTCGATAAAGAAGATTTTTTTTTAAATTTTTGACGCAAGAGAATAATTTTGCTTTACAAATCCAAGGGGAGGAGTACATTAAATGGTATTTCAAGATGGTGATGCCAAATAAATAGCAGCTCAACACTAAATATTTATAAAGACTACTATTAGGTGTCGAGTCGAGGGGAATTGCAATTCATAATGAATTATTATTATGTAAAATGATAAATGCTAATTCATGTCCCACACTCATAATGGTTTATTTTCCAATATTCTCATAAATAGCCATATTTTAAAAATATCACTTATACAATTATTCTCTCTTTGTAATAAAGATAAGGGGTGTTATAGATTTTTTTACTTTTTACTTTAATAGTTGTTTGTTTTATTTTTCACACAGAGTGAACATTATAATAGCTATTACAATCCTATTACATTTTTATTGAATTGGAATTCAATTTCTCCTTATTTAATGAGGTCAAGTGAGCCCTCAACGTTTAAGCACTAAAAATGCTAGGAATCCTTCAACTATATTCAAAGATTTCCAGGTGATAAGGCAAATATATAGAGGGTTTATAATGGGAAATATCTATATATATATATAATCAAGTATTTGAATTAGTGACATGATTTAAATAATCAAGTTCATTATTTGGATGATTTGGGAAGTTTTAGAATGATGAGCTTACTGAGGGTTTGTTATGAACCCTCTTTTAGTGGACTCATATATTTAATGTGATCCCTAAAAGGCTACATGGTTTGTACATCTCTTCTAAAAGTTCGTCAATAACTACAAAAAAAGCTTCATTAATCTTATCCATATTATCAAAATGATTTGATGGTTTTTGTCTATTGCAAAAAATACCAAAAGGTATTGCAGCAAACTGTTCTCTGAAGGAGCCTCAGATCATAGGTCTCAAAATCCAAGTTGGCTAAAACTGAAGTGTTTCAAATTCAAGCTGCCATTTCTCTTGTTAAAGACAAAGCACTACTAAACTAAAGTGTTTCGATTCCCCATTTTTAATTTCTAGTGTTACTCCAAGTTTCAGTACTCATCTCTTGCAGATAATTCAACAAATCAATCAGTACCGATTTGAAGAGCTGCAGATTTACTACCTTTAATATTAAATCCGGTTGTATTCTATTATCTTCATCATCATCGATAATCCGGTTGATTTGAAGAGTGTGAAGATTAAGCAAATATTATATTATCGTTTGCATTTAAAATAAATAGAATTTTTTTTGTATTTTTTGTTTATATTTTTTATGTATTTTTTGTTTATAATTTTTATGTATTTTCATCGCTTGTATGAAATTTTACTATTCCTTTTATGCAATATAGTCTATTCACTGAGTGGTTGGGTTTTATTTTTCTAGGAGAATTTCTATTTCCTAGGTGGGATAATTTGACTGTAGAAGAGATGCGTTTATTTATGCGTGCTTAAATAATTATACTCTCAACTCTTAATTTGTTATTTTTCATGGATCAATTATTGTAATTGATATAATTTCCTTTTTAGTGGAGCGTAACTCATCTTCTGGAGGAAAAAAAAGTACTCATATCTTGCCCTGCAATGGCCTGACTCGCTGTACGCAGGAGATGGTCAACAGCAAATCCTTGCATCTCTACGATCTACTATGGATATGGATTATCCTGTTCTCTCTTTTTTTTACTCAAATTTTGAACAGAGAAATGATAATTCCCACGAAAGTTGAGCTGAATTTCCCCTCCAAAATTACTTGTATACAGTAATAATGCCTTTAGGCAACAACCATAAACACATTCGATTCTACTTCTACTGCACGTAAGAAAACCAAATCCGGTGCGATTACTTCGGCAAAATACTATCGGTTATGTATCGTTGCTGGATATAAAACCTTAGGGATTAAAAATTAATAATTACATGAACGAACTCTCATCATTGCAGTTCTAGTTAAGCACGCAAACTAGCACAAGAAAAGGGCGATTATAAGAATACTCGAGTGTCGAGTCTACGATTAACAATTAAGAAATATTACTTACGGCCGGCTTATGATTAATTAAATATAGGAAATAGGTTTGTTGAGCCGTCTAATTAGAGACTATGCTTTTCTACTATGTTCTTCCAATATTAGATATATATGAACACCGCATGTATATTTTTATTTTACTCTTTATACTCATCAGATTAAATAAATAGTTAACGATGATCTCAGAGATAACGGAAGAGAAAGACGACGCAGATTCAACGATTTTCCTAGACCCAGAAGCTCAAAAGAACCGGATCAGAAAAATCATACAACACCAAAAATCATTGTTTCGCTCATCATCGTCTTCATCGATCTCAGCAACGTGTTCTTCCATTTCTTGCTCTACTCAAAGAAGCAATAGCTTGCTTGAGCTTATGAGAACAGGAAGCTCTTCTTTGAGGAGATTGTTCAACATGGAACACACAAGTTTAGCCAATTATTTAAACGAATATAGCGGATCTCCTGTTACAAGGACCATACCCTTATGGGATAGTACTAGTGACCATGACTCCGATGATCCTGTATCCATCAAACGTGAAGACCCGTGGGCTTCCGTTAGAGCTAGTATTAAAGAGGATGCCCAAAATGATCCGAGCTTGACTGGATTCGCATCTTACCGAAGAAGCTTCGGAGATCTTAGAGTAAATGAAGAAAGCAAAGGTTCTAGGATGAAGAGGGGGTTGACTAGTATTAGCAGGCGCAAGCTGACCAGGAAAAAATCATTCAGGAAGTTACCTGGTTTTGGGATATTTAGATGGAGAGGGTTTAGGTTGAGACTTGGACGTTTAAGAATGATCATATGTAAAAGAATATTCTGAGGATCTTTTAAAAACTTTTTGAACAACATGTAAATTATGTTTGAAAATTTACCACCATTCTTTGCCGTAAGAACGAGAACAAGCTACAAAGATGACTCTAACCGGCACACGGCGCTTGACTTTCCTTACCAAGATTTTTGCCCCAATAATTGATGTATATATTATTGCCATGAATTGCCATATGAGTTGCGTGAGTTTATTGATCTTCTAGATGATGCGTGCTTATGTCAAAGTATTGAAGGGTAACTGGGGGAAAAAGTAATTCTTGTTGATCGATGTACGAAAGCGAAAAGTCAAACCAGAAAACTTATCTATTCAAAGACAAATAAACCAAAAGGAAATCTGAACAGAATGTACTATTTTTATGGAGAAGGGAATTCATGAAAACCGAGCTACAACGCCTTGACAATATTTGAAGTGCATCTAGACTCAGGAATTGTGAGACCGCTTTTCTGCTTGCCAAGTTGCCCTTCCAAAAATATAGTCATGAAGTGTATATAGTTTTGCAAATCACGCAGTGATGTGAGATCAATCTCTGCAAGACACTTCCTTCTTCGATTCTCATTTTTTGGCTTTGCTTATTCCACAAATGCACACCATATGCCATGTTACTCAACTGCAGCAGCTTGGCTTCTACCCATTTCACTTCAGCTCTATTTCCTGGCCTCTTGAATAGTCCATCTATCCTGGTCCATCCCACCGGATAAAACGCCATCGGTGGCAAAACCGACAAGTTACATCCCCCTGTTTCCGGTAGCCTTGCAACCACCCGCGAGACCAAATAGGGGCCATTGTGTCCCCATTTGTTTCCATCGAAAGTGGAAGCGAATTCCTCAATAAACTTGAGCAGAAGGCGGTGATGCTTATCAAAAACCATGACTGCATTGTTCAGTCTAGTCCATTTCCCCGTCAACAAATCTTCACTCTGTGCTCCGATTGCATTTCTCAAACCCTTGAAATCTTTTAGGACTATAACGTCTGTGTCCAGATAAACACCCCCATATTTGTACAGAACTGCTAGTCTTATTAGATTAGACAAGTTTTGTGCTAATGGTATCTCACCAGGGTCCTTTTTACCACTCGTTAACTCTTTATACCAAGTTTCTGCAGGGGTGTTCTCGAACAGATATGGCAAATCAGGAGTCACAGCCATTACTCTGAAACCGAGCTCTACAAGAGGTTTCAGAATCTCATAACCATGTTCCGAGTCCATAGTTCTTGACAAAATTATCAAGCATCCATTTGGATTTGCGTTGAAAAGGCTCTCTAAAGCCAGAGATTCTCTGCTTCCAAATAATCTTGCTGGTGATATCCATGTCATGAAGAACTGAGCACTGCATTTATGATCAAAGAACGTTGCAACTCGAGATTGGAATTGCATAGATATTTTGTCAGAGTTAAGTACGTCGAATTTCGGCATGCTCCGCCTAAACCATGCAATCCTTTCTTCTTCTGTCGCGTTGACAGGGGGGGCTAAGGGATGCAGCCGTTTTTCGGCATCAACTTCCATGATCTCTTCATGAACAACTCTTAGTTGCAACAGGCCAGTCGTCGGTTTCAGGATTATGGCCTGTTCTTCTCGTAGCTCGGAGACTTCTTTCCCCGGAACAGTGGAATGTTTCACTGAAACATTAGCAATCAACTTGTCTGAATAGACAAGAAAGAAAACGGCAAGAAAACCGACAGTCGATATAATAATCGGTCTGGCACGACTGAGTAACCGATAATTAATCATCTTGATCATGAAATTGTGATTTTTCCAAAGTGATAACCGCTAGGACAAGAATCAAGCTAAAAATGGACTTTCATGGTGGTCATAGCAAAGTTTCAATAGTCTTCGATTGGCTTGGCGTCTATGTTCTGACCCAAATAACAAGTTTGGCGTGTATCTAGTGTAATACAATTTGAGGTTTCCTTATCTTTGAACTTTATTTTAAGACGCATATTAAATTATTAATATATTAAAAGTCATTGGGGGTAAGGGAAAAAAAAAAAAAAAAAAAAAGAAAGATAGAGCCATTGGATGTATCAAGTCGGTGGTGACCAGCGAAAAATGGATTATTAGCAAACGAAGAAGAGTTTTAAAAAAAAAAAATTGTTATTATTTAAACTTATTGATTGTGGACCTTAATTTGGCTTTTTACTTTATTTTTTTATAATATTTTAAATTATTTATCTCAAAATTATGTGAAGAATGATACTCCTTAATCACTTTTATCTTAAGTATCTGTAATATTTATGCCTAAAGTATCAGCAATATCTAGCCAAATCCACCTATTTAACTCATAATCACATTTCTTAGATCACTTACAAATCATTATAAGGAAAAAAATAATAACATTTTTTAAAAAAATTATACAATTGTCACTAGAGCAAAAATAATTCTACAAATAGATAAATTAAACTCATCTCTTGGAGAGATGAGTTTTAAGAGACGAGTTCGATTTATCTATATTTGGGATAGTTTTTGGCCTTAAACAATTTATCTAATTTTTTTTTTGAGAAAGTTATTTTTTTTTCCTTATCCCCGTATTGTGAATAATATAAAAAGATAATGGCCAAAACTAATATATTTTGATGCCCTCTATAAAACGTAACTATGTTAATAAATTATCTGTAAATCTTTTATTGCCTAACCGGTCACATTGTATATTATAAGAAGTTAACGGACAAGAAAATAAAAAAGTTGAAGGAGTTTTGAATTGGTTCTTCAGTGTAATTAACCGGTGGCTATGAAAATCTTTTTAATATGGAACAGAATCAATGCAATCGATTGAAAATCAAATCCTTTCTTAAGCTTTTGTCAAAAGAAATGAAAAAACCTTGTTAAATTTAAACTATTTGTTTACCCCATTTGAAAGTTTGGAATGCGATGACTTCACATCATCACTCAATTCAATTCCCATCTGTGTAACTAATTTCTACATGTTTGAAAAATTTGGCATGTTTATTTATTTATATAAACCGAAGAGTATAATTCCAAGTATGCTCGCGAAATTTTGCCCAACAATGATATTTCATGAAAGTACATTTCGCTATAAGGTAATTAACCTTGGATTGGACTTTGATTCGGAAATGCGTGGGAAATGGGTTGCAAGGTAGAAATAGGGATGTATCTTGTCAAATCGGAGTAGTTAAATTTTATAAATATCATTAATAGTTAAGTTACATGTGTATAAAATATTAAATTCCACTAAATCATATATATATCTGATCATCGTATACATCAAGCAAATACCCCTCATGTTGGACTTAAAAAAACAAGGCGCTAATTAAATTATCAAAAAATTCTTAATTTTTAATATTATTTCATTCTTACCATAATTAATTATGTAAGAGTCCAATTTCAGAGAGTTATTACATAGTCACCCATAAAAAATAAAAACTGAAACACAATTTAATAAATTATTTGTCTATGTAAATTGGTGAAGGTAAAATGGAAATAAATATAGAACAAAAATTATATAAGTATATCTTAATAGGCACGCATCAGTAATGTGTGTGCAAAAATAATTAAAGGGTAAAATATAATTTATATTGAACTGCATTATTGAATCAAAGGATATATATATATATATATATATATATTATATTGATTATTTATGAAGCCCAAAAAACAAATCATAAAGTAATGCATTGATTTTTTTTAAAGAACAAAAGGAAAAGAACAATACACTAAAATATGCATGTTAATAGTTTGTTATTTGCTTCATGAAGTCGCCACTTGTTTATAAAATTATTAGAATATATATCAATTTAGGAATGATATAATAGCAAAGTTAGATTTTCCATATAAAATGTCATTAAAAATGCCTAAAGAAAATAGAAAACATAAAACTAAAATAAAAATATAAAACAATAAACTAGTCACACTTAATTTCTTTCATGATAGAAGCTGTCATGCCACACAATAATAATGAATAAGATATCAATAGGAGAATTTTAATCATAGTAATGTAAACTTTGAAGTATAAATTAGTAGTCAATTGCCTTATAACCTAGTGGCATCCGGGTACCTAGTTCGATTCCTCGTCTTAGTGTGTTGTAATGGTCTTATGTGACCGTGGCCCATAATAATAATAATATAATAATAATTCATTAGAAGTTATAATTTATTAAACATTACAATTCAATTAAAGCAATACAAATTTTGTATAATTTATTAGAAATTTTTATAATTTATAATTTATTAGAAATTAGTAATTGATAACAGAAATCAACATTTAAAATTATAATTTATTAGAAATTAGTAATTTCAATTTTATATGAATTAGATTATAAATGAGTGATAGAAATCAACATTTAATTAGTGATAGAAATCAATTTTGAAATTTTCCATTAGGAGTTATGTAAAATAAAATGGGGAGTTCAATTCATAAGTGTGGAGTTGCAAATTTCATGCAATGAAGTTATTTTTTATGAGATGGCAGGGTCGGTGAGGAAATGGATAAGGTGAAGTTTGTACTGTACGCTCATGGGAACATTGTGCAAGGGAAGGATGGATTTGGTTATGATAAGCGGCTGGTAGCTATGGTCAGTGTTAGTAGGAACTCTACGTATGAGCAAATTGTGGACATCATTTGCAATAGACTGAAGGTAAATAGGTGTACACATCGGGTGGATCTATATCCTAGGGTAGCTATTGGAAATAGGACGCTACGTTGTGATATTATTCCAGTGACGGATGATGATGCTGCACAAGAGATATTGGTGTACACGGAAGGGTCAGTGGCTGTTTATGTGCAGATATCAGAAAATGCATTGTCACAGGCACCTGCAGGGGAAATGGGCAATGATAGAGGTATTGGGAGTGATGGATTGGTAGACTCAAACTCCACTCCGGTTCAAACAATAGGTAGTACACAGGTGGAAATGTGTGGACCCACCTCGATAGGTTATCATGATACAGATGCCATGCAAGACTTCTTGACAAGTGAATCAAGTGACGACTATAATGACGATGGAAATCATATTATCGAAGCTTTTCCCCAACAGTATGCTTCTCCCACGATACAACCAAGGAGGAATGATTGGCACCGTTTCATTGCTCCTACTGATGTTGATGCAGTAGGGAGCTCAGTGCCAGTTCCCTTTTTCAATGCAAAAGTTGGTAGTAGTTATGCTGCATATAATTATGAGCAGGAAATGAGTGCCAGGAATTGGAGCTTCAAACGATGAATTCAAGGTTGGGATGCGATTTGAGACAAAAGATCATCTGATACGGGCAGTTAAAATGTGGCGCATAATGAACCTTTACAATTTCAAGGTGGTGGACTCAGACCTAAAATCATGGGCAGTTAAATGTACTGATACGCATAATAGAGGTTGTAAGTGGAGACTCAGAGGCAGTTATAAAAAATATGGTGGGTGGTTTCATATCACTAAGTACGAAGGACCCCACACTTGTTTGGATGAAATAATTGGACATGATCACTCTCAGTTGGATTCCACCAACATGTCTAGAAGCATCATATTAGAGATCTGTAATTCTCCAGATGTGAGGGCTAAGAACCTCCAACTGAATATCTTAAAATAGTTCGGGTATCATATTCATATAAAGAGAATTCGTGAGGTGAAGAGAAAAGCAATTGAGCAGGTGTATGGAAGTTGGGAAGATTCATATGTGGGGCTTCCTCACTTACTTAATGCAATAACAGAAGCAAATCCAGGAACAAAGATTAATTGGCGAACCATTGATTCAGATACCGCTGAACAGGAACAAAGATTGATTGGCGAACCATTGATTTAGATACCGCTGAACACATGTTCATAGACAAGCTGTAAAATACAGAAATAAAGATGGAAATATAACGAATTATGAATCACGAGATGATATAGGATGAATTTAAGGTCAAAACAAGTAAATTGTAAAAGATTAAGTTTGGTTGTAGGACAAATATTAAAGTTCGGATTTCTGCAATTTTTGACAGACTGTACGCCGCCTCCTGGGGAATCTACGTCGCCGGCATAGAGACGGCGTAGGATGGGAACAATAGCGTTTTTCTTAACGTTGGGAGGACCGCTGCCGGCGTTCACTAAGGTTTTCTCTCAACACCGGCATGAAAGCTGCCGGCGTATGAAGAAAGAATTGAAATTTTGGAAATCAAAGCTCCAACGAACGCTGCCGGCATTCGTGTTAATTTTGCCAGCTTATGGTATACACCAGCAAGATCTACAAGTACGCCGCCGGCGTAGGGCCGACATATGACCAAATTTCTATAAATACGAGACGCGGAAAACATTTCCGACAGATTTTCTTTTATTATTTTCTTCTTGCATCAAAGAGGGTTTTGGAGTGTTCTTAGAGATCCACGCTTGGAGAATCATCTGGAGGGAGTTTTTGATCTAAAGTAAGTGATCTTAACCTTCTCATTTGGATTATATACAAATTTATATGAGTTTCTTAGGGTTTGATTGAATTTTTGCATGAAGGTTTTTGGAGAAAAACCCTAACACGTGTGAAACCTGTGAATTGGTGAATGCAAGACAGGTTTTAGTGATTCAAAATAGTAAGTTAATCTCCTCTATGATGGATTCAAACAAAGTACGAGTTAAACAATCCTTATATGTCCTTTATGTTATGCAAATTAGGGTTTTGGTGAAAATATTTGGTGATTGTAGAGTTTTGTGCGGTTCCTTGTTATTCTTGAGGATAATTGTGGAGTTTGATCAGAATGAACAGTGCAATAACGGAGATTTCTAAATCAGGTTAGTGTAGATAGGTTGTTTTATGTTAAGTTTGATTTATCTATGAATGTTGGTGATTTGATATATGTTGATATGTTACAGGTTGAGATTGAAGTTGTTGTTTATCGGGTTTGGGAGTTTGAGAGTTTGGTGGTAGTGGCTGGTTGTGTTGTGGTTGGGTTTTCTAGTAGTTGTTGACTGTTGTCTTTGAATAGTTCAAGTTATCTCCTGAAATATAAAAGGTACGACCAATCCATTGTTTGATGTATGTGCTTGTAGATTAGAAATTTTGTGAATGGATATAGGAACAGAATTGCATAATGAACTTAATAAATATTTTGCTTATTAATTGATTGCCTGGTTGTGGTTGGCTTTGGCCAGTAGAGACCTGGTAGACAGTGATACTGGTGAGGTACCCTGATGATCTTAGTGTGAGGTTGTCCCGAGTGGACTCGTACCAAGATATGATTCCGGTAGAATTTAGGTGTTCAGGAATTGGGATGTTTGGGAAGTACCCACTCATCTATATATGTATATGATTACTTATTTTCAAAATCAATTGATTGTTTTTAAAGTAGAGTTTGAGTTACTTTGAGTTCTGGATTTATGTATACTGGATTCTGAACTGTGTTGTTTTGCTGGACTAAAATAGATAATAATATGTTGTAAGCATTTAGTTCAGTTGCATTTATTTATATATGTTGTATGTGCATAACCTTGCTTGAACTGGATTGGATATTATCGTACTGGGCTTCGCCACTCATTCTATTATATTTCAGGTACAGGTGATGGTAGTGTGATATATGATCTATCGGGTTTTGATATCGTCTATAAGGATGGGGATAACATTAGTGGTCCTGACTACCCTGCTGATGACTAGTTGTATAGTCATAGATGACATAGGATGGATCAAGGAAGACTATTTATGTCTTGTTGTTATTCAGTGTTAGATTCATGTTTTTTTTGTTCATTGGATTTTCAGTTGTATCTGGAGTTTTATATGTTAGGGTGTGGTTCGACTTGTTGACCTGCAGTTATGTCAACAATGTCTAGTTTTCTAGTTATGGAGATTATGTTTTTATCAGATGGTTTATTTATGAGGACTAAATGTCTTCTTTTATACCTTGTGAGTCATACAGGTGTTATTCATGTTATTTGTGGAAATTAAAGTCTTAGCGTGTCCTATTAAGAGAGGACACATGGCGGGTTGTAATGCCAACAAGTTAAGGCGTTACACAAGCTTTTTTAGGCATTCGGTCCTTGGATTGAAGCTTTCCAGTATTGCAGGTATGTTTATTAAATGTGATTGAATTCATTTATGTACGGTTGATATCAACTAACTAACTTATATCGGTTAATTTATTGCAGACCCGTCATTACAGTTGATGGCACTTTCTTATATGGTAAGTACAAGCACAAACTGCTTATTGCAGTTGCAGTAGATGGGGCAAATCATATAGTCCTACTGGCATATGGTCTTGTGGATGAGGAGAAAGCGGACACATAGTGTTGGATCCTGGCAAAGGTGTTGGAACACGTTATCAAAGACCGATTCAACATCTGCTTGATATCAGATCGGCACGTCGGTATTAGGAGTGCGGTAGAAGGTGAGAATGCTGTGTGACCTAGAGGATGGCCTTGGCGCTGGTTTATTCGGCATGTTGCCAGCAACTTCAATTCAAAGGCCAAAAGTAAGGAATGTAAGGAAATAGTAAAACGAGCAGCTTACCAAACCCAAAGTAGAAAGTTACATGGATACTTCAACGCATCACTTCAAAGTAGTCCTTGGACGTCACGATATTTTCGCAACTTGCCTCCATGTATGTGGACTTTATCGTATGACGAAGGCATAAGATTTGGAATTGGTACAACGAACATGGCTGAAAGTTACAATTTAGTTATAAAGAATGCTTGATCCTTACCTGTGGCAGCGTTGGTGAAGAAAACCTTTTACAATTGTAACTCTATATTTAATAAGCAAAGGAGAGAAGCGAGTAAGGCAATAAGTACGGGTAAATTGCTCACCGAATATGCTATAACGAAGTTTGAGAGATGGAACAAAATCTCAAGTTCCCATAGAGTTACCTATTTCAACTATCAGGAACGAATATTCGATGTTATAACTGCTTCGCGCCCTACCATGTATGGTCAAAAGGGGGACCACACGCAAAAAGTGGAGTTAAGAGCATGCGGATGTACCTGTAACAAGAGGCAGACATACAGAATTCCATGCTCACATGCAGTGACAGTAATGGGTACACTGCACATGGATTGTTTTGCCCACGTAGCATAGTGGTACCGGTAGGATAACCAGCTTAAGGTATAAGGTCGTTCCTTCATATCTGCAACCAATAAGGCCAATTGAACTCGTTTGGATATAGCAAAATGGTACCTTATAACAGGACTTATTAGGAAAAAGGGTAAGCCTAGGGGAAAACGATTCCAAAATGAGATGGATATTCGAGAGGGCCCATAAGGTTACTCATGCGATTCATGTGGGCAGCCAGTGCATAACATTCGAAGTTGTCCAAATAGGGGGTTGGCTAGTAGAACAATAACGAGCCAGTGCAGTCGTAGTAGTAATACTTTTGTTATCATATACTTTATTGTACAGTAGTAATGAGACATGCTTTTACCTTATGTTTCATCTGCTCGTTTGAATCTACTTATGCTTCTATTGATAATTTCCATTTATTCATCATATACAGATGGATCCAGGACTAACAGATAGCTCATTACTTACTGAGCAGCCTGTTCATAGGTCCATACTAGCCTGGGAGGGGCAGGTAAGTTTATTTTTTGCAATCCATAATTTATACCAAGTAATTCATGTTTCTTATAACTTTGTCGACTTCTCTGCAGGAGCATGTGGTTTTGCACTGTCGCCGTAGAGAGGCGAAGTTGAGGCGACAGCATGGCGTCCCTGCATAGTTAGACGATCGCTTAGTGCCATTCCTGTCACAGGCGGGTTTCATTGGGGCGGCCCATATGCCATTCGTTCAGCTAGACTGGCACCTCATCATTGCTTTAGTGGAGTGATGGCGGCCGGAGAAACATACTTTCCATATGACCACGGGAGAGTGGTCAGTTACATTGGAGGATGTTGCTGTTCTTACAGGCTTACCCGTAGATGGCGACACTGTTACAGACATGGCCCGGATGGATTGGCTTGCATTATGTGAGGAGCTGTTAGAAGTCCGACTTATGCCCGAGACGGATATAGATGGTAGTCGTCTGAAGATGTCGTGGTTAGACAACCACTTCAGAGTGCCACCAGAGTATGCAAATGATGTCTTAATCAAATGCTACTCTAGGGCGTATATCTTGTTGCTACTAGGTGGATTCATATTTGCGGATAAGTCATCAAATTACGTCCACCTGATATATCTGCAGTTGCTCTAGGACTTGGAGAGGGCAGGGCAGTATGCATGGGGAGCAGCCTGTTTGGCATGGTTATATAGGCAGCTATGCTTGGCTTCTCACGTTGACACAAGAGATATTGCAGAACCCTTAGTTGTCTTGCAGATATGGGCATTAGAGCACTTCCCCCACATTACCCCGATTCGTCGATAGGTTACCACAGTTACAGTAGGCCGCCCACTGATCAGCCATTGGGGTGTGACTTTTGATATCACCAGTGTATCCACCCACTTGCTGATTGAGTATCGGGCATCATTCGATCGACAGATCGATCACCAAGTATGATTTTCTTTGCCTTCTTTTCCTTCAGTTTGATTTCCAATGTGTTGTTTTCTTTTAAATTGCCACGTTTTAATATTTTTGTTAACCGGTTGTGTAATTTTTCCCCATCAACAGGTTGTGTGGGACCCCTATAGTCCCATTTTGGACTCCCTTCCTCCATATTGCTAGGTAGGCAGTGACATTTGGCGAGCATGGGTCCCGCTGGTGTGCTTCCACATAGTTGAGCACTACTACCCATACAGAGTGCTCCGACAGTGTGGTGGATTCCAAGGGATCCCACACCTACCTGACGACATGAGAGCCCTGCACGAGATTAACATGCAGAGGCATTCCAAGTGGAACTAGCAGGCGGAGCATGCTAGGTGGATAGTTGAGTGGGATGGTCGGCATGATTGTATTATCGATATGCCAGATTTTCCTGCCGGTACATCTGATGATTACTTCCAGTGGTACCATTCTATCACCCGATGCTCGATCAGTCGTACGGGGGTTATCATACGCTATATGGTAAGGTCACTAACTCGATAACCTGTGTAAGGAGATGTATTTTAATTCCATGACTCACTGCTCTACATTTTCTATGTTGCTTGCAGGCAGATTTCATTTATAGAGTCCCAGACATGCATCCAGATATTACTTCTTCCACTGCACGAGATGTCTATCATATAGTAGAAAAGTTCATGGGGCTCAATTTAAACGATCCATCGCCACCAGCATCAATAGCAGGACCACCATCTGATGACCCATAGCCATAGCCTGGTCAGAGGCGACGTCTACATAGAGAGAGGCATGGGCGGGGACGGGGTTAGAAGCGAGGTTGTGGCAGAGGTATAAAGATTATGGACGAGCCTGAGCCGTCCCATGTACCGTCATTTGATTAGCCTGGCCCTTTCTAGTTCCTTCATGACGAGGTTGGCTCATCGTCATCATCACATATGCATCTATTCGATACCCCCATGCTAGATCCGTCATATAGTGAGTTTTAGAACCCCCCTAACTCCATAGAAGAGGCGACCATCGCCATCACATGATATGGGTGAGGGACTCACATAGATGGAGCCAAACCCAGTCCCATTTCATCCATTCAGTGGTGCTGGTGGAGATGAGGATGGCACAGTTACACAGATTGATCCATCCACACAGCATCCTCATTAGCGTATACCATTCGCCCGCACCTTTGTTAGACAGGGATGAGGCAGGCGGGGCAGGAACCACGAGTAGTAAATAAGAGACTTTCTCAATTTTTATGATTATTGGATACAGATTCTTAGTTTTTTACGACTACTGTATTCCTTCTCTTGTGTGCATTTGATGAAAACAAAATATCGGTCATTGATTTCGTATTTTATTTTCTTTGAGTTTTATCTTATGTTTGTGATGAAAAATTTGACAATTCATTTGTGGTTTAATGATTTGGGATGGGAACTGCGTTTGGTTGGATTGAGTTTCGGAATACTACTGAAGTTTGGAAGTTGTTTAGCCTTGGGAGAGGATGGCTAATTGCTTATATAGCTTTTTTTTTCCTTAATTTTTACAGGTTTTGTTCCAAATGTAAAAATTAATTTGTTTTTCAAGGAACAAAAGGGGAGTGAAGTAATTTGGCCTGACCTTGTCTCTTCAAGAGACGAGGTATTTATGAGGTGACCTCGTCTCTTGCCTAAAATTGGGATTATTTTGATTCCGATGGCAATTTTATAATTTTTTTTAAAATATAATTATTTTTTTCCTTTTCCCTAAAAAATGTCATTGATAATGGCACTATAAAAATATTGCTTTTAAAATAGTTGTGACACATTTTTAGAGATTTAAGAGTAATCATAAAATTTCAATTTTTGACTTAAATGGAAGAAGGAACATGATGGTGGAATAAGTAATTACTCTCTAGGATAGGGGAAAAAGGAGTGACAAATGTTAAAAAATTGAAGACACAACGATCCATATGGTTTTTCGCACTAACAGAACTTACAATCGGTAAAAAGAATTAGATTGAAAGATCAAATGAAAAATGCAAATAAAAACAAGTATTACACATAATTTATTTTTAATTGCTTTATAAACTAAAAGTTTATATACTTATATAATACTTATGGAAGGAAATTCCATGATCTATTTTGGTCCATCCAAGTGATATTGGAGATATTAGTACTTATTTTGAGTTGTTAATGCAGTTTTGGCTAAATTTCAAAACAACCTAATTAAGTGCTTTATAGACTAACATCGTGGTTTTATTTTATTTTATTTTTTCTCTCGAAAGACTAACAGTATGTTTAGGAAGAGAGACAAGGAAAGGAAGAATGGACGGGGAAAGAATTGGAGGATAAAATGTTTGAATTCCAATGTTTGATTTAGAAAGGAAAATGGATGAGAAGCAAAATGGAATGATTACTTTCCATGGTCTTACATATTTTTTTCCTTCCACAATGGAGAGAAAGAAAGAGGAAAGGGAAAATCAGATACATCTACTTTTTTATCCTTTTCTTTTTATTTTCTTTTCTTCTTGTAATTGTTTTTAGGGGTATATTATTATTTATTTTGATTTACCCATTACTTTGTTATTAGTAATGATTATTTCTTCCATTTTTCTACTTTTTTTTTTTTTATCAAACACATTGAAAAGAATCAACTACTTTCATTCTTTTTTCTTGTTTTTTCCCTTCTGTATTCATTTCTTCCAGATTCCTGCCTTATTCCAAATAAAATGTACTTTGAATAATAATCATAGAAGAAAATCCATGATTCATAATGACTAATAAAAAACGATATTGGGCACTGGTATTTACTTTGAATAGTAAATTTATTTTCAACTGAACTCTAAAACAATCCATTTTTAATTGTTTTGTTTTAATTAAAATAATAATAATTATGGAAGGAAATGTCTTAGATTTATGATGTCCATCACAACAGTGATTTCTTTCCGTAGTTACTAATATAAGTAACAAAACATTTAGTCATGATAAATCATGACATTTCCTTCCATAATTATCATTGCAAGTAACAAAAAATTTACGATACATTTGGTTCATTAGAATGAAATAAGATTGAAAAGGAATAATAATTCCTTAGATAAAAGTCAGAGGTATTTTTGGAACAAAACATACTTTTTACTTAGGAGTAGCCATTCCTCTAGTAAAAGGAAGGAGCAGAGATTTCTTATCTATTAAGCATTATATGGAATATATATTCTTTGGATAGAATTTTTTACAAACTAAATAAAAGAATAGATATTCCGTGGTAATAAAACTGGAATACTGATTCCATTCCATTGAACCAAACATATTGTTAATATATAAATCACTTAAATTAGTTTGTTTTGGAATTTAGCTAATAATGCATTAACTACTCAATATATCTCCAATATCATATTAATAATAATAAATCATATAATTTTTACCCAGAATTATTATATTCTAAGTAATAAAACATTTAGTATATAAAGCAATTAAAAATCGATTATATGCAAAACTAATTTTTATTTCCATATTTATTCGATCTTTCAATATTATTCTTTTTACCAGATGTAAGTTTGGTGAGGGTGGGCAAAAAAGCCAACCAAACCAAACCAAATCAAACTAAAAATAGGGCTTTTTTTAAACAATTTGGGATAGAAAATTCTAAATCGAACCAATTGAACCAATCCATAAATTTATAACTGGTTTAAAGGGATAAATTGAACCAATCCACAAAATCGAACTAAATCATTTTAGAATGACATAATAATATTTTACTTGTAAGTATGAATTTTCCTATGATGATTGATTAGAAGTCTTATATGTTCTTATGGTTTCATTATTATATTTATTATTTGATACATGTTGGTTAACATTAATTTTTTTTTTTTAGATTGTTTTTAGGTTTGAAATATATTCTTTTATTGGTGACTTAACTTTTTTTGGGTTAATTCGTTTAACTTCGTGGAGTATGGACTTCATTTATTATGTATTAATTTTTCAATGTATTTTGTTAGTGTATCATTTTTATCGTGGATGGTGTAAACCCATAATTTTTTTAGGGTATACAAGCTTAAACCCTAAATCAGAAAGTCAACCGAAAACCCTAAGTCAACAAATCCCTAGGAAACCCTAGCGGTTTAGATCTGGCAACCCCGTGTTCTTAAACCAAGAAGTCAAAATATGAATGGAGAGTATAGATTGGTTCGTAATAATATTAAGATGCTTAAAAATATCAAATTAGTGAATTTTTGACCTATTTCGAACCCGATCGGATACAAGCTTAAAAAGCGGGTCCTGGACTCGAGATACTAAAAATATGTTATTAATACTGTTAGACTCGTAATTTCATAAGATGTCCAAATATATCAATTATATAATTTTTTGGGTAATAAAAGTTACAGTTATAACCTTTTATCATATTTTCGTTACTACAGGTACTTTAATTATCTAATTTACTTTTTAATCTCTAATCACACTATTCACAAGTACAACCACCCATACCCTATTCTTACATCCTTACAACCTATTCTTACAACATTACATCATTTTTCTTACATTTACTTTTCCAATACATTTTATTACATAAATTACTTTTAAATTTGAATTTATTACACAAAAAAATATCACACACCTCTTTCCCTCTCTCTATTAGAACCGTCGCCCTCTCCCTCTTTTTCTCCCTCTCAATTGTTTTATTTATTCTTTCTTTTATTATACAAACCCTAATCCATTCCACTATAAATACTTCTTTATGCCTTTCACCTTTCATTTTTCTCTTTCCATCTAAACAAAGCTTTTACAATTTTTTTTCTCTCCTCTCTTTCTCTCCTTGTAATCGTGACTTGCCCCCCCCCACCCACACACACACACACACACACAAATATTTCTTCAAGTTTCTTGTTCCAAATACTAAATAGGTAATAGATCTACACCCTACCACCTTAAAAACATGTAATGACAAGATCATACATATGTGATTCCACTCAAAATCCCCATGAGCTTTATGCTAGGGATGTGGAAACACTTGAACATGAGATCCTTGCCATCACAATAATGTAGATCTTGTTATTTAAGTTATTTTGCTATTATTATGCTTTTTTTTTAGTTATGTTGTTATTATGAAAGTTTTGTGCATATATTTATCATTTAACCTTATCTACATAATGATCATAGTACATTTGCATTTATGACTAGTATAATAAACTAGATCTAGTTGTTTTGAGTACATAAATGTCTTAGGTTTTTGTTTTATGTACATAAAGGACTTGTAGTAGCATGATAATATTGGGAAAATGTCAGAAGGCTTAAGATCTATTTTAGTTTCAACAAAAATATTTTTGGAAATTCGGATCTAAGAAGAACCCCATTTACAAAAGCTATTTTTCAACTTCAAAATAAGTATTTTATATTAAAAATGAAAGGCTTAGGGAATAGGTATCATAAATGAGTGGTTTAGATGAGTAAAGCTTAGATCTACTAAAAGATATTTTCAAAACAAGAAAAGTTTACAAAAGTTATGTTAGCATTATGTTTCAATCCCAACGACAAACTTAAAATTCGTAATAAGGAAGGCTTCATATGTGAACACCTATTTTTCAACCCAAAAACAAGATTTTTATTAAAAAAATGGAAGCCTTAAGGAGTAGGTTTGATTAGGAATTTATTTTAGAAAGGTTAAATAAGTTTTTCAAAAGAAACAATTCCAAATATAAATTTCAAAATTCGAAATTAGAAATGACCTCTATTTAAACACCTATTTCCAAATGCCAAAATGAGGATTTTAATGGAAAAATAGGAGTCTTAGGAAATACCTATAATAAAGACCTAATTTTGACAAGGATAAATGAGATTTATGAAAGTATAATCCTAAAACAAGGAAATGTTTCAAAATATAGATTAAACAATGTTTTCATTTCCTAAAATCTTGTAAAATTCGAAACTAAGTAAACCCCCTATTTAAACACCTATTTTCTAACTCCAAAATTAAGAATTTTATTGAAATAATGAAGGTGATAGGCATATAGGTAATTAAGGTTGAGTTTTGATAAAAACTAGTGTGATTTTGCAAGGAATAAAACTAGTTTTCTTCAATCTAGTAATTTCAAAAGTTTTCTAAAAGAATTCTTGATATCAAATATCATTGGGGATATATATATAGATAGCTCATCTCATGACATTCATGATAATAACTTGTGGGTATTGCATGTACACATAATGCACTTGGTAGAAACAAAGCTCGAAAAATAGTGTTTTACACATCCCATAAAACATTGTCTAAGTGCATGAAGAAATAGATTTACCAAAACCCATGAATCATGCATGATATTGAGTTATTTATGTATATAAAAGAGTATTTCAAGACATAATGATAGCTAAGTATCTATCAAAGTTTTGGAATGGTACTTGGATTGAAATTAGGAATTGATTTGTGGGTTTGGAATCTCATATAGCATTCTGTACCCCACTCTTCATAGACCAAATGACCTTTTTTTGATGGACATAACTTTAGAAATAGATAGTTCTCATCGAATAGGTAGAAATCAGTATATAATAAGCGAAATTCCGAGTTAAAATGACTAAGTTATGGCCATTTTAAGTTGGAATTTCCTCTAAGGCGAACTTTGACAAACTTGTTAGAATGGAATTTATAAGTTCATTCAAACTTCATAGAAATACTCATTGGAGTTATTTCTTTTGATTAGGAGACTTGGGAGACGAACTAAACCTTTCCGAGGACTATTATGATTAAGTGGATTTTTGTACAATGGCAAAGTGAGTTCATTATCTTTAAATTACATGCTTATGATTGTGCTTGTAATGATAGTGGCATTAGATTTAGAGCAAGATAAAATTGGAATGTGCATGTGAATTCTATTTGACTGAATCAATGATAAGAATATAGAAATGGGAATTGTTATAAATATTTGTATGATTTAGTATAGAATTGAAGTGTCTGCAATATTTATGATCGCCTATAATTCGCTTAAATAAGATGCCATGATCTTATAATTAAATTGACCATGCATACCATATGTTGAGTCACATTGCATTTGTCATTATACCTTTGTGGGAAGAAGGCATAATAGCTAGACAATGAGTGGGCCTGTAAACTCGAATGTTGGCCTGAATGGCCTGAATTAAAATGGAAGTGGTGTACTTGTATCAACTGCAACAATTGTGAGTGGGTAGGCACCGGAATCAACCACTATATAAATGAGAAAAAAATTAAAATCTATGGTTGTATGGGCCTAAAACACCTAACCCCGAATGTAGGGTATAAATCCATTCAACATAGGACTCCCGGAAAGTCATATGTATTGTATGCTCACGTGCTTGTGCATTTCATATGATTGTTAATATAACTTGTTTGCCCTATTACTTGATGAAGTATTTAATTTGGAAGTGAAACTCACTAAGCTCGTCAGCTTCTACTACTATAGTTTCCTATTGCAGTATGATTATTTATGGCTATCTTCGAAAGGCCACTTTCCTCAGGTATATCTTTTGGAATTTAAGGAGCTTTTTGAAGAAGTCGGACCCTAGATGTTAGGCATAGACTTCTAGCTGAATCTCCTTAATTTATATATATATGTTGTTGTAAGAGATTTTTATGGACCTAAGGACTCTTAATATTTTGACAGGGGTATGCCCTTAGATCTTGTAATAGATTAATTTGGTTATAACTGTTATAATTTATATTCCTATCGCTATGAATGTCTTCTTAAGTTATTTCAATTCAAAGTAAGATCCCCTACATGATGAACGTAAGCCTTACACCCGGTATCTAAGCTCACAGAATGACTAAGGTTGTCATACTTGAGTTAACATATCGAGTGTGGTGGACTATCACGTATAGGGTATCATTTGGGGCGTGATAGATGGCCTTTGTTGTCAGATAATTTTTTTTATTATATTTTGTCAAATTTGTTGGTAGATGATTGACTGAATTATTTTATGGAGAATTATAGATTATAGCTTAGTATGTATTAGTTAATGAATATAATTTATTAGTGGTTGACTGATTGGTCATTGAATGATTTTATGGATGATTATGGACTATGAATATTATGGATTTATGATTTTTTTTGTTATGATTTACAATTTAAACTTTGCAGAGTAATTTAAATATTTGAATATTCGCATAAATATGAAGGATTAGAATAAAGCTTTTTTTTTTTATTAAAATTTTGACAGAATCTGTAATCAAAATCGAAACAAACCATATTTAATGGTTTGAAAATTTTCCAATCCGAATTAAACTGTTATTTGATGGTTTGATTTTGTATGGAAAAAGAACGAAATTGTAAATTATGGTTTAGTTTGGTTCTCGTAGAAACCAAACCAAACCAATCCATGCTCAACAAAAAAGTTTGGTTAGTATAAAGGAAAAAAAAAACTATACAAATTGTTCTGTTTCCATTTGTTAACATTTTTTGCTATTTTTTCTCCTATCCTACTGTTATTACTCATTCCATAATCATCATCATCATCATCTTCTTCTATTTTTATTAAAAATAAAAAGCTTATGATTAGTTTAATTCTCTAGTAAATGGGTGATTATCATTTTAATCACCTTTATTTTAGCATTATCAGTGACATTTTTTCATGCCCTCCTCCCCCTCTTTCATAAAGTGGTTTCTTATTTGAGTGAATTGTGAGAAGAATGTTACTTATTTTATTTTATTTTTGATATCCCACCTAAAGGATGCTATTGTTTCACCTAAGAATGAAAACTCATGCTAGAGGTGAGTGAAATAAATCATATAAAAGGAATGATATAATCATATGTAAAAAGTAAAAATAAAAACGAAATAAAGAAAAAATAGACACATAAAAGACTGCTTATTCTAATACTATCGACAAAACAATATTAGCTTGATTTTCGTAATTTTTAAATTATAGGATTTGCAGATGTGACTTGTGGTAATAATGTATTTGGATAAACAAGAGTTTTAAGTAGATTTTGACCATTATAGTTTGTGACAGCAACCAGCCTCATGAAGGACCCATGACAAGTGCATCAGCAATGGGGATTAAAAGAATCCTTACTAAGATGACCAATGGAGAGGAATCATGTTTTGTTAATGGATACCAAGAACGCTTAAGAAATTTCAGCAAGAAATTGATTAAGACTTCTAGAGATGGTTTGATGAGTAAGGATCACAAAACAAACGAAGGAAAGGAACATACTTGAAGGATAGGCAAAGACTCAAGTGGCCAGCCAAGCCTTGTGGCCCAAGACACAACCGTGGTTAAGGCTGTGTAACCCTAGACCTTAGATACAACAAACCCCTTGAGTGTACACGACCTAAGACGCGAATCAAAGCCATTATCATGGGGATCACAAATCCCCCATAGAGGAAACCACGACCACGAACATAGGCCATGCTCTAGGTCATAGGAGTTACTAATGACTCTTTAAAGAATCCCATGCCCCTTGGCATAGGTTATGGCTTAGGGCATGGCCTTCTTTAGTCATGCATGACTTTTTCGTTTTGTTTAATGTAATATTTACGAATTTACCATTATGAAGGAGTCATATGAATATCCTCTGATGTAAGAGAGCACTTCATTGCTTGAATATTATTATTTTATGTTCCTTTAAGAGCAAAACCCTAGCATTCTTATGATACAAATTGGAGGATCTATGTGTATTAAGGATTTAACATCATATTGCAATTTAGGGATTTAAGATATGCTTTCAAGCTTTTAAATTTTTTTAAAACAGAAATTTAAAAATATGAAAATCTATCTATGGATATTATATACCAAAGAAAGAATTGAACTAATTATTCTAATCGACCGATATGATGCAAGATTGAATAAAACAATAAAGAGTAATCTTGAAGAAGAAAACTGAGTATTATTTAAGAAGTATTGTATCAAAAAGGATATCAAATTGACAAAAGTTGACTAACTTTTTTTAACATAACCCTAATATATCTTATATACTCTCATAAGTTGAGTAAAGGCAAATATGGAACATCAAACTCAAAACTAATAATATAGAAAACTAAAAAATAGAATTGGAAACAGGTTATGGAGGCATTTTAACCCTTATAGACGTGTGTTGGGGTGTGCGCTCAATAACCACACAAAAATTTCACAATTAGACCTTGAAAAGGCCCAAAACACAGCCGTATAATGTTGGCACCGGTTTAAGCACAACAGTCCTAAAGGTAGTGTCCTCAACTGTGCTTTGTTGTGACTTCGTTTGCTTGCTCACTTTCAAACATTATCTTTGCTACGGCCATGTCCTCCAAGATTGGTGAATTTTCTTTCATATTTTTTCTTTCCAACTCTTTTAAACACATTAGACCATGTCCCATAATAAAGTGTATCTCATAACCATGCAAATACTCTGACTCATCTTCATCCAGTTCATTCATGATAATCCATTGAGCTAAATTCATCAATCTTGTAGTTTTAGATTAAGTTATTGGTTCAAGTGAACCTTGATTTCTATCATCTCCCATGGGCTCATGAAGACTTGCTCTCAAATCTTGATTAAACTCATTTGGAAAATATGTTGATAAATTTGCTACATTGAATGTAGTTGAATTTCCTCCAAAATCATTTGACAATTTATCTTTATAAGCATTTTCATTGACCTTTTCAATAATCTTGAATGGTCCATCAGCTTGGGGTGCTAATTTCTAACCTCATTTTCCTAAAAATCTATTTTTTCAATGGTAAATCCACACTAAATCACCTAACTCAAACTCAACCTTTTGTCTTCATTTGTCTCTTCGTTCTTGCACCTTATCATTTTGCTTTTGCAAGTTATCATAAACCCATTGATGTAGTTGTTGAATTTGGCAAGCACACTCCATTCCATTTTGGCTATCTTCAATAGTAGAAGACTTAGGTAGCAAATCCAATGGTGTATTGGGATTAAACCCATAAACTACCTCAAAAGATGACTTACCCATCACACCATGTGTCGAACAATCATGGACAAATTCCACAATAGGTAAATGCGAATCCTAATCCTTTTAATTCTTCCCAACCTTAAAAGAACCAATGTTTTATTCACAACTTCAGTTTGCCTATTGGTTTTTAGATGACAAGTAGTATTAAACAACAACTTTGTACCTAATCTCCTCCATGAGGTCTTCCTAAAGTAGGTAAGAAATTTAACATCTCTGTCGAACATAATAGATTATGGAATGCCATGAAGCTTGACTATTTCTTGCAAAAACAAACTAGATATATAAACCGCATAATCGGTTTTATAGCATGGAATAAAGTGTGCCATCTTGCTAAATCGATCTACAACTACTATAATCGAATCACGTCCTCTTTGAGTCCGAAGAAGCCTTAGAACAAAATCTATGCTTAAATCTACCCATGGTCAAATCTACTGATGGTTTGGTAGGAATAGGCAATGATATATACAAGCCTTGCGATTTACTCCTACTCTTGGCTCTCTTACAAGTAAAACATCCTTCAATCGCTCGAGCGTCTTTAGCCTTGCTAGGCTAATAAAAGTGCTCTTTCAATGCATCAAGTGTAAACCCCCGAATTTTTTGTAAGTCTTAGAAAATAATCTTAGAATTAAAATACCAAATCGAAACCCTAAAAGCCGACCCAAGTTAAAACCAAACCCTAAACAACAACAAATACAAAATTTCATAGCCTTAAGAAAAAGAGAACCTTCAAAAACAAAATAGAAATTCAATAATTGTTCAACTCAAAACCCAAACGTGAAACAATTCATCTATCCGATCCCTAACACATAAATCAAGATGGAATACCCAAGTAATATTCAACAAAAAAGTTATAGAACCTTCAGCCTTTCAGTTAATTTTGGAATAAAAAATCTTAATTAATACTGAAAGTCAAACTGAGTCATCACACAACTTTAAACTCAATTGAACAATCCCAGTAACTAAAAAATATTAAATAAATCATAAAAATAAAGTAAAACATAAATTTTGAATTGAAAATATAACAGTCATGAATCCTAAAATTTATACTCTTGTGAATAAATCTTAAAGTCAGAATTAAAATCGGATACCTAAAAGACAACTAGGCCAACAACAAGCCCTAGTGGGATTAGATCGGCAATCCCATGCTCTTAACCCCTAAATAATAAAGTTGAGATAATTGTGGATTAAAGTTTGTAATAATATAGGAAAGCTTAAAAATATCAGATTCGTCAAAATTTAATTCATTTCGGATTCGAGCGGGATCAGATATCGAAAACCATGCTTTAGTACATCGAATGGTAAAAATATTCCGATAATATCATTAGACTCAAATATTATGATGATTCTAAAAATATCAGTTTTAGAATTTTCAAAATCTAAAAATATCTGATATAGCCTATTTTTATTACTTTCGGTATTTTATTTGTGTAGTCTACTATTCATTGTTCTATTTCTACTTGTCCTTACAATCTATATTCTATTTCTTATAATTTTCTTTTTCCATTAAAATTCCACACCATATATTACTAAACTTCTCTTATGCTTTTCTTCTAAAATTAATTTTTAATTACTCATTTTCTTCATGTCATCAATTTACTTTTCTTTTTCATTTATTCATTTAACTACAATTTCCCTTCAGCTTTTTCTATAAATGCCCCATTTTTCCTTCATTTTTTACGCCATCTTATATACATAATAAAACTCTACCAAAATCATTTCTTGTTATGATAAGAGAAATAGTTGTAGACCATGTAAAAACACTTAGAAGTAGTTTAAATACTAGTATAATATACATATAACATAAGAAAGTTAAGTTTCGAAATAGAGAAAATAAAGGAAGAAGATGAACAGTATCAATATTGGCCCTATGCTAGCAGTGTATGTGCTTAATGCTGGCAGCTTACAAGGATAGGCCGGTGGTGTTGAGACGGTATATACTAGACACGGAAGCTACATAATATTTTTTTTTTATGTAAAATGAACGAATGTCGAAAAATTGAAAATCAATGCCGACAACGTTGGTGCCAGCATACGTTATAAAGCTATTAGCTTTAAAGCCAGTGTATGCTGATACAAGAAACATGTAAAATCTACAAACACTGTCATTTAGAACTCAACGTTGACGGTGTTGGATAAACACGATGAAACTAAACGATAAAAGATAAATATTAGTTACCATAATAGGTAAACTAAGGAATAATATAAAAGTAATAATAATAGTAATGATAAAATATTGATCCATTAAATACTAACTCTACAACTACCCAATGAAAATATAAATATAAAAAAGATCAAGAAAAGAAAAATGAAAATAAAATATTAAATAATAATTGTTACCATAAGACCACTAAAAGATCAATACAAGTAATAATAATAAAATCAAATACCAATATAAGACACTTAGACACTTAATAGGAGTCTTGTTATTTAATTTTATGTTTTATTGATGAATATTTTTATTCATCTTAATAGGTGATCTTGATACTATAGAGGATTTCTCAGTGGACTATTATGAATAATCAAGATGAGTAGGTGAGTAACTCAGACCTATTACACTATTTGTACTTGTAATTAGTTGCACATGTAATACAAAGATAATAATATGATTGTTGTGGAAATATATTGAAAGCGTGTTATGAGCTGCTTGTTTGATTGTTAAATCATGATAAGAAAAATGATAAAACATATTGTTTGATGACTTGAGAAAAGTATGTTATATGTTGTGTGTGTAATGTATGATCACTATAAGCCTGATTAAAAATTTATTGCCTTTATAATTTAAACAGTCATGCATTACATGAACTGCATTATTGCATATTAAAAGAAAAAAAAAGGTGACAACCTGTTAAGTATTAATATTTCAGCTCTATGTTAATGCTTGGTTTTTCTAAAATATTAGTTCTTCCAAGATTTTCATTGTCCTATCGATTCTATGGGAACTAAGTAGCAACGAAGATCACTGCCTAGAGTATCGCTTTGAAATGATTAATACTTAAGGAGTTCCTAAAAATTGATGTAGGAAATGGTCAGTTAAAATGCTATTAAGTTAAAAGTGATAACCTTGAAATGAGAAATCGTTGATTTTTTTGTATACTTAGTCTCTTCTGGGCAGGTGGGTAATAAAAATAATTGTTCTTCAACTCTAAAAAGAGGGTGCAAATCTTTTTCCTGTTTGAATTATAGATCATTCAAGCTTGTATCTGTGCATATGCTTGATTGATGCATTACATATGATTTTGGATGTGTAATATATCTGGTTATTTACTGAGCTCGTAGTTTTGCTCACACTCCTAAGGATCTTTCAGGTTGACTTTACGACCATGGTTGGTTACTTCTAGGAGCATGGCTTTGGCAAAACCTTAAAAGCTAGAAGAATATGGGATATTCGAGTTATGTTATCTATTTTTTTTTCTAGTCATAAGATAGTTAGTACTTGTATTATCAGTTATGCATTTGGAGACTTTTAGAATAGAATTATGGTCTATAATACTATTATGATATTCACTACTTATGATGGTAGATACTTATTAGTTTATGACATATATGTATTTATCATTTCTCATCGATGTAACTAAAAGATCATGTTATTTGAAAATATATCATTCTCTGAAGGTTGACTAGTAATAGTATACAAGTGTGGCTTGTGTATTACTAGGATACCCTCGGGACGTGATAGTTGACTTTAGGGTTCGGTTGACTTTTGGTTCTTGGATTTAAGCATAAAATATAGCATAAAATCTAGGGGCTTACACATATGTTTTCTTAACAAACTTGGTTGTTTTGCTTGTATGGTATGTATGGAGGGAATTATCTCACTAAGTAAGTGGTATGCTTACATCCCAATAGATTTTTGTTGACATAAGAATACCTATGACTTTTTCCAAGAACTGCAATGCCTAAGGTAATGGCTAGTGGCCTTAAAGAGCTTCTGGAGGAAATCTATAAGAGGATAGGATTTCTTTTAAAATTTCTTTTGCAAGACTTTCTTAATTACTTACTTATCTATCTCGAGATTGGTTTTCATGTTCTTAAATGATACTTCGAAAAATTTATTTTATCTATCTCGCCATGTGTCCTTCTCTTTTAAGAACATGTTAAGGCTATTAAAACACTAAACCACAAATATATCAAAGTTTAATCACCAAAACTCACAATTTGTTTACATTAAAAACATCTCATAAAAATAATCCTTAATGATCCTGAACTAATGAAAATCCGAAACAATATGTCACCATAAATAAAACCTGACAAACTATTCTCATAAAATTTTCAACGACTAATAATAATCATAAAATCCATAAAGTCTTCCATATCTTTCCACTAGATCCGACGCTCTAGAATCTACGAGTCATTGGCAGGATAGTCAAGTCCACTATCGCCATCCCTATGATCTACATATAGATCATAAACAACTTCCTCTTCACCTGTACCTGAAAAATTAAAGGAATGAGTGAAATCATCCAGTACGCCATACCACAAACAAATACGAATGAACATGCCAACATACATCACATACATTCCTACAACTAATGCAACAGGCACACATTATTATCTTTAATTAGTGAAAGAAATAGCATAGTTTAGAACCATATGCATCTAGTCCTAAATCCGGAGTAACTCATGACCCCAATTCACAATCTTTATAAAGTAGTTTATATACAGTATATTGATGTTGGGTACTCTCCACACATCGTTGCGTTCCGCCATACAGACCGGAACGATTCCTAATCTACCAGAATCATTTACAAGTACAACTTTACTAGGGACAGCGCTATATAAGGATCATCAGGGCGCCTCGTTAGTATCACACTGCACGTGGTCTTTACTAACCAAAGCCATACACAATAACACTCTTTTCAATTTATATGTCGGATAGGATTTAATCAAATTATTTTCTAAAACCTACACGTATAAGCAGCAGACAAGGTAAGGTTGTACCTGGTATTTCTCCAACTCCAATCCACCAACAATACTTCTCAATAGATCAAAAACCCTAATCCAACAATTATCTTAAATCAGAATTGTATACGAAAACATAAACCCTAATATTCACAAATCGATACCAATAAAGATAATACACCTGTCTCCTCTTCTTCACAATTAAACACAACTCTCAATACCGTTCTTCCACAAATCCGTAACTGTCACTACAATCCCTTCAATATACGTATTTTCCTCAATTAAACGCTTAAAATACAATAACAAATAAATCTCATCGAATAACAAGATTAGATAAATTCTTACATACCTAGAATTTGTAGATTTCAAATTGGAATAAGAATCCTAATCCACAATTCTCTTGAATTCTGATAATAAGTTGAAATCATAAACCTGTAATCCTTGAATCGTAGTAATTATAAAGTCCCAGGAAGATGTTACCTTTTCTTTTGAATTAAAGTCTCCCAGATTTCCAAGCACTCTAGGGTTTCACCACAAATCTTAGATCTCCTTCAAATTCGTTGAACAACTCGTATTAGACAGATCGATGTAATAAGAATGATTGAAAAAGAGCAGAGAAAGACCACTTACCTAGGGTTTCGCTGGGGGAAAAAGTGTAACAAGGTCGTAGGGTTTGGTGGTCTATTTATAGAGAAGATCAGCTTCGTAAAAATGCAACCTTTGCTTAGGAAAAATGCCAGCATAGGCCGGCCAGTACACCGATGGCCCATACCGACGGCCCACACGATACGCTGGCGGCCTTCCTTTCTATGCTGATGGCCATCTTGCTGGTGTAAGTCTAATTTCCTTAGTGAATATTCGAGACTTCAACACCAAAGCTTAAGCCGTCATCCATAATATTTAGGCCAGCAGCTTAGGAGTCAAAGTTGGCAGCTTAGGTGCCGACCTAAGTCCTATTCATCCAGTCATTCGCTCGTGTCTTCCTCGTGACCAAAATCATATGTTTAAAGACAAAAATACCCTTTTTATATATTACTATATTACAATTTTGCCCTTCATTATGAATTATTTATTTATACTTTACAGTTGGTGTCAGGATGGCAACATCCATAAGCTAATGAATTTAGGAGCATTGGGACAAGTGAACCCAGGTGGAGGCATCTTCTTTTATTTGTCCCCATTGTAGAGACTCCATAGATATATCTTACTTTTGTATCTCATTTATTACTGCTACTGTCATTAGTATTTTTATATTAAGTGAGGCTCACAACCCCAATGTCACGCCCCGAGGGTATCCTAAACTTGGCAGTCCGCTGTACACAATACTAAAGCTTAGGAATGACTACCTCAGTCATGCAAAGGCTTCCATATCATGTACGAGGCATACATCACAACCAAGGAAATGCATCGAATTAGCGCAATTTATATTGATAATAGTAAAGTAATAAGGCAAAGAGAATGCTTATCATAAAACATAAACATGGTAAATTACAATTCTTAGGGGTGCGTCCCTCTATTGTCTTCAAATCAAAATAAATACACTTCTTAGAATTTCTAAAACACTAACATAACATACATTACATATAAGGAACCTTACAAAGTAACTTCATCTTATATTCCCATTGTCTTCATAAATTTTTAACATCCTTCTATGACTTCCTTAATGTCATGATCCTTGATTTAAGCCACGGATATACCTGTTTCAACAAAATCTATAGGGTTATAAGCTACAACTAGCTTAGTGAGATATTCCTTTTCATTCGAACCATGTTTTCAAACAAGTTCATTTAAATTTTTACACATATACTATGCGTACAATGCAATAATCACATGATTATACAAATATATATAGTTATCCGGAAACCATATAAAGAACGGATTTACCCCTCCATACCTTCTACTGCTAGTCCCCAGGTCTCCACCCAAAGCGTTCGGTTGGCTTGGCTCCAAATCTAGAGTCGCATTCTTCGGGCGATTTGGATTCTCTAGGAAGGAACATGGTCCTTGTCACAGCACGATAATAGCCAATCCAAAGCTATACATAGGAGTAGCAACCTTTCGAAAGAGATGTCACTCGATGGATGCTATGCGTGAGCGTTTTATTTTTCTTAAGCCAAACCTTATTACGGTTTATTAGGGGACGATCAATCAATTTAGCAATTAATAAGAAGTCATACAAGTAAGTAAACAAAAACACTTAAATAGGCAGTTTGAAGTTACGATATTCTTAATTCTCATTTCACACATAAACAAAGAATCACATATATACATATCCCTGAATTCCCATACATATCCATTTTTATCTTTTCTTAGTATGCTAATGCTACTACTTTACAAGCACAAGCAGGGTAACGAATTTAAGAGGAATAACTCACTCGTCCATTTCACAATCTTCTTAGTCTTAGAAATCCTTAGGAAAGGTGATCTCGTATTCTTTGTCACTTAAACAAAAGAAATACCCAGGATGAGTATTTTGTAAAAATTCTACTTAAACTTTCTAATTCTATTTCACTATGTTCGTTAAATAAAATTCCAATTTAAAATGGCCATAACTTGCTCATTTTAACTCGGAATTTCGTATATAATATACCGTTTTCTACCTATTCGAAAAGATCTAATCATTTATAAGGTTATTTTGTTATATAAGGTCATTTGGGTTCCGAAAACGTAGGGTACAAATTTAAAACAAATATTTCTAGATTTTGTGAAATAATTTTCCAACTCAACTTCATTCAAAAATCCTTTGATGAAAATATAGATATATGATGATTGATAAATCTCTTTAGTATATAGATAAGCTCACTTTATATGCAAAATTTCTAATGGTAGTATCTCAACAATTTATTTCATAAAACAATTCATTTTGAGTTGTTAAAACTTTAACTTTGACAATTTCTTTTCAAGTATTTTGAAGAAAATTTATATTTTCATAGGTAATTATTAATGAGTATATTCTTATTTTATTTTCTTCATTTTTTTTCCAAAAACAAGTAAATTTTCTTTAACTTTGGTCTTTTATAATTTTTACTTCTAGTGATAAAAGATCAAAGTTATCAAAAGGGTATTAAGTTGTTGAAAACCTATTTATAAATTTGTATTCAGAATGGTTTTAGAAAATTGTCTTTTCTTCTTATATTTCTTGTTTAAAATACAAGTTCTTGTTTTCCAAAATTTGATATTTCATTTCCTCTATTTTATTTGGAAAGAATCCTTTTTATTGATAAAAATCCATTGTTTTTTATCTTATCATACTTTGTACTCTTTGGAAATAAGTTCTTTCTTTAGAAACTTGAAAATCATTATTTTTCTAAGTGGGTTTATAACTTTATGAGTTTATTTTATCTTAACTTTGAAAACTAATTTGTTTCTTGGTTTTGTCATGAAGTTGAAAAGAGTTTAATTTTTAAGCTTTTTGTGAGAGAATTTGAAAACTAACAAATTATTTTACTAAAACTTAGGTTACCATAATATACAAAGAAACTATTTATTTCTTATATTTCTTTAGTAAATCTATCTTTGTTATTTAAAAAAACTTTGTGAAAACTTGTATTACTCTATTTCTATGTTGTTGATAATAACTCCATTATTTTGTGACAAGTCACATAATAGAAAATTTAGTTTTAAGTTCCTTTAATAAAGTAAAATTCTACTTTTAAATTAGTTGAGACAATGTCATTATGTAGATGTAACTATTATGAGCATATAAAATAATAAGAACATAAGAAAATACTAGAAACAAATAATAATAAGTAAAATAATAAAAATATCAAGTATTGGGGACCTTAGCTTCATCAAGGTATCTAAGTCAAGTATTGGGAGCCTTAGCTTCATCAAGGCATCCAGGACTAAGAATAGACTAGTCCCAAGAGAATAAAGAAAATAAAGAAAAGGTTGTTTTGATTTGATATGGACAAGTCTAAGACTAGAAAGACTAATCTTAAAGAAATAGTATGAAATAAATAAATTGCCAAGCATGAAATTAAATAAATAACAAGTGAGCTTATATGCTCTAAAGATTATATATAAATACATAAATATATTTAGTTAGATATGAATAATAAAATCAACATAACAACATAATAAAATAGAAAATTCATGTGTAAGAACAAAACATGAACATGTTGTTGCTTTTACTACTCATATTGTAAACCCCTGAAGTTTTGTAATCGAATTAAAGGCCTAAACCCTAATCAGAAGTCAACCGGATTCTAAAGTCAACCAAAACCCTAGTTTACCGTAACCACTTAACTCCGGCATTGCTGTTTTCTTTAGCCCTAGAAAACGAAGTTGGAATAATTAGCTAAAATAGTTCGTAATAGCTATAGATTTTATAAAAATATCAGTTTTGCAAAATTCGAGTGTCCTTTAAACCCGATCGGACACGACTCTTGAAAAACGTGTCCGGGAGCTCGGAAGAGGAAATATATCCCGAATATGCCGTTAGACTCGTAAAAATATAAGATTTTCAAAAATATCAATTTCGTAATTTTTCGGTAGCTAAAAAAATCAGATATCGCTTTCATACGCGTATTTTCTTGCTACCGGTATTAAATTGTCATGTCTACTTTTACATTACACTGTTTTCTACTATTCTACACTATTCATCTATCTCTACTTTTTCTTACAACCTACTCTTACAAACCATACACCTATTTCTTACACATTTTCATTTCCAATACAACTTCACATCTTTCATTTCTTACTTTTAATTAACAAAATAATAAAAAAATAAATTTCTCCTCCCCCAATGCATGAAGATGGTGCCGGCCCCTCCCTCTTTTCCATCTATATTGTTTTATTTTTCATTTATTTAATTAACATAAATTATCTCCCACATTTTCCTATAAATACCCCCTCATACCTTCACTTCTTTCACACCACTTCTTCACTAAAGTTACTATACCAAAATCTCTCAAGAATTCTCTCAAGAAGTTCTTCCTAGTTTAGCTTCTTTTAGGTAAAATTTCTCCAAGCTTTCTTTATGTTTATCACTTAATATGAGCTTAGTGTGTGTTTTCTAAAACTATGAAGGTTAAGAAAGTAACAATAGGTTCATACTTTGCTTTAGTTCATAATCAAAATTCCTTTATGGTCCTTTATGTTTCCTTTATGTTTATTACTATCTAATATATCTATATAGCTATATATATTATTTAAGAGCATATAAGCTCATTGTCTTGCAATTTATTTACTTTTCTTGCACTTTATTTACTTCATTGTAATTTATTTATTTCAAGTTGTTTTTAAGACTAGTCATTCTAGTCTTAGACTTGTCCTCATCAAGTCAAAACAATTCCTTTTCTTTTCTTTTTGGGACTAGTCTTTTCTTAGTCCCGAGGTATCTTGATGAAGCTAAGGTCCCAATACTTGATTTACTTTCTTATTTGCTTAATTTTTCAAGTTATTATGTTCCTTCATATTTCTATAGTTTATGATTCATACTCATGCATGAATATAATGTTTTTGTCTCAATGAAAATAAATGAGGAAGTGTTTTTCATAAACTAAAGGTTTTTGTTAAATAAAAGTAGGAAATAGATTTCTTAAAAACTCATGAACATATTTGGAAATGATTTTTCTTAAATAAACAAAAAGTTTTATAAAAACTTATTTTCATCAAGTATTAGAAACTCTTTTAAAAATCATTACAAGAAACAAAAATATCATTTTATTACTTTTAAAATTGTTGGAATCTAAGTTTAGAAAATAAAATTACTCCTTAGGAAATTAAAGTAGTTGCAAGAAATTAATTTTAGAAAAAGAAATACTCATCTCAAATAACCCAAGAATCCTTTCAAAAGTAAAATGAATATCCTAATAAAATCTCAAGTTCAAAGTCTTTTAAAACTTTACTTTTCATAAGTTGAGACAACTTCATTTACTTCATACATTGGTTATGAGTCATTACATATATGTATATACCTTTCAATAAGTTTACTAAATACTTGAAATATTTATCTTTTCAAATGAGCTTTGTTTACAAAAAGGAAAATAAGTTGTTGCAAATTCGTGGCAAATCTGGTTGCTGTCTTTCGGAACCCAAACGGCCTAGTTTTATGAAAATAAGCTTAGGAATGCATAGAACTTTTCGAGTAGGTAGAAAACGATATATTATACGCGAAATTTCGAGATAAAATGAGCAAGTTGTGGCCATTTTAAGTTGGAATTTCCCCTTATACGATTTTACCACGATTTTAAGAAAAGTTTAAGATCTTCAAGAATAGAAGTTTTATGAAAGACTCATTTTGGGTATTTCATCTTGTCTAGGTGACGAGGGATCCGAGATCGTCTATTCAGAGGACTATTTCGATTAGACCTACCAATTATGGAGTGAGCTAATTCTTTTCCCAAGTTACATTTTCTTGTTGTGCTGGTAATTAGTGGCACTAGAAATTTAGGAAAAGATAAATGAACAATTGTTATGAAATAATGGTTGAATGAAAATAAACTATATCGAAGAATGATATGTTAAGTAAAAGTGTGATTCTTGTATTGATATGATGAAGTTATGATTGATCATCTTTAACATGAATTCAACTTATATGATTAAATGCTTAATTGAAATTATTCATGCATATCATACTTGTGAGTCACATTTATTTCTGTCACGCCCCAAAGGGTACCCTAAACGCGACAGTCCACCACACCCGATATTTAAACTTAAGTATGACAACCTTAGTCATCCCATAGTTTACATATCGTGTGTAAGGTGTACTCACACAACTTTTAGGATCACACTTTGATTCGAGTAGTCTTAAGAAAGCATACATAGCATTAAGAATATAAATCACAACAAGATAAATAGTTAAACTTTACAAAAGCCAAGGGGGCATACCCCCGCCAAAATAATAGGAGTCTACATCGTTTAGCTCCAATTACATATATCTGAATTACATTAAAGAGATTTTCCTAGAAGTCCACGCCTACACTAGGTCCCGACTTCCTCAAAAGCTCTTTAATTCCATGTGATAAACCTGCACAAAATGTCCTCTCGGAACATCCAAAAATAGGAACACTGCAACAAAAACTGTTGGGGTATAAGCTAATGCTTAGTGAGATTCATTTTCTTCAAGTAACATGCCCGACCAAGCTAAAATATCTATACAAGCAAGTTATAATTAAGCAACCATATGAATGCACAAGCATATGAGCAAACAAGCATATGACTTTCCGGTAGTCATAAGTGAATGAATTTACGCCCTCCATTCGGGGTTTGGGGTAGTTCATAAGACATGCAACTACAATTCCAAAGTTGGTCCATAAGACATGCAACCATAGTCCCAATCTTAAGTGGGGTGGTCCATAAGACATGCAACCACAATTTTTAATGTTGGTCCATAAGTCATGCAACCATAGTTTCATATTCGAATGGGGTGGTCCATAAGTCATGCAACCCTAGCCCCATTCATTAAAGACCCGCTGCCTCCCAAGTACACCTTTGTCCCACCAAAGACATACTCGACAATGATATAGACTCACTACGTGATATGCATGTACAGTTTATTCATATAATCATGACATATTACTTAGATAATTTAAAGTGACCATACAATTTCAGACATTCCAAATCTATACTAGCTCATACAAGATTATTGCAACAAAGCTTGCCTCGATATACTTATCGTTCATTCATGCAAGTTTAGATCACCATTCAACACAATTTTATCTTTTCCTAAGTCTAATGCCACTACTACTACAAGCACATCCAAGAGCATAATTAATTGAGAAATGAACTCACTTGTCCATGTAGTGAAAATCCACTAGTCGTAATAGTCCTCGGGAAGTGGTAACCCGTCCTCCAATTCACCTAGGTACAAAGAATACCCTCAATGAGCATCTCTATGAAGTTCTATTAAACTTAACAATTTTATTTACTAAGTTCGTCAATTTCCGTCTAGGTTGAATCCTTAACTTAAAAAGGTCATATCTAACTCATTTTAACTCGGAATTTAGCTTATAATATACCGATTTATACCTACTTCGAAAGAGCTATCCATTTCTAAAGTTAATTCAAACATTTAAGGTCATTTAAGGGTCGGAAACGTACTGTACAGTAGGGTTACGAAAATTCCAGATTTTGAGCCTTTGTGAAAAATTTCCATATCTACTCATTTAACTACTTAGGCCAATTTATTTTAGTCCTAAGCTTGCAAGGGATCCTCAAAACAAAATTAAGAGATTACACACTTATCTAATACCAAACATAAAGTTCAAATGAAATTTCTAAGAATCCATATTCATAAAACCAACATTCACAAGTTGAAACTCATTGTCTTGTTTTGAGTAATTCCTTTACTAAAACTCACTTAGTTCAATGAAAATAATTTTTCCTATATTATGTATCATCAAAGCATTTCATTTTCAATGTAAAATACTTGTTTTGAGATCAAAAAGAAGGTTTTCAAATTGGTCTTCTCATAATTACGAATTTCCACTTTGAAACTTACAATGAAAACAAGACCTAAATATTGTCTTCTACAAAGCACTTGATTTATGCAATACTTCTTAGGAAAACCCATTCAAACTTATGAAAATCCATTCCTTAAGATATCTATATCAAGAGCCTCTTATATTTTTGTCTAAATCTTCATTTTAAAGTTGATTGATGGGTTTCAAAAATAGGTCTTGGTCTTGATCCGAATTTTCATAAATTTATTTTGGACATATCTCTTGAGAAAATTCATCAAAACTCATGAAAAACAACCCATTACATATTATATCCTAAGAACCCTTCATTTCTTGAATAAAATCCTCATTTGTGAGTTGAAAAACATGTTTTTATTTTGGATCTTTGTCTTGATCCGAAAATACAATTTTTGTTTTTGAAAATAAACTTTGAAAATCAACTTTGATTCTTGCAAGATGAAGCCTTGATGATATACATCCATCAAACCTTCATTTTCTTAACAAAAGCTTCCATTTTAAGACTTGAAAGAGGGTTTTTAAAATAGGGCATTGACAAGTTACGAATTTTTCTTTTTCATTCCAACTTGAATCTAAGATCTACTCAATATATATCCATGAAAGCATAAGAAAAACTTAGTAGTAAGCCTTGAACTCCTAGATCTACACATAAACATAACTAAAGCTTGATAAAACTCTAGATCTACAAGCTATCACAAAACAAGAAGATAAACAAGCCTTCCATATAACAAAAATACTAAGAACAAAAGAGATCATCATCTAGAGGAGTGTTTCACTTCTTGGCATCATCATCCATAGCCTTTTAAGCTTTTGGAATGTCCTTTGATGCATGAAACATCCATGGTATCATCCTAGAACATCTTATAAGAGCTAAAAGAGAAAGATTACCTCAAATAATTGCAAGAAATATGTATGGAAGCAAGAAATAAAATGGTGGCAGCTTGTTTGTGGAGAAGACAAGCCAAAAAGAAGAGAAAAGAGAGGAAAAAGAGAGAGGAAAATATAGGGTTTAAAGATGAAAGAGAGAGAAATAAGATGCTTAAATAGAGAGTTAAGTGTGTTAAATAATTTTGAAAAAAAAAAAAAAACTAAAACCATCAGCTGCAAGGGAGAGGGGGCTGGCATGATTTGCATGGTGTGGGGGGTGGTTTAGTTTGTTTTTAACTTGCATTTTTGAAAGTGTAACAAGTTGCATCCATTTGTAACTAAAATAGACTTTAAAATATCAAATAAATAATTAAAAATAAGGAAAAGTGGCTAATTTTATGGGAATGGGCAGCTGCAATTTTGGGAAGAGGAGTGCAAGAAAAAGCAAAAGAAGACATAATAATGTGTAGTAATGATAATGTATGTGTACTTGAAGTATGGGTTGATAAAGTGACTTTTTGAATAAGAAAATTTATAAATAAATTAAGAAAAAATATTTTTATTAAAGTAGCAGAATTTTTATGATTTAAATAAAATAATCAATTAAATTATTTTTAGAAATTTAACAATTTAGTTACCGGTAAGAGTAAAATAAGCTTATATGAGCTATAACTGATATTTTTAGAATCCGAAAAATTCTAAACTTGATATTTTTGAGATCCTTATAAAAATACGAGTCTAAAAATATTAAAGATATATTTTTAATTTTTCGAGCCCCGGGACACGCTTTCCAAAGCAGTATCCAAACGGGTTCGAAATAAGCCGAAATTGAACCGATCTGATATTTTAATAAATCAAATATTATTACGGACTATTCTAAACACTTCAATTATTTTCAACTCCTCGATTTGCGAACTCGGGTTTTCGGGATCTAAACTGTAGGTTTTACTCAAGATTGGTTGACTTAAGGTCTCCGGTAGACTTTCCGGCTTAAGATTTAGGGCTTAGAAAACGGGGGTTTACAATTTCACTACTATTCTTCGTGTGGGGAAACGAGGAAGTGGTAGTGTGGCTAGTAGGAGCCGGTAAGTCTACATGGGCTAGTAGGAGCCAGGAAGTCTATAGGGCAAGCAGGAGCCGGCAAATCTGCAAATATTGATGGTTGTATGGGCCCGTAACCACCCAACCTTTGTCATGGAGGGCGTTAAATTCATGCTGCACTTGATTTCCAGTTAATCTTGTGTATTTAGTTGTTCATGTGATTGGTGCATTACATATGCTTGAATTAAATAACTTGGTTGTCATATGGAAATGTTATATAGTTAGAAATTATCTCACTAAGCTAGATTTGCTTATACCCTTATAGTTTTCTATTACAGAATGATTATCTATGGTTGGCCCCGAGAAGCCCAGTGTGCTAGGTATGAGCTTATGCTACTAGGAGTTTTTGGAAGAAGTTTATGCATTTTTAGTTTTGAACATAGACTTCTAGGAAAAATCTCTATAGTAGACTTATGTGGTAGTTATGTTTATTTTGTTATTAGTGTAGTGGAACAAAGACTTTAAGGCGGGGGAATGCCCCTAAGATGATGTACGAATTTGTTATCAAATGAAGATCTTATGTTAATCTATTTAAGTCCATGCTTGCTTTTGCTATCTATTTAAACGTAATACCTATGTGAGTCTCCTACTATCTTGGAAGCACGCCTTGCATATGATATCGAAGCTCCTGCGTGACTACGAATTGTCATTCATTAGCTTTAATATTATATGCAGCGGACTACCACGTTTAGGGTATCCTCTGGGGCGTGACACATATGAGTTTCAAAACAACACCATAGTCATGTTAAGTTACATGATATGGATAAACTAAATGGTTGGAAGAAGTTTACCTAAAGTGTTTATGTGGTATGAAGATGATAGATGAAAGGGGGTATTATGTGAGTAGTGATATGTAATAGATAGTTTGTGTATAAGGAATGATTTTTGTGAAGAATTGGTTTAAGAGAGTTTTGGTAGAGAGAAATCTTGAAGAGAGGATTTGTAGAGAGATTTTGGAAGAGTTTTGGTAGCGAAATGAATTGTGTGGAAGAATGAAGGAGGAAGGGGATATTTATAGAATTTTGGAGTGAAAATCAGATGTAATTAAATAAATTGAAAAATAAAATAATTGAAGAGGGAAGAGAGAGAGGGGTGGACGACATCAAGAGAGAGAGGGAGAGAAAATTGTTTAAAAATTAATTTTAGAAGAAAAGTGTAAGAGAAGTTTAGTAATATGTGGTTTAGAATTTTTATGGGAAAAAATTATAAGAAATAGGTATGTAGTTGTAAAAATAGGTAGTAAGAAAAAGTAGAGATAGAGGAATAGTAATGAATAGTAGAAAAGTATTATGAATAGTAAACTAGACAATTAAAATACCGGTAGTAATAAAAATACGCGTATAAATGCGATATCTGTAATTTTTAGTTATCGAAAAATTCTAAAATTGATATTTTTGACAATCTTATATTTTTACGAGTCTATTGGTATTAATGGTATATTTTTGCCATCCGTGTACCAGGGCATGGTTTTCGAAAATTGATCCCGTTCGGATCCGAAGGACGTTAGAAATTCGCGAATCTAATATTTTTAAGCTTTCCAATATTATTATGAACTATTATAAAAAATTATTTTCATTTCGTTGTTTAGGGTTTAAGAGCATGGGATTGTCGGATCTTAAACAGTAAGGTTTGTTGTAAGCTTAGTTGACTTTTAGGGTTCTGGTTTGACTTTCGGTTTTGTTGCATTATTCATAAGATCATAAAATTTTGGGTTTTACTTATATTTTATTTTTTTAGTTCAACGTCTAAGGTTTAATTCAATTTATTTGTGATATTTAGTAGTTTTCAGTTCTCGGGATCGTTTAATCGAATCTAGGGTTAAGGTTGACTCGGTTTGACTTTTGGTGAAAATTGAAACTTTTGATTCTGAAATTCACCGAAGGATTTAAGATCTTAGTATTTCGTTATCAAGCGTTATTTGGATATATCGTCTTGATTTGCGTGCTAGGAATCGGATAGGCAATTTGATTTATGTATGGTAATTGAATCAATTGATAGTTGTATTTTATATTTTGTTTTGAAAGTTATCTTTTTCTCAAGATTAAGAATTCTCATGTTTGACCTTGTTTAGAATTTAGTTTTAACTTGGGTCGATTTTTGGGGTTTCGGTTTCAGTGTTAGACTTCTTGGATTATTTTTTAAGAATTATGAAAATTTTGAAGGGTTTACACCCAAACTTATATTTAAACTCATCTTCCGTATGCAACTATTTATCTGTTGCATAATTTACTATGTATTTGATATATCCTAGTGATGTCTTTAAGTTTATATCCACCTTATACTGTAAACCCCCGAATTTTTAAGAATGGTTTTGGAATACCAAATCGAAACCCTAAAGACTGGCCTAAGTTGAAACCGAACCTTAATCAATATCGATAATGGGATTCATAAGAGAATCTTCAAAAACAAAAATAGAAGATTCATTAGTCATTCAGCAGAAACCGAACATGAGACAATCCATTTATCCGATCCATAATGTAAACCCCTCAATTCCTAGTCAAACCGGAGTTTCAAAAGTTAACAAAGATTAAGACAATCTAACAATTTCAACTTCGGCAAATCTGTGCTCTCAAAACCTAGAAAAACGGAATTGAGTTAATGGCTTTTAAGAGTTCGTAATGATATAGGGAAGTATAAAAATATCTGATTCGCAATTTTTTAGCGCCTTTCGGATCTGAACGGGATCAGTTTTCAAAAACCATGCCTCGGTGCACCGAATAGTGAAAATACTCTGACAATAACATTAGACTCATAAAAATATGAGGATTTAAAAATATCAGTTTCAGAATTTTTCGATAACTAAAAATATCAGATATAGGCCGTTTATGGGTATTTTCTTTACTACCGGTATTTTAATTGTCTAGTTTACTATTTATAGTACTATTTTTACTATTCATTACTATTTCTCTATCTCTACTTTTTCTTACACTCTACCATACCTATACTTTATAATTTACCTTCCCTATATAACTTTAATCAAATTACACTTTACACATTACTTCTTTTATTACAAAATAACAAAATAAATCAATATCCTTCCCTTCTACAAGCAAAACCGGTGCCCCCTCTCTCTCTATCAATCCCATTTTATTTTCTTTTTCAATTTATTTAATTACATCTAATTTCCACTCCAAAACGCTATAAATACCTCATTCCTCCTTCATTTTTTTTACACAACTTATTTCCTACTAAAACTCTACCAAAATTACTCCACAAACACACTCTCTCAAATTCTCTCCCAAGTTCTCTCTTCTCTCCATAAAACCATTTTCTACATAATACTACAACCCATTCTTTTTCTTTTCAACAAACACATAACCTTAGGTAAATTTCTTACACATACTCATCATGTCCATACAACTTAGCATGAGCTTAGTGTCTGTTTCTTAGACTCACGAGAGTTAAAGAAGTAATAATATGTTTATGTTTTTTTCATTCATGTTCATATTTTACATTATGTTATTATGTTGTTATTATTATTTTTGCTTTAATCTAACTTCTATATAGTATTATGTATATATATTTCTTTAGAGCATATAAGCTTACTTGTTATTTATTTATTTTCATGCTTTGCAATTTATTTATTTAATTCGTGCTATTATTAAGACTAGTCTTTCTAGTTTTAGACTTGTCCATATCAAGTCAAAACAATTTTCTCTTCTTTTCTTTTCTTTTCTTTTGGGACTAGTCTATTCTTAGTCCCGGGTTGTCTTGATGAAGATAAGGCTCCCAATACATGATCGGGATACCTTGATGAAGCTAAGGTTCCCAATACTTGACCATATCATTACGTTTATTTGCTTATGAGTATTTCTTTCTATCTTATTATGTATTATTCTTACTTTTTCATTGCTACAAAATCATCCTCTGCATGATTAGAATGAGTTGTTGTCTTAATATAAAATAAAAATGGATTCTTCTTAAACAAGGAAAAGTGAAATAGATTTCTCAACAAAGGATTTTTCAACAAGAAGTCTAAGTATTGTTTTTAATAAATTCTGTTCAAAAGTTGATCATAAGTTTTAAAGTATTAGTGCTGAAGATTTCTTCAAATGAAAGGAACTCATTTCTTTTATAAATCAAAACTAAATACTCCATAAAAATAGAATTTAACTCAACCATATCTTTCATAAAACTTAAATAGGTTCGGATAATGAAACCGGTGAGGACTCGGAGGAAAATCAAGAAGAAAGACCGGCGCAAGAGATAAGGAACCAAGCTGCCGTAGGAGTCGAGGAACCTTGGACTAACGATGAGTTAAAAATCATTCGCTACCTGGAAGGAAGACATGTTCGGGGAGGACAAGATGAAGAACCTACGATGGATACGGAAAATGCTCCGACCAATGAAAACAACAATAGGGAGACCGAAGGAACAATCACTTGGAAGACCATTGATGAGATAGCACCAGCAATGACGGATGAGGAGCTAATTGCCTATCACGAACAGGAAAGAAAGAGAGCACGAAATAGAAGAAAACACTTCAACCAAATAATGAGGAGTTTGAACCCAGGATCATCCAGCAGCAACCCGGGAGATGCGCCCGAAGAATGAAGGAAGGAGGAAAGGAAAACGAAGCGTATCCCTAGAAGTCCAGCTTAGATTTTGTAATCATAGACTAGATTCATGATCTTAGTCTATCTTTTAATTTTCAGAACAATGTTTGTTATTTCTATGTGATTTTCTTTTATGATTTATCTTATTTCCAATTTCATGTATGAACTTTATTTCTATGATAATGCTTTAAGTTTGATTTCAGAAATTGTTTTGATCTAAATTTTGTTAGCTTTTATGCATATTTAAATTTCCGTTATATCCACTAATTTCCGGCAAAAATTTAATTAAGTTATCAAAACTTTATAAAATCTGACTTAGGAAAGTTTAAAACAGCCGAAATAGGAGTAGACGAAGAAGGGAGAGAAGCGCTTCTAACCAACCAGACATAGAAGCAGATCAACCTGCTGTTCAAGGAACTGCCGCACCTCAAAGGGACTTACACGCCACGTTAGGATGCCTAACCCACATATTAGAAGAAATTAGGCAAAATATGCCAGCACAAGCACCCGTACCAGAGGCAACACCAGCAACAGCATCAGCGACAGCCCCTATACCAACCCCACCGCCACAACAAGCTTCAACAGAGACATCTGTGCATAGGAACATGCATAGTCAAAGTACACCCCTACCTCCATCTCCACCACCAAGACCATACAAAAGTATGTTACCTAACTTCATCAAAAGTAACCGCTTCTTTGAAGGAGCTTATGACAAGCCAGAGGAGGCAGAAGATTGGTTATCTCAGATAGAGATGTCTTTTGATGCATATGAAGTTCCACCCCATTTACAAATCAAGTATGGAACATTCATGCTTCGTCTAAACGCTAGGATATGGTGGGAGTCAAGGAAAAGAGATCTAATGACTCCAATCACTTGGGAAATGTTTAGACATGAGTTTTTGGAGAATTATTTCCTAGGAAGTTTACGAGTAAGGTATAGCGCGAACTTCTTGCAAATTGCTCAAAAAGGAAGAACAATCGAACAATATGAGACCGAGTTCAGTAGATTGTTGCAATATGCACCAGACTCCTACAAGTACAGCGAAGAATTGAAAAGACAAGTCTTTATAGGAGGATTGGACGAAGACCTAAGGATGAAGTTGAAAGAATTTGACATAAGGAATTTTCGAGAATTAATAGAAAGAGCTCGGATTGTAGAAGGAGCAAGGAAAAGAGAGAAATGATAGAAGAAGAAGAAGATCCAATCGTCGAAAGGGAGTTTTACATAGAACCCCATCTCCTGCCCCTACCAAAGAAAATCATGAACGACAATAGAAGGATCATACCAAGAGGTATTAGGTGTTGGAAGTGCAATGGAGCACACTACCCGAAGAAGTGCCCCCAGCTATTCGGAAAGTGTTTTTTCTATGGAAATACAAACCATAAGATGTCCAAATGCCCAAACAGAGGGATAGATGCTTGCTATGTTTGCAATCAGAAAGGACATTTTGCCAACAACTGTCCACAAGGAAGGAATATTCTATCAAGATCATCAGAGGAAGTTGTTCCTATAAGAGTAGAAAAAGGGAATGGAAGTAGAAGTGAAAGCAGACTTGAACCTACTGCTTCGGGAATTCGAGTATACAACTTGCAGGGACGATGGATAGGTGAAGAAGTGAACAAAGGAAATGAAAACTTGACTGCCTTGGAGTACATCAGAGGCTATAACAGAGATGTAGGAACCAGTCAATCTCCAACCTTCTTTTATTGATGTTGTAAAGTTTTCTTTATGTGGATGAATAGGAATGATAATTTCCTAATATGTACATAAGAAGTTTAGTAAATCAGAATGTTTTACTCTCTTGAAGTTCAAAGTGTTACATTCTTTCTATATATATATGACAAACGATCTAGTTTAAGATAATGCGAAAGAATGAGGAAACCCAAGAAAAATCGGTTGATCTAGATGTAAGGACATGGAATTACCTGTAACTCTAAGAAATAATGGAATTAAGCAATCTTTTGGATAAGATGTATATCTCTCAAATAAGATCCCAATAAGAAGAAACAAGGAAAACATAGAACTTACAAAACAAAAAGAAAATAGTTGGCAAAGGATTTGCTAACATAAGGAAAGAATAGACACATTCTTTCAAGTTGATAAAGGAAATTAAAAAGCTAAAGAGTGAAGAGAAGTTGACCTTGGAGATATCCATAAAAGAAGTTTTGAAAAGAGTTCCGGATACAGGTTTCACTCAAAGAAACATGGAAAATAGACTTATAAGGAAATTGAAGAAACAACAAACAAGAAAAATTGAGACCTTACGAAGTGGAGAACGCCATCACGAAATATACCCATCCAGCTTATAATGGAGGAAACCCTAAGCCAACGTGTTAACTTTCGGAAAGGAACAAAGTGAAAACCTTTTTAAGGAGCAGACACGTTTCTTTCAGGATTAAGATCACGATATCACCAACAAAGAATCAAATCGGGAAGGCATGACCCCCAAATTCTTCATAACCCCACAAGTTTTAGTAATGCTTTCAGGACTCAAGAAGAGTGATATAGCCTGAAGAAGGAAAGAAGTAATCTAAGAATGTAATCTTAAGTATAGGAAATTAATAAAAGGAGTTGAAAAGCCGAACCTTGAAGTTCACAACAAGGTTAAAAGAGGAACCACGTCGTAGGATATTAAGATCAACCGTATAAAAATAACAAAAGAGCTTAGATGAGAAGATACGAAGGATAAAGAAGGGATAGGAAGAAAGATGTATTAAAGGAAGCTAAAGGATGATTTAGCATAACTAAGGACAAGGAAGTTAGTAAGAAAGAATCATGAGTACGGTTCATAATTTGGGATCAACAACATATCAAGAGAACTAGATAAACCGAAGTTCAAGAGACAGTAGAAGAAAAGAAATATGGATAAAGGAATAAAGACACCAAAGGATGAAAAAGTTTATGAAATTCAAGGAAAACGGAATTAACCTTCTCAAGATCTTGAATAGCAAGAAGGCAAGGATGCTTATGGTATACATTAAGTGACTAACAAAGATGGTTCGTTTCATAATAGGTCAATATAACGCTCTCTAAAAAGAAAAGATATGAAAGCAAAGGAGATCAGTCAGAGATATGACAAATCTGGACGCGAGAATGGGAACGAAGAGGAACTAATAAAGAAATTTTGGACCCTTACGATCAAGGAAAATCATTCAAATATCTTGGAGGAACAATCAAGAGCATCTCATGAGATGATAAAGGCACAAGATAGAAAAAATATAGAGATGGATCGAAAAGGAGACCTTAAAAATCTCAAGACTGAGGATCAGGTAAGTTTAAAGATAGGAAATAATCATAAGACAAGAAGGAAGTCGATTAGCGGAGATGTGCAACAATTCTCCATTTAACAAATGGTTAAGGAATCAAGTTATAGGGATAAAAGTTAATGTTTTCCTTACGAAGATATACCCAATACTGCTATATATCCGCAATAGTTCAGAGGATAAGAAATGAGGAAATCAATTAAAGAGATCTTTTTGAAGAATGACGCATAACTCAAGTAACCAAGTTTGGTTAGAACCACAAGTAGGAATCTCCAAGTTTTGAGGACAAAACTTTCTCTAAGGGGGGTAGGTTGTAAACCCCTAAATTTTCGGAATCGGTTTAGCACAAAACCCTAACCGGAAGTCAAACGAAACCCTAAAGGTCAACAAAACCCTAGTTTACCGTATCAATCTAAATCCGGCATTGCCGTTTTCTTTGGCCCGGAAAAACGAAGTTGGGATAATTAGCTAAAATAGTTCGTAATAACCATAGGTTTTATAAAAGTTTCAGTTTCGCGAAATTCGGGTGTCCTTCGAACCCGATCGGACACAGTTCTCGAAAAACGTGTCCGGAAGCCCGGAATAGTAAAAATATTCCGAATATACCGTTAGACTCGTAAAAATATAAGTTTTCCAAAAATATCATTTCGTAATTTTTCGGTAAGTAAAAATAACAGATATAGCTATTATACGCGTATTTTCTTACTACCGGTACTTTAATTGTCATATCTACTTTACATTACACTATTCATTACTATTCTACACTATTCTTTTATCTCTACTTTTTCTTACACCTACTCTTACACTCTACATAACCTATAATCTTAACTTTTTACCTTTCCCATAACTTTATATCACATCTACCTTACAATTACATCTTTTATTTCCAAAAAGTCACAAAATAAATCACTCCCCTCCCTCTACAATGGCCGGCCCTCTCTCTCTCCTCCCCTCAATTTGTTTTAATTTTGCATTTATTTTAATCACACAAAAATCACTCCTCATCCTATAAATACCCCCTCCTCTTTCACTTCTTTCACACATTCACTACCCACAAATTCATACCAAAACTCTCTCAATTTTTCCTCTCAAAGCTCTCTCAAATTACTATCTCAAAACTCTCTCAAAATAATTCCACAACAACTTCCAACAACAACAAAAACCCATAACCATATCAAATCTTCTTTAGGTAACCCCTTTATAATTCTTTCTTCTTCTTCATGTCATGTAACTTTACATGACCATAGTGTGAGTTTCCAAATACTACAAGTTGTGGAAACTACATTATGTTCATGTATTGTTCTTGTTCATGCCAATCCATTTATGTTTATGTTGATTTATTATTGTTTTATTCTATATATATACATATTCTTTAGAGCATATAAGCTCACTTGCAATTTATTTATTTCATGCAAAGCAATTTATTTACTTTTCCATTGCAATTTATTTATTTATTCCTTGTTGAAATAAGACTAGTCTCTAGTCTTAGACTTGTCCTCATCAAGTCAAAACAAGCTTTTCTTCTTTCATTTTATTTCATTATGGGACTAGTTTATTTCTTAGTCCCGGGAGCCTTGAAAAAGCTAAGACTCCAATACTTGATTTATTATTTATGCTTTATGTTTTTTGTTTATTATTCTCATAATCATGTTCATTTAGATTGTTGTCCAAAAGTTTTATTTTCTAAAGATAATAAATAAAAGAAGGCTTTTTGTCACTTAGGAATAAGTTTATGTGAAACATAAAAATATAAGATAACAAAAATAAACTCATTCATTTTCAAGTTACAAAAAGAATTCACTATGAATTTAGAAACTATTTTTACTTAAAAAGCTACTTAAATCTTTGTTACTCTACCTTGTTTTTCAAAGAAAATATTTTTTGACAAAAATGGTTCTTTTCATAAAGAAAGAAAATAAGATGGATGGACTAAGGAAATTTTTAAGTAAAGACCTTGCAAACAAATAGGCAAAGAAAATTTATGTTTGAAAATAATAAAGTTATTCTTTTCAAGTTACAAGAAGAAGTTAATAAGATTATAGAAATTAGTTTTTCTACAAAAAGTCCTTAATTGTTCCACATTTTTTATAAAGAAACCAAATTTTCATGCATGGTAATTATTTGAAAATATGAGACATGAGAAAGAATGAGAAATATCAAGTAAGATTTTTGCAAAACAAGTAAACAAAGGAATTTACACAAGAAAAATGAAAAATAGCATATTTCTAGAAAACTTCAAATATAGTATTAATGTAACTTAGAAAGTAGAAAATTTTATTTTCAAAAGTCACTTAGAAAAAGATAAATAAAACCAACATAAAATTTTTAGAAAATAAAAGAAAACAAGGTATTCATTTCAAAGAAATTACAAAAACAATTTCCGAAAAGCTTCAACCGACATTGTTACTAAAATAAAAAAATAATTGGACAACAAGACACTTGAGCATGCTTAAATATGAGTTATATAGTTAAAAAGAGAATTTTTCAACTATATAGATAACTAAGTATTTATCAAACAAATTTTGATTTCTTGAACCAAAGTTTTTACTTGGAAAATCCGTGGTGAATTTTGTCACTTTTTCGGAGCCTATATGGCTTTGTTTGGGAAATAATTTTAGAAATGGGTAGATCTTTTCGAGTAGATAGAAATCGGTATATTATATGCGCGATTCCGAGTTAAAATGACCAAGTTATGGCCATTTTAAGTTGGAACATTCTTCTATACGAACTTTGACGTTCTTTGACATTGTTTTGTCAAAATTCAAGAAAATCTTCAAGAAAAACTCATTGTGGGTATTTTCTTTGGTTAGGTGACCCGAGGAAGGATTCTTACCCCAAGAACTATTACGATTAAGTGGAGTGTGTGAACGACTCATCCGCTTAGAGGAATAGACGACAATGGCATCGTGAGTTTATTTCCATTAAATGCTACACTTGTTGTGCTTGTAAATTAGTTGCACTAGAGTTAGGAAAAGATAAACCGATATGCATGTAAAATAATTCCTTGAAAGAATTCTAAGAATATCGAAGCCCGAATTGTTCTAAGTGATTGTTTTAGTATAATATTGATTTGTGTGAAATTCCTTGATCACCTAAAGTTGAAATAATTATGTTATGACTTTATAAATTAATGAACTCATGCATACCACGAAGTGAGTCACATTACATGGTTGGGTTATTATCCTTGGGTGAGAAGGATAGTAGGCTCATGTCGAAAGCAACACTTGGCGGAAGATCCGAAAGCGATTGCTTGGCGGCTTAATGGAATATGCTTGGCGGTTGATCCGAAAGCAAGGTCAAATCAAGTAGGTTCGGAATACTTGGCGATGAGTGCTCGCAAGTATAAAAGTTTTTATTGAATGCTTGGCGATGTGTGCTCGCAAGCTTAAATTTTCTATTATTAAAACTACTTGTTTTGAGTATCACCAAACCCCGAATGGAGGGCGTAAATCCATTCAACATATAGTTCCCGGAAAGCTATATGATTGTTTGCCCACGTGTTTGATGCATTACATATGTGTGATTAACCAACTTGTTTGAATTTTGTTACAAGAAGTTATTTATGGAAATAGTTCTCACTAAGCCTATTAGCTTATACCCCGATAGCTATCTTTTGCAGTTCCCGTACTTATGGTTAAGGCCACGTGGACCATGTGGGCAGGTAATCCCTTTTGAACATTAGAAATCTGGAAAATTATAGCTTAGTATTAGCATGTTAATATGTATATAATAGATTAGTAATTAGGGAGTTGTTCTTAAGAATGTAAAGTCTTTGCCATGAACAATAATTATTGTGAATCCTCTTTTCTTAAATGTTTTTATATCTCCTTAAGCTTCAAATTCCATGTATGGTCCTCTAAAGTTGTGAAAGTACGCCTTACACTTAATATAAAAGCTTTTGGGAATGGCTAAGGTTGTCATACTTAAGCTTTATATTGAGTGTGGCGGGCTGTCACGTTTAGGGTACCCATTGGGGCGTAACATACTCTTTTCAAAATTAAGATGAAATTTTTGCTAAGTTCTAATATTGACAATTCTTTATTAGGAAATTTTTTCTTATAAACATATCTAAAAGAATTATTACCACTTGATAAATATTAAGAATAAAAAATTTTCAAATCAAGGTAAAATCAACTCACTATTTTAGAAACCAACTTTGAAAAAATAAAATTTCCATGAAAGTAAAGTTTTAAAGGTAAACTTATTTTCTAAAAAAAGAAAAATGATATAAAAATGAGAGGAAAACATACATTTAACACAACTCCAAATATTTGATCACACCAACAACTTAGGGAAAATTTTGAAAAGCCTATTTTTCAATCACTAGACATAAAGTTGGTAGATAACTTAAAGAACCAAATTTTTGGGAATTAATTTACTTTTGAAAAGATAGGAAATGGAATTATAATAGAAAAAACACTTACTTATAACAATTCAAGAATTTTTAAGTTTTCTTCTAGCAATTTAAAAAGGAAAAATTTTCAAAGTTTCATCTTTTAAAACTCTTAAAGACAAATTGTTTGTGAAATATAAATGTTGAGACAATACTACAAAAATCATGCATACGATATAAGTATAAATATATGTTCAAAGGATTTTTCAACTATATATATTATCCATATATTTTGCTTAAGGATTTTTGAGTAAAGAGAAGTTTGGAAAAAAATCATATTTTGTGGACCATGAAATTCGTAAATATTCTGTACCGTAGTAATTTGCAACCCAAATGGCTTTTTATGACAAAAATAACCTTAGAAATAGATAGATCTTTTTGAGTAGGTAGAAAACGGTATATTATATGTGAAATTTCAAGTTAAAATGAGCTAGTTGTGGCCATTTTA